>JAPWDM010000003.1:23200915-23800915 GCA_035578155.1 Brachynemurus nebulosus | reverse complement strand
ATTAAAAGGTTGCTTAGAAATTGAAAAAGTGACCACGAACGTTCTAGTGGCTGGTTTTTTTTTAATTGATGCAGAATTTAAAATAAAATATAAAATTTAAATACTATTTTTTGATAAAACCACGGCTTCAGTGCTAAAAATTGATAAAAATAAATAATTTGACAAGTATTCTTATAAATGTTTGATTTTAATCTACGTATTCATTCTAAAATATCATATTTGTCAATAGTTTTTTCTCTCTCTAAAAAAATGTTATAATTTTTTTTTATATATCAATTATGCTTAGAGAATACTACAAATACAAAATTTATACATGTATCTTACCTATTACTTTCATTAATTTCAACTTTCACAGTGACGCCGGCATTTGGTAAAAAAAATAGTATTGGAATTTTTTATTCCTTTTTAAATTTTGAATCGATTAAAAGAAAAATCAGCCACTATAATGCTACTGGTCGCTTTTTGTTAAAAATTAGGGTTAAGTTGCTACTCTATAGTAGACATAAAAGGTGTCTAGCGTTACTAATGACAACCCAACTCATGAAACATTCTAAACAAATATCTTATTTCCTTCTCTGGACATTCATAATAACATATTAACCCTCATATATTAAAAAATAATTTACTGTTTTATGTCGATTAAAGTCGACGTTTGGAACAAGAAGGTTAAAGTATCTTTATAATGTTAGTAAAATATATTATTTAAGTGCACATAGGGTTGCAATACGAGTTTTATTATGAATTTTAACAAAGTGCAAATAGCGAAAAAAAATATTAAAATATTTGGAACAGATTTTGTGTGAAGATTTTCCAGAATATAACTATTTTTATTTTCCTAATACAAGTTTAAAAATCCAGAATAATAAATCAATTTATAGAAAACAATTTTTATCTCGATTTTTTGCTTTGGTTCTGATAAATTTACTTCAAATTTACCGGAAAAAATCTTTGGCGAGTTTGCGTAAAATTTCATCTAAATCTAACAAGTAGAAATAAGTGTCGGATATAAAATTATTTTTAACTTACCGCTCCCAATTTTTCGGCAGCTCGCGCCTTCCATATTCTGATATTCATTTCGTCAGATCCACTAAAGATATATTTATTGTCTAGTGACCATTTAACACAGGTGAGTCGCTGCATACGTTTCGTATGATAAATATCCCGTGAATGTCCCTTATGAACTTCGTAAATTCGTATCGACTTATCGTAACTTCCTGTGACAAATTCCTTTCCGGTGGGCGCATAATCGATATCGGTCACTGCGGCTGTATGATCCATATGAACATTAATAGGATTTTTTAAATTTCTGGTGTCAAACGTGTACAGATTGTAATCCTCGCTGGCACAAGTGAAATTATACGCCTCCATTGGATTCCAACACAATCGATTACTCCGCAGTTTCATGATAATTTTACGAATTGGTCCGATTTCGCGACAATCGTACAAAATGATACTTCGATCACTCGCACACGTCGCCAACAAATTCGTCTGGATTGGATTAAATTTGATGTCATGTAAACTATCCACGCCCCACTGAAACGTTCTCACCGGTTCGTTACGACTTTCTTCCCACAACTGACAAATTTCTCCACACGTGGCAAATTTCGGGTCCTTACGATGATGTGTAATGCCCGTAATCACTGTTTTACTTAATATCGTATTCACCGGATCCTCATCCTCGATGGTGTTATTCCAAAATTTGATTGTTTTATCATCGCCCACGGTTATAAATTGTTCCCCCGATGGTACGTACGTAATTCCACGCACGATTCCCTCGTGGGCTAAAATTGTTCGGGCACATTTTCGTTGTGGCACATCCCATATACAGATTTCACCATTGTACGCGCCGCTAACAAGCGTGGAGAGTGATTCTGGATGTTTTGCAATACAGGAGACGCCGTCCTTGTGGCCATCTAAATTGCCGATAAATGGTTTGGCAAATACACGTTCTAATTTTGTTGCGTTCAGAGCGCGGACATATTCACGAGCGGCTTCAAATGGATGTAGGTCCGGGTCAAAATTTCGTGGGACTGTGACATTATTAAATACATAAATTTTTCTGGTTAATATAATGAGTATGTAATTATTTACCCTTATGTAAATCCTTCTTCGTTTCGCGAAGATAGTCATCAGGATTTCGACAAATAACTTTAACTTTCATTTTGCGAAATAAGTAAAAACGTTAGACAAGAATATTTTTTTCAGTTACATACTTAAAACATGCTTAAATTTTAGATTCCGTAATTTGATTTAAGTGAATGTTATGATGTTAAGCATGTTAAGTAGAATGGATAGGTTATGTACAAGAACGGACATGTATATTATGGAGGGTAGATATCAGGAGCACCATCTCTGTATCAAAAAGTGTCCATAGAAAGTTGTAAATAGTGGCGGCGCTACTATAGCAAAAGGGTACATTTAGAGAAGTAAACAAGAAAAGAAAAACATCCGCGTTGTTATGTAATTATTGTTTTTTTATTATAGTTACATATAATAGTTTTATTATTTTAAAAATTTTTAAAACACAAAAAAATCACTATACTCTTTTGCTACTCTAGCGCTATTCTGGCGAGTTTTTGAACTGTTACTTAGTACTTAAAACGGGACAGTTTTTGAACTATTTTTCTATTGTTTTCCGGCCAAGAGGGCCAAGATAGTCCTCCTGAAGGAGCACTATCTCTGCATCAAAAAGTGTCCACAGAAAAGCGTAAATAGTGGCGGCGCTACTGTAGCAAAAGGGTAAATTTGAGAAGTAAACAAGGAAAAAAAAACATCCGCGTTGTTACGGCGCACTTTTAAAAAATAAAACATAAAATCTGTAAACAATAATAGAATATGTAAATAAAGTCTTTTAAAATTTTATTTTTAAACGTCTAATTATGCATTAAATATTAGGGAAATAAAATGATCCCAACATAAGTTAAAAATTGTTATTTGAACAAATATTTTCACTACACAAACTTTCACCATAATTATTGTTTTATCATTTTCAAAATTTTTATAAAACTCAGCACAGTAAAATTACTAATAGATATTAAAAGTTCACAATAATTATAAATTACTCTCAACTTGTTCTACAGCAATTTTTTGTAGGTTATATTTACTATATTATTTTGGATAACACAACAACGTACAGCACACTTCACTCAATCGAAAACTGCAAAGTGCAAAGTTCATTTCATACACTTTTGTTACTCTAGCGCTATTCTGGCAAGTTTTTGAACTGTTAGTTAGCACTTAAAACGGGACACTTTTTGAACTATTTTTCTATTGTTTTCCGTACAAGATAGTCCTCCTTATATTCTACACTCCATATTGCAAGCGTTTTAACCCTAGAATCATACGTTGGTCTACGAGTCAAGTTAATCATACATCGGCGTCGTTTCGACGAATGGACTTTTTACGGGGAGTTTTAGAGTTTATTTGCAAAAAACATTTTTTTTACATAACAATACTACAAAAGCGAACAAAATATTTAAAAAAAATTGGATTTGGAAAAATTTCTTAATGTAAATATTTATTAATTTTTTTAATCTTTTTATCAAAGCATATTTTCATTATAAAAATTAAAAAATAGATAAATACATCAATTGTAATAATTAATTTATGAACTATGATGAGTCAGTGGACAAGTGCGATTTTACAGAATGTGAAATTTCTCAGTCATAAATATTCCTATAGATATGTAGTTATTTCCCCATTAGGCACATTTGTAAATTTTCTAAAATTTGTTAGTAATTTTTTGAATAAGATCTCAAAAAATAATAAAAATTAAAATATTTTCCACAAAATAAATTGTTAATCTTTTATTAAGTCATTCGAAAGCCATTCTTTAGTTTTCGATTCAATATATTAAAACTTCAGTATTATGTCGTCTCTATAAGTCAAACAGCTTAATCATCTTTCACATTATCATAATCATTGAATAAATTAATTATAACATCCATATCTTTAATAAATTTTAGAAAAATTAGCAAAACTTTTATATGTGGAGTACAAAATCTTTAAAAAAAAATATAGGTTAATCATACATCGTCGTCCTTTTGACGCACACTATTTCAGTATAAAAAAAAACGACAATAGCTATAAACAAAATTTATATGTCTTATGTGTTATAATAACAAATAAATTAGATAACAGAAGTTTCACAGCGAGCAGGTACCGACAAGTCACAGTATTGGAGCAGGTAGAGAAGTTCGTTCGTCGTTTTGACGAGTACGTATGATTCTAGGGTTAAAACGTTTGACTTAGGGTTTCCGATCTCGATTCGATTTTATGGAAAATTGATTTTTGTTGAGCCGATCTTCGATTTTCGATTCGAAGTCGATCTTCGGAGACCAAATCCATAGGTACTGAGATCGTGAAAAATTTATGGAATCGGAGATCGATCTTTTCGAATTTAAATTAGAATATTTTTAGTAAAAATATATTTTTTCAAAATTATTGTAGAATATATTTTATGATTCATTTATAGAAATTTGAGTCAAATTTTTGATTCATGTGACACTTTTAGCGCAAACTGGAAACCATTTTATTCATATTAAATTCAGCAGTTCGTCTTCAAAGGAAATTGAAAATTTTTTTGAAACTGATTTGTGATGACCTGATAAGAAACCATTAAAACTTTTATATATAACTTTTATTTTCTGTAAGTACAAAAATTGAATCGATTTTCGTCAGATCGATCTTTTGTAAGCCGATTTTCTCCTGCATCGATTTTTAGTTTGACGATTCGAATCGATCCACAAGATCAATTTTTCGGCCAGAGATCGGAAACCTTAGACTTTGACTATATATTTTTGAGTCACACGTTTGAAACTTGATCTATGTGATTACGTTATTATTTAAACTATAATCTATTGCTATAACACTGGAGATATTAAAAATAAACCCTTTGCCCAGCGAATAGCAATGCAAGGCGCCTATCGCCACTTGGAAACTAGATTAATGAATTCTTTGTCTAACAAAAAACAACGTCTTTTTAATTAGTAGAAGTAATTATTTATAGATATATATTAAAATTATTCTAAAGTATTATGTGAAGCTGCACGTTTCATTATACATATTATTGCATTTACATAAGAAGCCTACAACATGTTTATGATATTTATGATCGATACTGTACTTAGATAGGGAATTTATAATCGGATAAATGGTAAATTCTCAAAGTTGACAAACTTGGTGCGTCTGACAAATTACATGTCAGTTTATGGCCATATGTAACCTTTTAAAAAAATAATAATTTGCACATGGTATGAAATGTAAGTGCAATAAAAATCATAAATGGGAAAAAAAACTAAAAACTCATCGTCCCTTGGGCGAGCATTAATAAAAAATCAGCAACAAACCAACCGAGGCCGAAAACACACTAACGATAATTCTTTGGTTTGTAACATTTTCAACATTTTAACCCATTACGGACACATTTTTTTAATTTTATACAATATTTTAGTTACACACAACAGAAATTCCAGACGGATATGATTGGGGTCGACTAAATTTACAATCAGTTACCGAAGAATCATCGTTTCAAGAATTTCTGTCCACTGCCGAATTAGCTGGAACAGAATATACTAGCGAGAAATTAAATATCACTTTTGTTAATCCTGCCACAAATATTGGACTTTTGACTGACGAAGAAACTCGAAAAATCAAACAGGAACATGAAAATAATAAAGGACAATTGACTATTCCTAGACGGTAAGTTAAAATTTTTGGATAGTTTTTTTTGAAAGTACTCCAAGTTTTTAAGTACTTCCCTCTTGTGATTAAGGCCACCATGGACCGCTAACATGTCTGTGTCGGAGCTTGAAAACAACGAACGAAACCACTTTCTGGAATGGCGACGAAAACTAGCCGTACTACAGGACGAGAAAGGTCTCCTGATGACACCTTACGAGAAAAACCTAGAATTTTGGCGACAACTATGGCGAGTCGTGGAACGTAGTGATGTCGTTGTACAGATTGTGGATGCCCGCAATCCCCTCCTATTCCGTTGCGAGGACTTAGAGAAGTACGTGAAAGAAGTCTGTTCGGAAAAAATAAATTTTATCCTTCTAAACAAGGCTGATTTTTTGACGAGAGAGCAACGACAGTATTGGTATGATTATTTTAAATCGATTCAGGTCCAAGTTGCATTCTTTTCGGCTGTCGCTAAAAATAATCCAGATAAAGATCTAGACAGGATATCGGAATCCGAGTCACCAGAGTTGGACAAACAAAGTATTAAATCCGAATTAGAAAATCTAGAAAATGCTATTGATAGTATATCAAATAATTTACATAATGTTCAAAACCAAATAGAGGAAGTTCTAGAAAAATTATCAATAGATAAAGAAAATTTGAAACTAGAAAAAGAAAATACTAGAAAAAATGAAATAGATATACTTTCCCGTGAAGAATTAATCCAACTATTCAAAACGATCCACACCGGTAAAAAAGTTACACAGGGTGTCACCACAATCGGTCTGGTCGGTTATCCAAACGTGGGCAAAAGTTCAACAATCAACACACTGATGACCGAGAAAAAAGTATCCGTTTCAGCAACACCCGGTAAAACCAAACACTTTCAAACGCTCTATCTGGATACCGATTTACTTCTGTGCGATTGTCCCGGACTGGTAATGCCTAGTTTTGTTTTTACCAAGGCCGAAATGATTATCAATGGAATATTGCCGATTGACCAGATGCGGGATCATGTACCACCGATTAATTTAGTCTGTAAATTAATTCCTAGACATATTTTTGAAGATAACTATGGAATTATGATACCCAAGCCGTTAGAGGAGGAGGAGAATCCAAATCGACCACCGACTTCCGAGGAGTTACTAAATGCATACGGATGTAAGTTTAAAGCCAAATATTTTTGACGTGGCAATATCTCATTCGATGTAACAGCATATTGGTAATAAAAAAAATATCTCTGTAAAGGAGTTTCACAAGGATCCATCTTAGGTCCCATGCTTTTTTTTATTTCAAGAATTTTATACGTAATAAATATTCCCCTTTAAGCACTCAAATAAAAAGAAAATATTAACAGTTAATAGGCTATTGACTATGTACAAAAAAACAGGGGGAAAAGGAACTAATTTGTAACAGGTGTTTTATTGTTTCATATGTTCAGTTGTACCCCAAAGATGATAAATTCACAAAGTGCTATTAAATTTAGGCGTGCGTTTTTACGAACGGCGTAAACTTATCGACGCTTACGTTTTTTAACTATAACTCAAAAACTATGCATTTTTCGTAAATACACATGATATGAGTTTTTGTAGAGAATTAAATTTCCTATCGAAATGGCACTTTATGAACTCAAAAAGCTTTTTTCTCAACAAAATAAGTCAAAACAATTATTTAAAAAAAAGTTCAAATTTTTCAATTTTTCTTTTTTTTTTAATTTTTGAGTAGTACTTTTTTCTGAGTGAATTTAGGTATAGGGTTTGGTTCACAAAAAAGAAAGCTGATGTAATTCCCGTCAGAATGGTGACCGATCAAAATATTTTCGATAAAAACCGGCTGAGACACAGCCGTTCAAATTTACCTACTTTTTTACAATTTTATTTCTTTTGACTTTTATACCATATTATTTGTAATTTTTACACAAAAAAATTATTTTTATTGAGTACAAAAATTATTTCTGCTTTACCAGAGGTAACGATAAAAGTGGTAATGATAAAATTTTGATATTCGTATGATCTTAAGTATAAAAAAAAACTTTAATATTGTACTAATTTATAGTTATAATTTTTTTTAAAAGTTACATGTACCTATTATATTTCTCTCATAATGTTTTCAAATTCAATATCAATATCTTCATCAACATCATTTTGGACATCCTCTTCTGTCATTTCTAGAACATCCGCATTTTCACAATTTAGGCCCATACATTCTTTGCAGAACATGGAGCAGCTAATTCCTACAATTTTCTACAGCCGCAATTTACGTAATAGAATTAAATTGTAATTTCTCTTTATGGCATTAAGGCCAACAGTTTAGGTAGTTCTCGGTTACAACTTTTTCAAAAATTATCAAAAAGCACAAAATTTTCTCTAACCAATTTCCCACTAACTTCTGATGCCACTAAATATCACGGTTTAAGGACGTACCACCAAATTCAACAGTGGGAAGGAAATATTTTAAATCCATTTGAGTGGGGTTGGAAAAAATCTAAAAATGGATTAGTGCCAATTAAAACAACAAAACCTCCTGCACTGTAGAATTTACTGGAACAAATAGCTTGCGGGTGTATAAAAGGTTGTCACGGAAATTGCAGCTGTAGAAAATTAGGAATTAGCTGCAAAGAATTTATTTGCGAAAATGCGGATGTTCCAGAAAATTGTGAAAATGCGGATGTTCCAGAAATTACAGAAGGGATGTCCAAAACGATGTTGATGAAGATATTGATATTGAATTTGAAAACATTATGGGAGAAATATAAGAGGTACATTTAATTTTTTTAAAAAAATAGAACTGTAATTTAGTACAATATTAAAGTTTCTTTTTATACCTAAGATCATATGAATATCAAAATTTTTAGCAAATAATTTTATCGTTACCTCTGATAAAGCAGAAATAATTTTTGTACTCAATAAAAATAATTTTTGCGTGTAAAAATTACAAATAACATGGTATAAAAGTCAAAAGTAATAAAGTTGTAAAAAAGTAGGTAACTTTGAACGACTGTATCTCAGCCGGTTGTTATCGAAAATAGTTTTATCGGTCACCATTCTGACGGGAATTACATCAGCTTTCTTTTTTGTGAACCAATCCCTATACCTAAATTCACTCAGAAAAAAGTACTACTAAAAAATTTAAAAAAAAAGAAAAAATGAAAAATTTTAGCTTTTCTTTAAATAGTTTTTTTGACTTATTTTGTTGAGAAAAAAGTTTTTTGAGTTCATAAAGTGCCATTTCGATAGGAAATTTAATTCTCTACAAAAAATCATATTATGTGTATTTACGACAAATGCATAGTTTTTGAGTTATAGTTAAAAAACGTAAGCGTCGATAAGTTTACGCCGTTCGTAAAAACGCACGCCTAAATTTAATAGCACTTTGTGAATTTATCATCTTTGGGGTACAATTGAACATATGAAACAATAAAACACCTGTTACGAATTAGTTCCTTATTCAACTACATAGTCAATAGCCTACTAGGTGATATAGTAACAATGTTCACAGATAACACATATTTCAAACTATTTAGATAAATTACAACTAAAAATTTTGAATATTTTCAAAAGTACAATTCCCTTTCAAAAGTACCGCTGAAACTCTCATATAAGATCACATCGTTCGTACAGTGTGAAAGTATGGCGGACATTTTTTCTCTCATATTTATTTTTCAAAACGAATTTTCTACTTTTTTATATACTGAAACTGAATTTTTATTTTTTTTTATTATACTTTGCTATCATTTTTGCGTGATAATAAATCCTATTTAATAATTTAAATTTTGGATAGAAAAGACAGTAATCATTTGTCACTTCCCATACACACTGTGAAAGAGTGACAGGTAGAGCATCAATGCGTTATAAATACTCCTATCATAATACCCATAGCACAATGGAGAAGTCTACAATTTTTTTTATGAATAAAAATGAAAATAAAATCAAACAAAAGTTTAAAAGAAAAGTTAAGGTATCTCAACAACTACCAAAGTTATTGAACTTTAAAGTTGCACTTTACACAAATAGTTCTGTTTCATCTGATACAGATGTGTAATGTCATGTTTTCTATAGCATTGCAAATACAGCGAAGAGTCTTTTTTATCAAATTTTTTTCAAGTTGGTTTACAAGTTTAAAATTTTGACGTTTTAAAATGTCATTTTTTCAACTTTTGTAGATTCAATCTAATAAAGAAATAATTTTTAAAAAATATTAAATCCATGGTAATTTAACATAATTAAATAAATAAAAAATACAGGCATCCCCCGAAGAACACGGGTCTCAAAGAACACGGGTACCCTTCCCCCGAATTACACGGTTTCAAACAACACGATTTTTAAGTACATATTATATATTTGATATAAAGTTACATCAGTCCTCAATGTACACGAATATGTATATCACATGTGGATTCGATTTACACGAATAAAAATCGTGAATCTGTCATTATAAAAGAAAAATGCTGGAAATAAAAACTACTAAAATTTTTGAGAATTTTATAATAGAAATGATAAAGAATATGTAGAAATTTACATATTTAAATTTTGAAAATGTTATTTTCGACATCGATTATTTTCGATAACGAAAAGTAGGTTTTGACAGTCTCAATATGTTCGGAATACCCATAACTTGCTTCGCTTAAGCCTTAAACCTTAAGCGAAGCAAGTTATAGGTATTCCGAACATATTGAGACTGTTAAAACCCACTTTTCGAAAATTATCGATACCACGTAACTTATCATCGATTGGTTATAACTGGTTTCTTTAGGCTCTGTTAGCTCCATTGATTTAGTCACGAATAGCATATTTTCGAAAAAATTAGTTTTCGATATTTTTCGTAACTTTACGAAAAGTATCGAAAACTAATTTTTTCGAAAATATTCTATTGGTAACCAAATCAGAGGGACTAATAGAGCTTAAATTAAACAATTATAAGCAATTTATGATAAGTAGTCCGTTATCGATAATTTTCGATAACGAAAAGTAAGTTTTAACAGTCGTAATATGTTTGGAATACCCACAACTTGCAAATTAAACGGAATGTTTTTTTTAATATTTTTTTATTTTCACACTTGTAATAAAAAATGCCTATCTTTTGGTGGTTTCGAACTACACGGTTTCAAAGAACACGGAACCAATTAATCGTGTTCTTCGGGGGATTGCTGTATTGTATAAAAGACACTCGGTGTCCGATTGTGCCGATGTTTGACGTCACAGTTGAACTGGAGACCAATCATTTCACCTTAAACTTTGATCTATTTCTCCATTATTTGTTAAACGAATTTTAAAAATTTTTCCACCAGTTTATTAGTTTTGGTCCATATTTTGGATAAATGTAACTATATATTACATTATCCACACTAGGAGACTTCTCCATTGATTTTGTTTGCTTAATAAACGAAGATAATAATTCACTCATCACAGATAGATGTTGCCACGCCCAAAACACCCACGATAGTGTAAATAACACCGTCTATCTCTTTTTTCTATGAAAATTTATTGTTAATACCCTTCAGATATGCGCGGTTTTATGACGGCCAATGGACAACCAGATAATCCACGTTCAGCTCGATACATTCTCAAAGACTTTGTCAATGGTAAAATATTGTATTGTACCGCACCACCAGGAGTTCCTCAAGAAGAATATCATAAATTTCCAGAACGAAGAACTAAAAAAGTACGAAATGAAAACATGCTGCCACCTAGAGAAGTTCGTGTGAATAAAGTAAGTTGAATACGCTTGACTTGTTTGTTGGTTCATTGACTTAATTAATCTTTTTTTGTAGTCTTTGAGAGAAACAGCAAAAGATGTTGATAGTAAATTTTTCAAGACGGCCGCACAAGGTATACATACGAAAGGTTCCAGGTGTATTTCTTCAGGGTTATCCAATTCAAGGTAAAATTTTTATTGTTGTATGATTTTGTGTAAACTAATTGTTTGATAAATTCTAAATAGTGAACAACAAGATGCAGAAAAACCATGGAAGAAATTAAATAAGCACTCAAATAAGAACAAGAAAGAGAAATTACGAAGAGTTTATGCACATTTGGATCAACATTAACTAAATTTTTGTATCCTGTAAATCTTTTTGTAAATTTATCTAATTAAAAAAAAAAAAAATTACCATTAGATGCAACGTTATAGCTTAAAATCAACAAAATGCCTTATATGTATAGCAGCGCCATCATAATTAATGACAAATGAATGTTACGCCATCTTGTTTTTCACAAGATGGCGTCATTAAATAAATTGAAAAATATTTTTAAAAAACAACGTTAATTTTAATGGTATATTTCCCTATTTTTAATTTTTTTTTTTTAAATACCTAAAAATCTGTAAATATATTTTTACACTCAAAAAAATTTACATTTATAGTTTAAAAAATTGAATTTCTCACGCCCTTAGTTCTTTCATGGAAACAACCAAGGTATATTCAAATTCCTAGTTGTGTTCCAAATTAAAAATGATTATGTAACAAAAAATTATTTTGCAGCAAAAAACGCATTTATTATTCTACCTTCTTGTATATGTTCTTGTAAATAAATGTTACTACAAACTGAAGACTTTTATTTTCACAGCCTTATCACCTTGACCCTCAATAGCCACTTATGCGTATGAAGTCCAGCGATTTCAATAATGTACATATTTACATCTAATAGAGTTCTTATCATAAATAGAGTCGTGACATGTCATCCATTTTCTGTCCAAAACAGAGCGGAAAGCTTCAAAATTCATTATCACATGTTTGAGTAAATATTTTTGAGTACATAATTATTGTTAAAAGTTATGAATTAATGAATAATTAAAATTTTTTAATTTAATTATTCTTTCTAGGTTAATCTAAATGATTTTTGTTAATATTTAATTTATTTCTAATGTATTTTACAGAAACTGTGAACCGAAAATGCCGGAACCAATCAGCGTTTAGCACACATGTCACGACTGTATTTACTATAGGGACTCTATCTATCGGCTGTTTCTAGAAAATATATATTTGAGATCGTGGTGTTATTCACTTACTTAATTAAGGTTTCAGTTATGCATCCTGCAACTATGCATTTTTTCATGATTCAAAAAATCGGTAAAATAAAATTTCAATAACGGAGTTCCACAGGGAACAGTTTTAAGTTCGATATTATTTTTATTACATACATACATAGATTGTAAAGAACAAAACTAACATAATCATATTTGCAGATGATACGTTAATCGTAAAAATTCTCTAGTTAATGCGCTAACAATGAATTTCATCATGGTTTACAGATAATGGATTAAAGCTGGATGTCAACAAAATTTGGTATTTCAGTGCTCCACAGGGATCAATTTTAGGTGTCATGCTATTTTTATTATTTTAATGATTTTAAAGGACAAGTTTCGTTTCATTCGTCACAGGTAGACGTTGTAAAACCCACGATCGTGTAGACGGCATAGCTTATCTCTCCATGTAAAGACATCTTTACATGGATTTTGAGAAAAATATTTTCATTAACATCCTTGTCATGTTGTATATCATTTGAAAGAGCATTTAAAATGCTACAAAATTACACCTCTCCCAGCTATCTAGCTAAATTAGAACAGCTTCTAGAGCGATTTAAAAAAAATGAACGTTCAGGTTTTTTTGCAAGTTTTTGAAAACTTTACATAGCCATATCTCGTAAACGGTTTGAGATAAAAATTTAAAAACTGACACTTTTCTTAGTCTTAGTACCTAGTATGAGTATACCAAATTTTAAGAAAATCTAAAATGGTGAAGAGAAATTTCTTTCTAAAGTGTGTTGATTTGACATGGAATGGCTCTGGCAAAGCTATGTTGTACAAATGAGTGAGACTTGTACGTATAAATAAAGTTTATTCAAAATTTTTTTTAATTGAAATATCTTTTTTATTGATAATGCTAATACAAGATTGAATTAAATTTAAAATATTTTGAAATTACCGCATAAGGAACAAAATTTGTTATTGGTAAACTTTAAAAAAATTAAAACACAGACATAAATACGGATAAACGCTGGAACTCTTAGAACGGTTAGTAATACATAATTATTACAAACACAGATAAATGTTCAAATGTACAGAAGAAAATTGAAGATACAAAAGAAAATTCAACAATCTAAGAAATTAGCAGCCATCAATAATTCTAAGGCAATCTCGGGTGCAATCGGGAATTCAGGTATCTCAGTCGAACTATTTGTATAACGCACTTTATAGGTGAAATACATACACACTTTTTGCAAAACATGTGACCTAAAAAATATTTTCGTCAAAAAATCATAAAAATTCAGCAAATTGTCATTGCATAACTTACGGTATTTCTCTAAAATTCACTTCATTCGCTTCATTTTCGGCAAACTGTCCGGGACCGCTCAACATTGCTTTAATTGTACCCGATGTTAAGGCATGTTCACGTTTGACGATAAATTCATGGCCATCGGATGAGATTAATTTTACGTACATGGCATCTGGTCCCTCACAACCGCCATAAACTTTTGTCTCTTTTTGCGGTTGTTCCATGTTAACATCGGTACTCATTTCACTCATGATGGTCGGTTTCGTTAATTTCTTGAAGAAATTCAATAAAAATTATAAATCGTAATCAAATTACTATAATTCGAAAATACTATAATACATGCTTCTTTCAAAAACTGTCTGTACATAATAAATTTTTGCGTCATAATTATTATTTAAAAAGCTTTAAAATTTATCCACTAACTAATTATTATTAATTTTATACGTATCGTACCTCTATTCAAAATTTCAATCACAGAAATATGATAAATAAGTACAATTTAAATAAATAATTATTTTTTTAAAAATAGTTTTTAATTTTTCGCTGATTAATTCCCAATATTGACAACTGTGTAAAATAGATACATTTCCTAAAATGACATATTGAAACAGATAGACGAATTATCACGAAAGGAATCCGTTCGAAAAATCAAGAACCCATATACTAATCGATTTATTTAAAGATTCATTTGAGAAGGTAAAGAATTTGAATAATTCTTGAAGCTTGAAGAATTCTTGGTAGATTTTTTTAACGTTTAAATTAAAACTAAAACAAAATTTTAACCATCTCTATCATACGATTTTGTTGATTTTGATGTGCAAATGTAAATTTCCAAATAATTCGTTTCATATATGCATTTCTTTACCTAGTTTTGTCGAAACGTCGAATAAATTCGTCACTGCCTGTATATATCGTGTATCTAATGATGTTTCTATCATGTTCAAATAGGCAGGAACAAGGAGTCGGATAATAATTTAAAGAAAATCAAAACAATCCACTTGATTCTAGGAAAAACAAATCCTAAGGGGTATTCCCTGTAGTAAACAGTTGCTTGTATGTATATTATGTTTACAGGTATAAAAGATTTAGAAAGATAAAAGCATTATAATGCATATAATATGTAAATGTAAGAGTTCGTTTTATGAAATTTTAAAGTGGAACTATCCAACCCTGTCTCAAATACTATTGATCATGAGTCATCGTTAAAAAATTAAATAATTCTTATATTCCAAACAAATCTATCATCTATTCTTTTCTAAAAACAAACTACAAATTTAAAATTTACGTAAATGCAATAATGAAAGAGATAAAGCCAAGAAAACGGAAATTATTTAAATTCATAAGTGATGAAACATGGCTAAATTTAAGTGAAATGGACCATATTTAAGTTTGTTTTTAGTGTTCTGTACATTCCAAACAGAACACAAATGGAATCATTCGTTTGTATATTTGTCTAGCGACTAATTTCTAGTGGCCAGAAAAGAGAAACAAAAATTACGAAATTAGAAACCATGAAAATTACAAAATTTGATAGTTGTTGTACAGAAAAATATAAAAAAAAGGTATAGGTTGGTGTTTTGGACAGTCTACTGCGAATGTAATATTTAAAACTTATACTTTTATGCAACTGACATAACATAAAATATATAGTATGCCTATACTATATTGTAGTATTACAAACACGTATGTACAGCTACGTATCTATCGTATCTATAGTTTAGCACCCAGAGTGAAATTCGCAATTTTGATGAAACTTCGCTGGTGTGTAGAATAGGCAAAAACAAGGGACACGTATTTTTAGTCGAATTTTCTCCGAAAAATTAGACTTATACAGTCTATACGATAAGAGCTGCGAGAGGCGAGACCAGGGGCGCTATCCGTTTTCGGACCTGTAGAACACGATTATGTAAAAAAAAAGATGTCTGATATATATATATATATATATATATATATATATATATATATATATATATATATATATATATATATATATATATATATATATATATTCCCGCAACCTTTTAATATGTGTAGGGCCCCCTATGGAAGTTAAGAGATGAAATTTGGTAAGTGGGGCTTATTCCAATGCACAACAATACTATCAAAGTGGGGTCAAATTTTGGGCAAATTTTTTTTCGGACCCGACCTTTAAGGGGGTGGTGGGGGGCGGAAAAGCAATAAAACTTTTCCAAACCGGTTTTAAATAATGTTTCGGTCAATTATCTACAACATATCCAAAATTCAGCTTCCTAGGATGATATGGTGGGAGTAGAGGGGGGAAAAACGATTTTCGCTGGATCTAACAGGCCCCCAGCCCCCCAGAATTAACGTAGAGGGTTGAAATTTGGTGTGTTGATAAAGTTCGTACCTAGGTTGTGCTTTTTGGAGGTTTTAATATTTTACCCCCACCCCCCTCATTTTTAAGCTACAATTTCATGCATTTTCGACGTTTTCGAAGTTTGTACCACTCGCACAGGTCACCCGAATAAACCTAGAGGGCTGAAATTTTGTATTCGGATTGAGTTAGTATCAAGGGGGTGCCTTTTGGGGGTCTCGACTTTTAACCCCTACCCCCACCATTTTTATACCCAAAAGAACATGATTTTTCTTGTTTTTTAACAGTTTCGTTCGGGTCAAAATCTCCCCAAATAAACCTAGAGGGCTGAAATTTGGTGTACAGGTTAAGCTAATAGCCAGACACTGTTTTTTGGAGGTTTCAACTTTTAACCCTTACCCCCACGATTTTTACGCCAATATTTCCTTAATTTTTTTGCTTGTTTTCTAACACGTCTAGAGACTCCATAAGGAAACCTAGAGGGCTGAAATTTTGTACGTGTATTCAGTTGGTATCCAGCTAGTACCTTGCAGGGAGTCCACATCACTTTTCCCCCCACTTCTCCCATTTTTACATCGGAACTGAATGCTATTGTTAAATGTGTTTTAAAAGCATTATGTTTATTCTAAATACAAGTAGGCGAATAGTAATTTTAAAAAATTAAAAAAAAAGTGAACTTACTTTTATGACAAATGAAATACATACATATTAAGTAATTTAAAAATGTTATTAAAGTCACTGTTTATTTATAAATTAGGAATTTTGGATTTTTAGTATTTATAAAATAGAAATTTTGGATTTTTTTGGAAAGAAAAAATATCTTTATAAAGGCCTTCCAGTTTACTATTTAAGGTCCTTTTTTAATTTTTAAAACTAAAACATAAAGGCAATTAGCGGATAAACATGGGCAGGAATGTCCTCGTACGAATTGTGTTGGCTTTTTTTCTGCTACCTGTTTTCGGCACAAAATTGAAATTTACTGAGATACAGCCCTTAAATATTTAAAACCTTTTTTTAAAGCCTCGATCAGCCGAACACTCATCACCAGTTTTGAAACCAACAAAATGACAATTCGGTTGTAGACTTTCAATCACATTTCGCTTGTAGACATTCAATACCGAAGATGAAGGGGAAAATTCGACTACCGTGATGGGGCCCCGCTGCTCACGGCGTTTTTTTTTTATCGGCCACATTCCATGTTTACGGGGTAAAATCAGCCCCTAAAGTTGGGGGTTCAAATCGTATTTCTTAAGATATCTCGAAAACTATAAAAATAGAGAAAAACTTTAAATTGACGAAATGTTACTCTTTTTCAGAAATAGGTATAAAAAATATAGAATATGAGTTACCAAATATACATATTATGGCTAAATTACCAATTAAGTAAGTATTGAAAAATATTGTAAATGAATCATTATCGAAAAGTAAAAAATTTACATTTTCATGATGAAATAAACATAAAATTAAAAAAATATAGAAGGTATTTGCAATCAATAATAATGCAATATTATTTACCTTTTTTTTCTCTTCCTTATATGTTTCAGATACCACACATATTTCGGAAAAACGCAAAAACTCATATTCCCTAATTTTTGATGCTCTTTCTATTTATGATAGTAAAAATTTGAGGTAATTATGCAGAAGCACGGCTCCACCTATTTTTGGCTCTGAAAGGAAAACTAATGATCCGATTTTAATGATTTTTTTTTTTAAATGTTCGTTGCCACGGCGGATTAGTTAAAAAAAAATACTACAAATCGATACCGATAATGGAAATGCTGGGAAAGTGTTTTAAAGCTTAACAAAATTCAATTTTTTCAAATTTTCTTTTGTCATTTAGTGTGTGTGCGTTTATATGTGTGTCTGAGTGTATAGTCTAGTAAAACTGACCAAAATAAATACTTTTTCAAGAATAAAAAAATCAATATCTCGTTGCATTTTCGAAATATTAAGCGTGGAAGTTAGAAAAATTGACTTAATTTTGTAAACTACGATTATCTCAACGCTATGATTTGAGTGCCTATTCTGGTAAAATTGATCAAAATAAATAAGAGTAGATGATATAAAAACTAGGTGGTGAAGTTAGCTAAGGTTAGGTTAGTTTAGTTAGTTTTGACAATATATTTCGACTTTGGTATAAAAACTAGGTGGTGAGGTTAGTTAAGGTTAGGTTAGTTTAGTTAGTTTTTACAATATATTTCGACTTTGATATAAAAACTAGGTGGTGAGGTTAGTTAAGGTTAGGTTAGTTTAGTTAGTTTTTACAATATATTTCGACTTTGATATAAAAACTAGGTGGTGAGGTTAGGTTAGTTTAGTTAGTTTTGACAATATACTTCGACTTTGACACACATGCATACAAAATAAAAAAAGAAAATCTAGAAAAAATTGAATTTTTTCAAATTTAACGACAGTTTCCCAGCATTTCCATTATCGGTATCGATTTGTAGTATTTTTTTTTTTAACTAATCCGCCGTGGCAACGAACATTTAAAAAAAAAATCATTAAAATCAGATCATTAGTTTTCCTTTCAGAGCCAAAAATAGCTGGAGCCGTGCTTCTGCATAATTACCAAATTTGATACATTGAACCACTCAGGCTGTACAAGAAAATTTACCCCCATTTTCACTCCTCTAGCACCCCTTATAAACCCGATCCTGGTTCAACCTATACAGATGAATAGGTCTTTTAAGAGTAACATTTCGTTAATTTAAAGTTTTTCTCTATCTTTTACAGTTTTCGAGATATCTTAAGAATCTCGATTTGAATCCTCAACTTTAGGGGTTGGTTTCGCCTCGCAAACGTGGAAGATGGCCGATAAAAAAAATACGTGTCCCTTATTTTTGCCTATTCTACATACCAGTGAAAGTTCCATCAAAATTGCGAATTTCACTCTGAGTGCATTTCCTTGCGAGACTACAGTGACTATAAAATGCTATAATAGTATAATATACTTGATAACAGTGTGGCCATTGGTAAGTATAATTTTTGATTGGTTAAAACTAATAACAGGCCAAATATATTAAATTTATTTAAGTTTATTCAGTTACTACGGTTAGGTTTTCAAAATTTGCCCTGAAAATGGCGAATTCGCTGCTACGAGTAATAGTGATAGTGTTATCAGTAATTGTGGTGGAATCGGTAATGAACTGGAAAAATTATTTGGACTCATTTTTTTCACATTTTCTTGTTCAGAATGTGCTACTGAACATGAAAGTGCATCTTACCTCTCGGAAATGTGGTCAGGTTTTGTAATTTTTTTTTTTTGACGACTTCTTTTTTAAACAATTTTTTTAAACAAATTTAATAATTTTTTTTCAAAACAAACAGAAAATGCTCCTAGACATTTTTCTCTGAAAATCAATAGTTTTCGAGAAAAAAATTCTTGAAATTTAACGCTTTAAATGATTAAGACGAGTTAACTCGTCCTGCAATATGGCGGCTCAAAATGCTATGATATCAAGGGGCCTATTATTATGATAGTTAGTATTCCGAATGTAGCAGAAAAGTAACGTAAAATCCTTCCCACTTCGCATTACTATGTTGTATGGGTACACACTGTTTGTAGTGGTGTTGGTTTGATGCTTGCTTCTGTGTGCGTATTCATACACACAACTACAAAACACGTATTATCAGATAGACCAACGTGCAGCTCAAGCGATAATGGTCTTACAATACATAACAATCGTAGTGTATTCGGTGACTTACACCGACTAACTAAATGCCTTAAGCTGTGACAGACTAACAAATGACACCAAGTTAGCTACACTTTTTATGTCACCGAAGGATGACATATTAATCTCGTTGTGTGATTATAGTGGGGGAAAAATTAATAATAATAATAATAATAATAATAATAATAATAATAATAATAATAATAATAATAATAATAATAATAATAATAATAATAATAATAATAATAATAATAATAATAATATAACCCTCAGGGGCTTATTGTAACACCTGGTTGCTTAGGTGGTCGGTTGCTACAACAACACGGGAAGTAGCGCTCCCGGGGTTCCCGAGCTAAGACCAGGTACTTTCTGGTACCTGGTGCGTGGAGTCAACCAGCGCTAAATGGTGGTCTCTGTTAACGGGCTAACTACCCCTAACAGATTTTAACTAGTTCCCAACGGTAATAGAACTAGGAAGGCTGGTCGTGCCGCGGGTCTCTCGGATGGGCCCGCACAAAAAGGCGGAACCAGTCAAAATTCATCTTCTCGTCTCGTGCGCCTGGAGTGGACGGACAGCTTAAGGAGAGATTTGCTCACGTGCCGCACACAAAGTGAGCCAAATAAGAGAGGGTACATGGCAAGGATGCACGCCATATGGTGCCAGATACATCCCGAACACTCTAATTTAACGCCACAAAATCTGCGTGACCATGTAGCCCGAATTATAAAATTAAACACACCTACCGGACATGACGATAATCGAGAAGCTCGCGAAGAAGCTAGGGTTGCAGAAACTGCAGTGGTGGAAGCTGAACAGGATTCTGCGGTCAACGGTGAGAGCTCGACCAATAACATCATAGAGCGGGATCAACCGGTAACTTGCGGTGGCAGCGTAGTTACTGAGGCACAGACGGACTTGTTAAATCAAGCCAACACAGATACTGTGCTAGAGTCTAACACCAGAACAAGTTCAGCTCCCACACAGAATGATGCCGATCTAAATAAATCCCTTTCTGTCTCAGACAATTTAAGAAAACAATTTCGCGATCTTCTCGATACCGATTTAGACTTTGACAAACGACCACGTCCCAAATACCGACGGACGTATAAAAAGGGCGAACAACTGACCCTACTAAACGAAATTTTGGACGATCATCTATCCCCATCCAGTGATCTCACCGACGTCGACAACGCAGTATATGCAGCGATGCGTGTCCTGACCCCATGTACTAAGCAGCAAAAGACTGCAGAGGAGAAGGCACGTATTCGTATTAAACAAATTGACACCAAGGTGAGGACACTACGACAGCTGGTATCGCGTATCCAATGTGTGATAGAATATATTCAGACCAATAGGCGCTTTACGCGAAAGGTACGGGCTTTTGCCAGAGAACTAAGGTACCGCTATCACACGATAAATTTGGGCAATCTGTTGACCATCAAACAGACACATTTGGATAAGATACGCGCATTGGCCCTGGCCAAGAAGAAAGTAGCCCGGCGTGAACGGTGTATTCGGGAAAATAAGATCTTTAACTCGAACCCTTCACGCCTGTTCGCATCTAAAAGCCCTGTCGTGGAGCAACCACCGACGGTCGACGCAACAGAGGATTATTGGCGGGGGATATATGAGACGACTAAAGAGACTGACTTGGACTGTATTCCCATTAGCCAGTTTAGATGGTACTGCAAACAACAGCTTGGCAAAGTGCCATCTCACACCAATATAACATCTGTTGATAAAGAGGAAGTCGAACTTGCTTTCAAAGGCAAGAAGAACTATTCGGCTCCGGGCATTGATGGAATAACGAATTTTTGGTGGAAGAAGCTCGCTAGTACCCACCGCCACCTTGCCCGTATATTTTCAAATTGGTTATTTAACTGTGAGCCAATACCATCGTGGCTCGCTGAGGGAAGAACGGTCCTAATACCGAAAAAAGGAGACCTATCACAACCACAGAACTACAGACCGATAACGTGCCTGAACACTGTGTATAAAGCGTTCACTTCCATTCTATATGAACGCATCTTGAAGGCGATTGAACCAGTGTGGAGTTCGATCTATGAACAACGAGGTTCAAAAAGAGGAATGTCGGGTTGCAAAGACAACTTGCTGGTCGACAGATGTATCTGTCAGGACGCTAGACAGCACAAACGCAACCTGAGCATGGCCTGGGTGGACTATCGGAAAGCATTTGACACAACGTCGCATGAGCTCATTATCTATTTGCTCCATTGTCTGCGAGTCCACCCCGACATTATTAAATGTATTGAACACCTGTTGCCGCTCTGGAAAACAAGGTTCACAATAACATCCGGTGAACACGTTGTGTCAACGGAGTTGGTGACATACAAACGAGGCGTATACCAAGGAGACAGCCTCAGCCCACTTTTGTTTTGCATCTCGTTGTTGCCCCTGTCAATCAGCCTGAGAGAGGAACCCGGGTACTTGTGTGGCCCGGTAGGAAATCGCAAGCATAAAGTCACACATTTATTTTATATGGATGACTTAAAACTGTATGCCTCGTCGGAGAGTGATCTCAACTGCGCTCTAAAATTAACACACAAATACACGCACGCGATCGGTATGGAGTTCGGACTGGACAAATGCGCGGTGGTGCACTGTAAGCATGGTGTAGTTCCGAATTTTGATTCACACGCCCAATTAGTGGATGGAAGCATCATAGAACATCTTGATGAAGGAGCGACCTATACGTACCTTGGTGTTGGCGAAAGTCACATCCAGGACGTGAAGAACATGCAGGGCGGCCTTAAGTAGTAGATATAAGCGCCTTCTCCGACAGATTTGGAGTTCCGAATTGTCGGCGAAGAACAAGACCAGCGCTACAAATATGTTAGCCATACCCATCCTTTTATATACTTTTGGCTCAATTAAGTGGAATGTGAATGAATTGGAGGAACTAGACCGAGACACGCGAAAAATAATGAATATCAACCGTAGTTTGCACCCACGCGCATCGACACAACGACTTTACCTCCCACGAGACCAGGGGGGGAGGGGGCTCCTGTCAGTCGAACGTTTACATGATCGTATAGTCTTAGGTACAGCTTGTCGTGTACTTAACAGTTCAGATCCGCTATTGCAACTTGTCAGGGATCACGAGCTTGCTGGCGTAGGCGCATTTTTATTCACAGCAGCGCAACGTGCCGCCGATATCTTGGGCTTAGCCTTCGATCCGCGTAATCGCGACGGTGATGATAACATTCTTTCACTATCACAGTCGCGCCAAAAGTCGGCAATCAAGAGAGCCGAGCAACAACATCTGCTCAATAAACATCGCGACAAAGTTCACCAGGGTATGTTCTACCGTCATCTTGACAACCTTGGCCTTTCGAGCGAACTCACTTGGGCTTTCTTGAGAGCTAATGGACTTAAATCGGAAACGGAGGGCTTTATCATGGCAGCTCAAGATGGAGTGTGGAACACTTTAACACACCAAAAATATGTGATGGGTAATAAAGGGGTTTAGAGTACCTCGTGTCGGGCATGCAAAGCATACCCGGAAACCTTAATGCACCTGACTTCAGGTTGTTCTTATTATGCTAAATCCACCTATATCCATCGCCATAATGCAGCGTTGCGTGTGCTCTACTTTTATCTTCGTCATCATTACGAAGTTGACAAAACACCAGTCTTGCCCTACGATCCTGCGGAAGTAGAATCCTTTGTTGCCAACCAAAAGTGCAAGATCTTTTGGAATATGCCGGTTGAAACTACCAGGCAATTGAACGCCAATAAGCCTGATGTTGTGCTCCAAGATTTAACATCTCAGACTATGTATGTTATCGAGTTCTCTGCTCCGGCGGAAACTAACATAGTCGAAAAGGAGGAGCAAAAAAGGATTAAATATCAAGATCTAATACATGAACTGCGACAACTGTACCCGGGCTATACTATCCGCTTGGTCGTACTTATAATCGGATGTCTGGGGGGTATGCATAACTCCTTTGTGCGCAATCTTAACATCATTCCGGCTTGTAGATCTCACGCCAACATGTTAGCGGCGTCAATGCAAAAAGCAGTTATTATCGGGACGCTCCGCACGCTTCGGTCGCACGAGACGACTTTCTCCGGGAGTTCATGAACACCTTTGAACGCCCATGCCCCGTTTAGAGCGGGTCCTCGAACATCCATTGGACCTGTCCTCGAATCTTCCACTGCCATGGTTTTGCAGCGAGGTTCGGGGATTTATTAGGTAGGGAAGACCAGGAAGGGGATGCTGTATGACGGACATTACGTACCTGACCTAGAAGTACCTGACCTGGTACGCTGCACGGACACTTTTTCCTCCGCCTGGGGGTTTTTGAAGTGCAGTCGCGTTTTTCGTTAATCTTTCATTAATAATAATAATATATAATATAATAATTATAGAGTTGCACATGCATATATTGAATAAACGCAAGAGGGCTGTATTCTCACTGTACTTAAAAAACGAGCCAAAAAATCATAAATTAACACTTTCACTGAGGTGACATTACTTAGTGCGTGTCAAAAACACGCACTTGACGTATTTTTTTATTTTAGTTTGCTTCTAGTGATATGTACATATTTACTGGTACAGGTGCCGCCATCTGTGACAGATTTTTCGAAATACGGTATAATTCTAAATAATGTCCAATTTTATCAACATAGGGCCAATTCGTATCGGTGTAAGCCAAAGTCACTTGCTCTTATTTTTAATCACATTACACTTGTTTTGAAGCGCACTTGGCTTGCTTTTGAGATATTTGTATATTCCTGTCTCACTTTCCATGTTCTAGAGAGAAGGGTCAAGTATTAACGTTCGGTATACATCGTATACTGTATACGATGTATATCTCACTTTCCATGTTCTAGAGAGAAGGGTCAAGTATTAACGTTCGGTATACATCGTATACTGTATACGATGTATATCGAACGTTAATACTTGACCCTTCTCTTTAGAACATGGAAAGTGAGACAGGAATATACAAATATCTCAAAAGCAAGCCAAGTGCCCTTCAAAACAAGTGTAATGTGATTAAAAATAAGAGCAAGCGACTTTGGCTTACACCGATACGAATTGGCCCATAGTTTAATATAATTTATATTTTGTAAATTACTAGGATTCACTTTTTTGATGTTGGGATCTCTGATTTTTTCTTTTTCTTTTTTTGTAACCTTACCTATTGTAGGTACTTATCACTGGCAGTAAAAAGTCTGGCATTTTGAGACAAAGAATTTTTCCATATGGTTTGTTTAAAAGAGTTAAAAAAACCCGAAAGGACTTATTTGGATAGAGGGAGCAAATTGGCCTAATTGTTGTATTAAGAAACGATTAAACGTAGTTGTTTCTGGGTAAGACCACTTTAAGTGAAATTAGAGTCTTCTCAAGTTCTTCCTCAACGTATGCATAGATATTTTTCAAGATCGGCTTGTATATTAAATAGAAGGTCAACTATACCTGATGTGCTATAAGAATATGAAGACGCTCAAAATTGTGTCTTCGGGGTAAAAATACAAGTTTTCCAAAGAGCGAAAAAATTTTTCGCAAAATTAATCGCAATTCAATATTCTTCTCCCTTTACCCTTTTCCAGTAGTGGTGACCACACTAGGAAATCATTTTCGGAAAGATTTTAAAAAATTATCCTCTCACAAATTTCTACTGCACTCATTTATTTTAGCCCCAAACAGGTTAATTAAGTTAAATTTCTACTGCCGCTTTCAGTTAATTACAAATATACTTTTAGTCCTTTCTTCGTGAGAATAGTAAATTCGACCCGAACACCGAAATCTAATAATATTGCGTAATGTAAAATTTATTACTGGGTATAAAAAGGTACTCACATGTGAATACATATTATATAAATACATAATACCAGGACCAGAGGGATACATATGTATCTACCCATATGTAACAGGTAATAAATATATAAATAGCAAACGTAGCAAACTTACCTGCAGCATGCTCGCAAAGCTCGCATATGTGGAGCTTACATGGAGTTATCTAGGTACCACGAAAACAGATCGTCAACCTGTTGATTTTAGTGCTCATGTAAAACGATCGTAAATTACAAAGTGACGTCGAAATAATAAAAAATAAATTACAAAATTACGAAAATGTCTTTATATTGCTGATAAAAATTTATTTAAATTATTTTATAGACTTTAAATTCTGTGGTGGTTAACTAAACAGGATTAAATAGAAAATGGTGTATACAAAAAGGATTAGTTACATCTACAAATTCAGTGCCGAGAAAACAAGACAAAATGAATTGTAGAATTATAAAATTTTTTTTATTTAGGATTTTTATGACCCACTTGAAATCTGACCGGATTTATGACCGTCACTAATCACATACAAAATTAGTGTCACTGATAAAATCGGAATACAAAAATTTAAGTATCATTTTGCGTCATCACAGTGTAACCAATTTCAGGTTTACCCTCCAAACTTTCCGAGATATTATTTGGTAAAAACACCATGAGATATGCCGTATCCTGTATATAAATAAAGGAAATTTTAACGGCTGCCGCTCCCTAAATTTTGCCCATAAAAATGTCAAAATTCGGCCCTGGTAACTAACCATACTTAAGGAAGAATTATTTTTTAGCTCCTTCAAGAAATAAATTACCTCAAGAGTTGCCAGGACTGAATCTACAATTTTTGCGTCCATGGAGGGAGGGACAAAATTTTACGCCTTGTACCACATAAATTTGTATAAGCCTAGTATAAACCTAATATATCTACATATTTGTGTAAATCTAATGTAAACTTATTAGGCTAACTTGTAAATATCTCAAAAACGGCTTGGATAGTAAACCTGAAACCCTTATGATTCAAAGTAGTTCCTATTTTGTATCCAGTTCTCAAATTTTATATCCAGTTAGCGGTTTCCTATTAGATGACATCAATTTCCAAAGGGTCTAGCGTCATAAGTATAGTGAAATGACCCCCAAGAGATATTTTCAAAATAGTGTTTGTAGTTGGGAGAGGGTGTCATTAGAAAATAACACATATGGTTTTTGGACCTTGACATTGAACCGTTCTCGAGATAATAAAAATAAAAGTGTAATTTTGAAGGAATTTTTTAAACTCATTTTTCTCTTGAACTAGATAAGCTAGGGAAATGAACCAATAAGTTCAATCGTTTGGGAATGCTTCAAGGAATATTTTGTATATTCTTAAGGATTTTTTATTAAAAAGGGAATAGAAGAAATGGCAGAATATATTATTTAAATATATATTTTATGTGGTTCCCTCAAAGTAACAATCACCAAAGAAATATATAATGTTGGAATCCATGAGTACTTATGTCACCATAAAGCCCATTAAATAAAGATGGGTGCAATACTTTCAACAAAAAAAAAATATTTTTTATTAAAATGTGAACATAAAAAGTGACGACATACATTATTTAGGTACATATTTTCTATAGTTCCTTTTAGGTGACAGTCACCAAAAGCCCACATAATGTTGCCATTTAGGATTACTTATAGTACTATAAAATCCATTAAAAAAAAAACTGGTGGAACACTTTCAAAAAAAATATTTTTTATTAAAGGATGAACATAAAAAATAACATATATTACAATATTTAGGTACATATTTTATATGGTTTCTTTAAGGTGACAATCACCAAAAACCTATATAATGTTGCCATTCAGGAATATTTAGTACTATAAAGTCCATTAAAAAAAAATTTCTTATTAAAAAACATGAACATAAAAATGACATTGGTGCAACTCCTTCAACAACATTACCTACTTACATATGTTGCTTAACCCTTACCTTAACCCTAGGTCTTCACTAGCAATTATTTATTGAAAGCAATATTGAATTGAAACATTATTGCTAATGTAGACGAGTATATTGAAAGAGTTTTCAATATTGCCTCCTAGATGGAAACAAAAATTGCTTTCCATCTCTGTAGCAATTTTTGTTTCAAGAATTTTGACGTTTTAGTATCCAAAATGGCGGAAACTGAAAAAAAAGAATAGGATCTCTTCGGTTCATAGATTACATGTACGTGATGTACGTACATTTTACATATATACATACACATTTCATAGTAAAAACCGTAAAAACCATAGAGCACGTAAAAACAAATATGTATATTTCCTTTTTACCGTATCTGCCGAACACAACAACCGACAGAACATAACCAAAAAGCCAAAATAAATTTTAATTTTAATAATTAAAACAAATAAAAATGGCAACAAAAAAATTTAATAAAGAGGAAATTTTAAAATTAATTAACATGTATAGGGAAAAAGAAAGCCTATGGGATCTTAACAGTAAATTATATAAAAGAATTGACATAAAAATGAGAGATTGGGAGGATCTCGCAAAAGAATTTAACACAGACATTAAAATGATTAAAAATAAAGTTAAATGTCTCCGGACATTTTCATAATTGATCTAATAATTCAATCTTTCTTAACTTTGTTATTTTGCTTATAATAACATTCAAGTGTTCACTGGCAGCCATTTTCAGCAAATAAAATTGAAAGCAATCAAATGCCCAAACAGAAAAAATTGAAAAGTAAATTGAACTATGTTTCAATATTGCTTTCAATAAATAATTGCTAATGTAGACCTAGGGTAAGTTTGTTATGCAAGAACCCAGTTATTTGGCACAGCAGTTGTACTTTTGAATGCAGTTTACAGAATGTGTTGTACTCACAGAATATGTTGGCGGAACTTAAATATAACAAAAATCCCAGAAGGGTAATAAAATGTTTCCTTCTCTAGTACCTGATGCAATACTAAAAGATGACTAATGTTTCCAACAATTCCAACACAGAACCTACATAGCACCATGTATGCATGATATTTGCCGCGAATTGTACGCCCGTCTAAGATTTTGTCAAAAATATTTGCCGTCGAACATTACCTGTAGTAATAAATGAGAACAGTGACAACGACTACTTAGGTTCTAGCGAATTTTCGAATCGAAAATTCAGCTATTTATTTATTTGCCTATTTATCACTTTAAGAGAACCACATAAAATATATATTTAAATAATATATTCTGTTATTTCTTTTATTCCCTTTTTTATAAAAAATCCTTAAGAATATACAAAATATTCCTTGAAGCATTCCCTAACGATTGAACTTGGTTCATTTCCCTAGCTTATCTAGTTCACGAGAAAAATGAGTTTAAAAAATCCCTTCAAAATTACACTTTTATTTATATTATCTTGAGAACGGTTCAAGGTCAAGGTCCAAAAACCATATGTGTTATTTTCATATGACACCCGCTTCCAACACTATTTTGAAAATATCTCTCGGAGGCCATTTCACTATACTTATGACGCTAGACCCTTTTGAATGAAGTTTCATGTCCCATGAAGTTTCAAAATATCATGGTCTCATTTAAAATTTAGCATAACTGATTAAGACACCATGATGCGTCTTGTACATAAATAAAGGGAAAAATAAAGCTCATAAACCCATGCTTAAATTTTTACTTTGTTTTGGACATTAATGATTATAGCTACGACCCTGATAATTATATTATTTTCGCATTACCTACTTATCCTCTTTAAGAAATATTTTAAAAAATAATATTCTAAAATTTAATTTGTTGAAGAGTTAACCGATTTATTATTAAAATATGAATTTTCTAAGTGGGGAAAATATATTAAATTTAAACAATGAAACTTTGTTCATAAGTGTTTTCTGACCGGGATGAAAATAAACAGTTTCAAACAATTAAACTTTCTAATACTTTCTATTATTATCCTTTCTTTATCTAATATCAATCGATTTCTCAAGTGTTGTCATACTATATTTCTTCAAATATGGGCAAATATATACGTCAGTAATATTTTATTATCAAAACATGATTTTGTGAACATTTTTGATCGTAACATCTTGTCATTACATTTTTTTAATTTCGAAAGAAAATTGTTCTGTCAAACCGTTTCGCCCGCGCTCCCACCATACCACCTTCAAGGGTTATTAATGAAATTTCAATTCTATGTGTGGAACGATATGTGAATAAAAAGGATGTGACAGGCAGACGGACGGGCGAATTGATTCTGCAAATGTTCCATTTTTTCAATTTGTTCATACGTTGTATTCAAAAATAATATAGAATATTAAATTAAGTTTCGAACAACATTGTTTCGAGTTACGTTAAACAATAATTTGACACTGTTCCTAAATCTTACGTCACTTGTTTTTCGAGCTACGTTAACAAGCTAAGTAATATTTTTTAAGGTAACTCTATTGAGATGTTGTTGATATAACAACCTTGATATCAACATAGTAGCATTCCATACCAAAAGTAGTAAGGTCGCAGCAGTTTTATACCAAAAGTAGCAAGACTATAGGGGTTCTATATCAAAAATAGTAAGACTACAGAGGTTCTACAGAGTGTACGGAGTCTCCCACTCATCTCATCTTTGTAAAATAATTTTCTGTTTCTAAAAAAACATCTGGGAACCCCCTTTTTTGAAGAAAGCTATAATTCTGTTCATTTTGTATAAATTGTAAACATTGCGTACAATGTGTCTTAAAAAATTCAATTAAAAATTGAAATATTTTTTATACGTACAATATTAGTTATGAATAAATTTAATTTAATGCGAAAAGAAACTGTTAACTAATAACTCATATTTTCAGTAATATGTACATTAAAATAGTATATTTTGTAGGGAGCGTTGTAAATTCCGCATTACATAGAGAGTCGTACCTTATGTTGTTACGTCCTGTACTTTATTTATAAAAAATACGAAATTTACAACAAATAATATACATTTGGTATTGGTACGAATACAATATACAGTCGACTCTCGTTAATTCGAAACTCGAGGGAATCTTAAAATATTACGAATTATAGAGAGGTTCGAATTATCGCAGTAACAATTTAATTCTTTAAACATTTGCGATGAATGAACTTAAACTTTTCTTAAAATGTACTTACAATCTGTCTGTCTCTATCTCTCTGCAACTTTGAATTGTCGCGTGTTTGACGCCGATGAGTTCGAATTAACGCCTGGTTTTGTTACCTAGCAATGATTTTTTCGTTCGAATTACCAAGTGTATAAAAATCTATGGTTTAGTTCGAAATATAAAGAGATTTGAAGGAACTCGTGATACCTTTGAATTATAGAGAGTTTCGAATTATCGAAGGTTTGAATTAACGAGAGTCTACTGTACATTAAAATCATGACTAACTTGAACTGTATAAAAAAAGTATCCTTTGTTCAGAATCTCTGCAATTATTTCATATTAAAATCGACCAGTGATGATAACTACATTTTTATTTTATTTATCTAACGTTAATCGGATTAAAATATAAAAAAAAATTTAACGTATTTAAATAATTTACTTGAAATAATTATTTATCAAAATAATATAGTTTGAAACACATTGTAAGGTCCATTATTCACTACCTGACTAACATCACGCTATGTATGTATAACATTATGTCCACTAAGTTGCTATTTAACCTAAATGTCCTTGAAATTATTTTTGTATGGCGCACAGAACCTGTATTACTATCTCTATTGTGTAATCGGCAGTGTGCAGTTCTGAGCAAGTTAAGCTCGTTCACATATTCACTTATTCTCTGGCAGTGATGATTTGTATTACATACCAAGTGTTAAAGATATTACTTTTACTTTCATTGTTGTATTATAAATTTTTTGTAAATTAAATATATTAATTTTAGCTTAAATAAATAAGTTGTTTGTAAATAGTGTAGTTTTTGAGTGTAAATATTTGTTGATAATTTGTAAAAACTAATTGATAAGTTTGTAAATAGTGAATTTTGTGTTGAATAGTGCTAAATTTCTGATTTTGTTTTATATAAATTTGTGTTCAAGAATATTCAAGGCGTGTCTTCGAGTCGGTGGAAACTATTTCCAGCATTTATTGTTATAATAGCTTAATTTTTTTATCAAATTTCATGTGGGCATGATTCGCGTAAGTAGTTTTAAATAATTTACATTTTTATTATTTAAGTAGTTTGATTAATAATATTAAAATTATGTACATAGTGTAACGATATCAGTATTGCTATTTGAATAATGTGCGCGAAATTTATATGTTATTTTGATAACATCCGGAAGTAGTTTGAACAAACTCCTCCAGTACAGTTTTATCAAAAATCACGAATAAATTATGTACATAGTGTAACGATATCAGTATTGTTATTTGAATAATGTGCGCGAAATTTATATGTTATTTTGATGACATCTGGCGGTAGTTTGAACAAACTCCTCCAGTACAGTTTTATCAAAAATCACGAATAAATTTTAAACGACATCTAGCGGTGAGTTTTACAAGTTTCACTCGCATTAGCTGTTTTCATTATCATTATCTGTAAATCGTTTATCCTAAAATGGGCGTGGTTTAGACATATGTGTTTTAGATCGTATGATTCAGTAATGACCAATGAATTCGATAGATAATGAATATTGCTATATTTGGCGTTTTTTAAGAGGCGTGAGGGGTGATAATCAAACATTAAAAAGGAATGTGAAATAATAAAGAAGAAATCAAGTTTAGAATTTAAAAAGTGAAGAAGCCATATTTTGTTGGTTTCTTAATTACAATATGTAAAAGTTTAATATTAATATAAATAAAATAGAATAAAATGTATTTAAATAATATAACGAAATATATTAATTAAAATAAATATTATTTCAATCTAAATAAAAATTCTAGTTTTGAATTCGAGAAGTAAGGAAGCCATTTTTTATTGGTTTCAACAATTACAATATAGAACATGTAAAAAATTATAAAAGTTTAATATTAATATAAAAAAAATAAAACAAAATCGAAAAAAATTCCTGTAGTTTTAAGTGTCTACACGGTGCTATGAGTCGCCCCCTAAAGGACAAGAGTTATTTCTCTTACACCCTGTATACCAAAAATAGTAAGGTTGCAGTGGTTCTATACCAAAAGTAGTAAGGTTACAAAAGTTCTATCACAAAAGTAATAACGTTACAGCCACAGAATATTACAGAACGAACGCTAGTATCTCTATACTACTGAAACCAGTGTAACGACAAAGGATAGAAAATATCCCACCAATATGTTATATATGTGCACGCGGAGTTGTGTGTGTTAGTGAGATGGATGGTTGTGTGTATGGGTGTCTTGCATACGCATATACATAACATTCATGTGGCACGCATCATGCACGTATACCACGTATACCGTGTCAACACGACGGCAACAATATAACAACAATTGAAATACACCCATTGGTAGTTACTAAGTGAATGACAACATAGTTCTGCAAAATGCACATAAATGCCCATAAGTGATTGCAGAAAAGAGATAGTTGTATTCTTTCCAGTGTTCTATGGTTACAGCGGTTCTACATCAAAAGTAGTAAGGTTACAGCGATTCTGTACCAAAAGTAGTAGGTCACAATCGTTCTATACCAAAAATAGTACGATAACACCAGCTCTATACCAAAAGTAATGAGATCGCAGCAGTTCTATACAAAAAGTAGAAGGTTACAGCAGTTTTATACCAAAAGTAGTAAGGCTACAGGGGTTTTATATCAAAAGTAGTAAGGTTGTAGTGGTTATGTACCAAAAGTAGTCAGGTCACAACAGTTCTATACCGAAAGTACCTAGTAAGATTACAGCGATTCTATATCAAAAGTAGTAAAGTTACAGCGGTTCAGTATTAAAAGTAATAAGGTTATCATATAGCAACAGTAGTAGGGTCGTAGTAGTTCTACACCAAAAAAAAAAAATTGTGAGGACAGGTCTACCCACACTGTCAACTTCCTATTGGGTGTCCTTAAAGACTAGAGACTACTGTACCTAAATAATTCTTTTTTCATTTCAGGCTCCTTCTCCCGAACCCCCGACAGGGGCTTTGCCTCTTGCGCTCCACTGGGTGGCTTTGCGCCCTGTATCTCGTGAGAGACTCCACCTCTCACTAAACAAATGATATAATTTCGTTTTTTTATTATAAAAACAAACCGCTAATCCGAATTTGCTGAAAACTTTATCCGGTCTTCATTTTTTAATTACGCATCTAGTGAAATTAGTCCGGAGTTGATATCATCATTTGTTCTCGAGATATGCGAGACGAAAAAAGTTCACGAACGAACTAACGAACGCACACACAGACATCACGCTAAAAACGATGGACGCGGATTCTAGTGACCTTAAAACGTAGAGATATGTCCAAATTAGCGATTCATAAAATCGGACCCATTACAATAACTTCCAATGGGAATTTAATAATAAAATCACAGTAATAAGGTTACAGCAATTCTCTACCAAAAGCCGTAAGGTAACAACAGTTCTATAACAAAAGTAATAACGTTATAGCGATTCTATACCAAAAGTACTAAGGCCATAGCAGTTCCCTATCAAAAATAGTAAGGCTACAGTAGTTCTATACTAGAAGTAGTATGGTCGCGATGGTACAATGGTAGTAAGTTTACAGCAGTTCTATACAAAAAGTAGTAAGGTCACAACGGTTCTATACCAAAAGTACCTAGCAAGGTTACAGCGGTTCTATACCAAAAAATTTATGGAAACGAGATAAAAATCACATATGAATATGTGTTTTTTGATTTAAGTTATAAATTTATAATATAAAAAACGAAAACAGCCTTGTATTTCGTTTAAGGAGTTTATTTTCAATTGAATTTTGTATAATATATAGGAATTTTGTATACGTCCAAAACTCATTATGCTAGTAACTTTGTTAAACAATCGCAGTCCCATAATGATTTACCATTTGTTCAGAATTGCCAAATCGTTTCCATATAGTTTATTCTATTTCTGACTGTACGAATTTGTACAACTGATATGTAGCAAAATGGAATGAATTATCATGTTGTTGCACGAAATTTGTTTCAAGGTCCTGCAAATCATCTTTAAACTGAGCCCCGCTTTTGGTCAAGTCGACTCTGCTACATTCTATATTATTTTTAAATGAAATTTATATCTAAAAATATTAATTTTGTTAAAACAGAAATTTTTTTCATAAAAATTTTATTTTATATTTCCTAACAACTTCCTTTCTAACGTCTATTCTCATGATAACTATTATATAAGAGGTATAATATACATAAGTTGGACACATTCTGTTTTTACGAAAGTGTCAGCTACATATACGAGTATATAGTACAAGTGTACAACAGATTAATTTTGGCCTACCAAACATGTTTCCTATCTTTGTTACAGTATGTTGTTGTATTGGTATTGTACTAATGCAATAAAAAAGGATACATAACAAATAGAATTGGACTTTGATCGGTCAGAACCAATCTGTGAATCTATACATTCCTGTTGAAAATTTGAATGATCTCACGAGACATTTTATCTAAATTGTTGTATTTATTTTGCTATTTCATTATCGTAGTTATAACATCCTTAACCCTATGTGGTTTTGAATTTCTAAACTTTAAATATTATAATTGGTCCCACTAGATTCTGCAAGCTTGGTACTTTTTTACGTGAATTTAGTTTTTGAATGAATTTTTAGTTATTTGCTTATACAGTCTTGTAACAAAAGTGTAATGAGTTAAGGGAGGAGTTCAAATAAAAAAGCAACTTTTGTATTTATGTATTTTGCTTGTTGAATTTTTTTTTCAAATTAGGGAGGGTTTCAAATAGAAAATTTTGTTTTTCACAAGTTTTTAAGCGTTTACAAGGAACGCCATATCTCAAAAAGTAATGAATGTTTTTTAAATATTTTTTCATTATTTTATTCCTAAAGGACCTGTCCATAAAGCTGAGTATGGGTTTCAGGTAATTTAAAAATTAACTATAAAATTGTAATCCGAAAGTTCTAAAAATTATACAAAAACCCAATTTTTTATTAAAAAAAATGTTTAAAAATAGTTACAATTGTTCAAATGGAAAAAGCATACTCCACTTTATGCGTAATATGTTTATGAACAAAATTTAAAAAAAATTAAGTCACTATCTTTTCTAGAACTTGAGATATGATTTTCCTTGCCGAGAAAAACACAACTTTCTTTCAGTTTACTTACTTTCAGTTTACAACTTTCAGTTTATTTACTGTTTAACTGTCCAGCCCCATACATTGTCCCCTCTTGTTCCTTTTTCGTGCATACTATAACTCATGTACACACCAAAACTAAATATTACTGACCAAATCGCGAAGGGGTACGAGCGTTGTCTGCAAAGGAGCAGCAACTTGGCTGTGCAGCGGCTCACAAATAAATATTTTTCTACTTGAAACAAAATTTTTTGGCCATGTTTTATATATCACCGTGTTTGTCAAGAACCACAGAACTAAATAAAAACAAAAAACGAGATTCGAAAAAAATTAGTTTATTAGCCGTTTCTGGCGTGAACTCCCCCCTTAAGCAAAACTTGTTTTTTCTTTCGCATTTTTATTAAGGCGTTACGCCGTTACATATCTTTGGACTGTAACTATACAACAACTGGACTTAACGTCCGTTTTTAAGACTTCTTGTCCATAACAAACGCCATCCAGATCATTATTTTTATATTTTATTTATATAATTTTAAATATTACATTATACTGAAACTGGAACTGCTGAAAAACCTTTAGGACCTAATCGACCGCGGGATTCGAATTTTCAACCTACAAAATCAAAGTATCGGTCTTACAAACTTTTATAATTTTGAAAAAATCGATTTTCTAATTAGTTCTTGTGATATCATTTTTTGAGAATACTCAAAATTTTAGATTGCAATATTCAGAAGGTTATACGCTAAAAAAGGCAGGTAAGCAGTTCATTTATATTATGTAAAATTTAAATGCAAGTTTTACAAAGCAACGCTTTCATTATTAGTTTCAGAAATATTAAAATTTTTGATCCCAAATAATGGCAATTTTTACACTTAGGTAATTTCACAGAATTTGTCACGATTTTTATGTCACCGAAGGATGACATATTAATCTTGTTGTATGATCATAGTGGGGGAAAGATTATTATAGAGTTGTACATGCATATTGAATAAACGCAAGAGGGCTGTAGAGTTATACATGCATATTGAATAAACGCAAGAGGGCTGTATTCTCACTGTACTTAAAAAACGAGCCAAAAAATCATAAATTAACACTTTCACTGAGGTGACATTACTTAGTGCGTGTCAAAAACACGCACTTGATGAATTTTGTTTGAATATATGGTTTACTTCTTAAAATACTCCTGCCGCAGCATCCTGCATAACATGGGAAATTTCCGGTCACAAAAATTACTTTTCCTCGAAAAGCTGCTTACACAAGATAATAATTCAAAAACATTTCCTATGTGATTTTTTCTGCTCATTGCCATGGTATAAAACAAACCCCAAACCTTTTAAATTTTGGCAAATTTTTGCAAAAAAACTAATTTTTTTGAGGTTTTTGGCATCGGACGTCTCTGATTGAAGAACTCATCCAAGGGTTTGGAACTTCCCATACTTTCACCCAATTTCGTAAAAATAGGATGTTTCATTCAAGACTTATTGTGCAGATACATATATACCTATACATACATACATACATACATAATTTAGTATAATCTATTTCACTTAAATTTAAGCATGATTCATCACTTACGAATTACCGTTTTCTTAGCTTTATCTCTTTCATTGTTGCAAATTCGTAAATTTTAAATTTGCAGTTTTTTTTTTAAAAAAGAATAGAAGATTGATTTGTTTCGAATATAAGAATTAATTAATTTTTTAACGATGATTCATACTCAGTTGTATTTGAAACGGGGTATAAATATAATTTTTGGGCTTAGATAATTTTTAAATTATCCTGAGCTTAATTTTCCGTTCGGAAATTCGCTAAAATTATTATTTTAAAAAGTGGCTATGATAAGTATAAACTTTATACGTACATATCTATAAAAAAAGTTTTAATTGTAAAAGAAGATTCTATCAGGCCCATCACTTTAAATATTATTGTATCAAATTTTCAGAAAAGTAACATTCAGTATAATAGTTGTATTATTTATTTATGTATATTGTAAATTGATCTTCAAATAATACATTATTTAATATGTGTATATAGTAGACACGATAGACATTATCTAATTTTTGTATCCAGGATTCTTAAGAGGTACATATGTGTATAACCACTTAAATTAAATTCGTACTATTGTGCTATAAGAAAATATATCATATTTAGTACCACTAAAATATTGATCTTTACAACTTTGGTAATTACATTGAGATTTACAGCAAAAGTCACATTTTAATTGAAGTTTCTTCAAATAGGTACGTTATTATATGAAAAGTTAAATGGCACTATAGAGAATATTGAGAATATTGTATAATTATGAACTTTAGTTAACTCAATTTGCGTAAAATTATTACTCAGTTTCTGTACTCAGTAATAAATATATGTAATATTTAGTAGATATGTATCAAGTTTGATAAGCAAAAACTCTCTATGAATGGAAATAATTGTCAAGTCCTGTTATTTTTACTCCAAAAAATCTGCAGACCTACGAAGAAACTTTTCCTAACTGTAACTTTCAAAAAAATCTTGAAACTTTACTTTGTAGATCTTTTTAAAACTAATCATCAAACATATCTGTTCGTGCTCTTAAATGGTTTAATAAGGTGAAAATCGCCCCTGAAAGTTGGAATTTTTTAAATTTTGTTAAATATCTAGGAACCAATAAAAACTTTGGAAACAGTGTCGATATTTATCTGAATTACATGGTAGATCAAGTGGTCGGTAAACCACGTTTTATATTACACGACCTATAATGTTATTCCAAATAAGGATGGAAATGATTCCACGCTACAAAAATTCTATTTCTAATTAAAAACTTCTAAACATTACTTTAATGTTCAAAAAGTGTCGACATTTATCCGAATTTCATTGTAGACAAATGGTCGGAAACCGAGATTTCATATTACACAACTGAATGTTATTCCAACTAAGAGTGGAAACGATTCCAGGCTACAAGAATTCTGTTTAAAATTAAAGAATTGCTTTTAAGGATGTTTGGGAGGTACACTCGGAGATAAAAGTATATGAAATTAGAAATTCGTGAATAATTGCGTTGTATAACAAACTATGAGGTAAATAAATAGTTATCTTTGTTAAATAATAGCTATCACTACAATTGATTGTACAATACATCAAACTATAGCTCTTCAGCTGAGTACAAGAGCTGAGTACATTCTAAGGATTTCTCGGAGAATTTCAAAATGCTACAAGACGATTGAAAATTTAGTAAAATGTTCTTCATTAAATACTAAGGCCCCTGTGAAAATTTCAAACCGATTCACTAAGACGTTAAAAAGTTATTAAAAAAAAAAAAAAACTAATTTTACACGTACTCTTATGGAAATTCGAAAACAGAACAGATTAAATAACTTTTTAACGGCTTAGTGAGTCGGTTTGAAATTTTCACAGGGGCCTTAGTATTTAATGAGGAACATTCTACTAAATTTTCAATCGTCTCGTAGCATTTTGAAATTCCTCCGAAAAATACTCAGAATGTACTCCTCAGCTCTTGTAGTCAGCTGAGAGCTATAGTTTGATGTATTGTACAATCAGTTGTAGTGATAGCTATTATTTAACAAAGATAACTATTTATTTACCTCAGAGTTTGTTATACAACGCAATTATTCACGAATTTCTAATTTCATGTACTTTTATCTCTGATTGTACCTCCCAGACATCGCATTGTGGTATTTTTGGAACCCTAGAACCCCGACGGACTTTGTACACCATAGTTGTTACCCTTTTTGCCACTACTTATTTTTGCCACTTTTAAGATCCCAGGACCCTGGTCGACCTCATACAACATATAAGCTACACTGATAAAAATATGGGTAAATTTACATTACTTTTACATAAAAAATAAGGTAAAAATAAGGTAATTTTAATGTAAAAATATTCGCTACATAAAATTTACTGAATTTTTACAAAAATTCTGTAAAAGTATGGAAATTTCCAACTTAAAGTTCCATTTTTGTGTAGTTTTACATTTTTTTAAGGAAAAATACATTTTTAAAATCTGAAATTACAAAATTAACCGTTAAAAATGTAAATTTACACAATGATTACGTAATAATACAATATTTGTGTAAAATCACATAACTTTTGTGTATTTACGACGTCATGATCATGCGCATTTTATCATTCATCATGTTTATTCTGTATGGCGTCCTCGAATATATCTACGTGTATTATAAAGATTGTGTTTTCTAACTGTTTAAATTAATGTAATTAATAGTAATTATACATTTATGTATGATTAATACACTGCTTACAAAAAATTACAATTTTTTAAATAAATAATAAATTAAAAGTAATTATTAAAACTTATAAATTTGTGCATAAAAAAAAAATTGTGTAAAAATTGTAGGTTGTGTGTCCGTGAATGTGCATTTTTCTTTGTTGAAATATTATGGCACGAATCTGTTGTTAAAAAGTTAGTGATGTTTTGTGTTTATGTGTAAAATAAAATAATATAAAAGTGACTTTTGTTATTTTAAATATGTGTATTATTGGTTATTATTGTTATTATTCTTAAGGAATTTCCTTGTTCAATTTCTAAATTTAAATTTTCTCCTCAAAAATATATACCTAACCTTATTAGCTGATGTAAAAATTATAACTTAATTATGTGTTAAAATTATGATACAGTTACTGCAATGTTAACAATAAATTGTTTTCATGATACACATAAAGAAAATTCACAAACTGTATGTATATTAAGGGGGTATTCTACTCTAGAGGTTCCATTTTAAGGTGATTTTACGGGCGTAATCAAAAAAAAAGAAAAAAAACAGTAAACATTTTTAGGACTCATTTTTTTACCAGTTTTTTATTGATATTTAAAAAGTATAAAAATGTATAAAAATTTTAAAAAAAATTCAAAATTGAAATCGGTACATGCCGGCAAAGTGGGGAATGAAAAAAAAGGTGTCTCCTGGTTGACGTGATTCCAACTCCCCTGGTGATCTAAAACATAAAATTTTAGTTAATTCTTAATAAACAAGGATGTATAGTTAGTTGGACGTAACCGATTTGGAGAAATAAATTTTTTCACAACATGGAGTCTATTGAAAATAAAATAATTTTTTCGTCTCCTTTTTTCAACTTTGAAAATTTTTTAAAAATAGTAAAAAATAATCCCAAAAATCCCTACATCGGATTAATTTGGATAGTATTAAGAAGTTCTGTACCAAATTTCAAGTAAATTGGTGCATTAAAATTTGAGATATCATGTCAACCGTATCGAAAAAAGTAGTTTCGAGTAATTTATATAAAAATTTGAATTTAACACTGGAAAGATACACAGTACACAGGGAAAAAATAACCATAACTCCGAAAATAATTCGAATTTCCGTAACTTTCCGAGCTTTGAAAATATTAAAAAGAGAAAATAGATTTTTTTGAATTTCTAGACTAAAATACCCCCTTAAAGAAGTTCAAGATAATTGAAGATATCTACAAAGGTAAAGGAGAGATGAGAAACTGAGCTTAAAATGGTTATCGTATTTGTACGTTACAGACATAAAATCGAAACAATTTTTAAAAGTAAATATCTTAACAGCTATAAATAATTTAAGTAGGTACATACACGGAATTCAATTTAATAAATTTTCAAAAAATGGCATATATATTTATAGGTAAAAGTATTTTAGAAAATAATGGGCTGATTTTTCTCTACCTCGTAATGAGATCAGTGGAAAATTATGTTCAGATTTATGCAAGCAAAAATGTTATAAAACACTTTTAAATTACGAAAAATTGGTCTGCGAAAATATGTACAAAAATCCATTTCAAAATTAATTCAAGACCAAAATAATTACATCTGGAACCAAATCGGTGTTTATGTATAAGAATTTAATAAAAATAAAATAAACAATAATTATAAATCTGTATATACAGAAACTATAGAATCTTTTAAGTTATGTATTTTAAAATCACATGTTTCAAATATTATTTATCAAAATCATGAGACATTTATGGCGATATTACATTTTTTCGGGTCGGAGAAGTCGGACATTTTATACATGTAAAGTATACTCTTGGAATTATACATTAATAATATTTTTTGAAAGTTTCAGAGAAACATTGCAAGCATTTTCAAAATTACGCTTGTAAATTTTATTTAATCAAAATACAGCTTGAAAAGCATTTAACTGATCGGTCTGAAAATTTTAATTTTTTTTTCTGCATAACAACAATCACAGAACGGATTATGATTTGATGATTTCAGAAGCAGCATCTTTTTCCGTAAAAAAACCGTAAAAAACTAAACAAAAAATTGTCCAATTCCTTTTATTCTAGTCCATTTTATGGGTACTGTTATTTAGAAGAAAACATTAAAACTTTGAATCGATCGGTAAAATAGTTTTATGTTATCGTGCACGCAGCATAAAAATCTTGTTTCCAGAAATTCAAATTCAGTTTTGACAAAGTGTATAATACCCATTAGAGTATCTGGCGTTATAATCATTTCGAAAATATTTGAGAAAATATTTTTCTGAAACTTTTAGATAATATTATTTAAATATACCTGATACTTTCCAATAAATCACTTTCTAGAAAGTCGACTTTCCTGACGCGGGAAAGTGTAATGTGGCCTTAAAATATTAAGGTGATAAATTTCTATGTTTTTAAACACGTAAATAATTTATTATTGTTAATTGTTTATATTTTTGTATTATTTTACAAAAAATATTAACTTTATAAAAGTTATTACACTTCTATTTATAATTAACAATCGTTAATTGTAAAAGTAATCTAATACTGGAAACAAGTATCCAATTGTTACTGGTACATCTATAGATAATACATTTTAATATTACAAAAAATACTGTAATATTACAATACACTAGTGTAATAATACTATGTAAACATACAGATTTCATATGTGCTTTTGTAAACATACAATGTAAATTTGTAAAAAAACCATGTAATTTTGTAAAAACACAGTGTAATTTTGTATAAATACAATGTAATTTTAAAATTTACTGTGTAAATATACATAAACTTTACTGTAAAATTACAGTTTTTTATTTACATACTCCCCCTTAAATTATCTAAATATTAGTGTAAAATTACATGTATTTTTATGTAAAAAATTGTGTAAAATTACAGATAAATATTACATGAGTTATGTAAAATTACAGTCGTCTGTGAATTTACAGTACTTTTTATGTACAAAAGTAACCAATATTTGCTGTAATTTTACACTGGAACTTTTTACCGTGTATATCCATGTAAAATAGTTTACTTCTGTAACAATGAAGAAATTTCAAAATCGGTCATTTATTTTATTTTTGACACTTTTAGGTCCCATGGACCCTGACGGACCTTACATAACGTAATCTATATCTATCTAAAATAATTTAGCTCTCTAACAGTGAAAAAAATTTTCAGAATCAATTGATTAGTTTATTTTTGGTGCTTTTAAGATCCCAGAACCCTGGTCGATCTTATATAACATAAGCTATGTTTATCTAAAGTAGTTTACCTCTCTAACAGTGAAAAAATTTTCAAAATCGGTCGGTTATTTTATTTTTGACAATTTTCGGATCCATGGATCCTGGCGGAATTCATATAACATAACTTTTGTTCATCTAGAATAGTTTTAGTAAAAAGTTTACCTTTCAAACAGTAAAAAAATTTTAAAATCGGCTAAGTATTTTATTTTTGCTGTTTTTGGATCCTCAGAATCCTAGCGGATCTCATGTAACTTATGGCGGTCCGTGAGGGTCCGGCGGACGTCATTTAATAACTTAACTAATTCAAATAATTTAGCTTTCTAACGGTGAAAAAATTTTCAAAATCGATACATATATTACATTACATGTATAATATACTATAGTTTTCGATTTTTTCTAGGTATACAAATATATATATATATATATATATATATATATATATATATATATATATATATATATATATATATATATATATTACACTACATGTATAATATACTATAGTTTTCGATTTTTTCTAGGTATGCATATATATATATATATATATATATATATATATATATATATATATATATATATATATATATATATATATATATATATAAATTTTAGTGAATATCATTTTCATATTCTAGGGACCTCAAAACATATTTCTGTTATAGTCTCGGGCTGTAATAGCTGGTCGACCGTAAAGTCACGTAATAGCTGATCGGCCGTAGTAGCTGAATTTCCAGAATGGAAATTCGCTAAAATCTCGATTTAGCTTGATTTCAGAACGCTATAACTATATTAAATAGTATAAATAACTATATTATCCAAATTTTTTTCTACATACTTCGATCTCTTAACAATGAAATTTCAATTTTAAAATTAGAAACATCCTTTTTCACCCAATCACATAATGTTTGTACAGGGTGTAAAAAAAAGTCTTGAAATCTAGATGACGATCTCATTGTACTAAGTAAGTTTTGCTAAGACTGCCAAAAAGAGAAATTGAAATTTTCTATGTTACGCAATATACTGCAATAGGGATATTTTTTCCTTTATAAAAATTTTTCGCTTTCTGAATAAAATTTTGGATAAAATATTTATTCTTTACTTAGACAAATAAATATACGCTATTAAAAAAAAAAATACCAAATATACTTTTTTGTATACTTATACTATGAATTTGTTGTATACAAATAAATTGTTAAATTTAATGAGCTTTATATATCAAAAGCTCCCAGGTAATACGATAACTATAATGCTTGCTATAAGCCCCTGTGGAGTAGCTTTTTTCGCAATTCATTTATGTATATTTTATGTTTTATATAAATAAATACATGTTATGCTGGTAGACTTTGATTAGAATGATTTTACCTCTTAGATGCGCAAAAAAAGAAACAATCGCTTCGAAATGTGCAGATAAAAATACCGCTTTTTAAAGGTTACATTTAAGTTTTTAATTTTACAAACTTAGTCAGCGATGCGAGACCTTCAGAAACGTGGGGCCTAGTGCGGTCGCACCATTTGTTCCACGCTCGGGCCAGTTTTGCTTTCATAACAAGAGCTGGATTTACGTAAGGGCACTTGGGGCACGTTCCCCGAGTCCTCTACAAAAGAAGAGCGTTTTTGGGTATTTTTTGCTCGTCAATCCTATTTTTCAGAATCAGGGGCCACCACATGAGAAATGCCCCGGGGCCTCTACATCCGACCCTGTTCATAAGTAAGTATCACTGCTTGGAGTTATCTATGAACGTATTTAAAGTATTTACTTACTCTATTATTTGCTAATTTGCATTAATTCTACGCCTTTAATAAGGTGATTTTAACAAAACGCGGTATAAAAAAATTTTGTTTTCATGAATTCAGTATATATTTTCTTGTCATGCTTTAATTATTTCCGTTAAAAATTTGGGGGACAGGTCTACCCACACTGTCAACTTCCCATTGGGTGTCCTTAAAGACTAGAGACTACTGTACAAAAATAATTTTTTTTTTCATTTCAGGGAACTCCTCCCCTGGGCCCTTGATAGAGGCTTTACCCCTTGCACCATACCGGGGGCTTCGCCTTCTGTATCTAAGGGTGAGGGCCTCACCCTTATCAAACAAATGATAACATCATTTGTTCTCGAGATATGCGAGACAAAATATATTTAAAATAGAATGTTTCTTATTTCGTTTTTTTTTTTTAAATTTTATAATAAATTATTGGCGTTTTTAATATCGAGGAAGGTTCTTAGGCCATTATATAATAGAGTTAAGATAAAAAATCCATATAATCTATGTTATGTTAATAAAGTTAATTCCGTTTTTTTACCACAAAAAACAAACCGCTAATCCGAATTTGCTGAAAACTTTATCCGGTCTTCATTTTTTGATTACGCATCTAATAAAATGAGTCCGGAGTTGATATCATCATTTGTTCTCGAGATATACGAGACAAAAAAAATTCACGAACGAACGAACAAACTAACGAACGCACACACAGACATCACGCTAAAAACCATGGATTCGAATTCTAGTGACCTTGAAACGTGGAGATATGTCAAAATTAGCGATTCGTAAAATCGGACCCATTACAATAACTTCCAATGGGAAGTTAAAAATATAAAAATTTGACTTTGTTTTCTTACAACGCGTTTTCTATACAACGCAGTAACTGATTACAGAGCTAAGTTAAACATATCAATATGTTTTCAGATGAGCATTGGGCAACCAATTTTTAAATATACAGTTATTCTTGTGAAAAAGCACCGGTATATCGTATATATTAGGTGATTATTATCATTTTTCATCACGTAATGCACGATTTCTCCTTTTCTTTTGTTGCTGACATCAAAGGAAAGGATAAGATAAAGACAAAACAGTAGCCTGTATTTCTATAAATATATTACTAACCAGACATGTTTCAATAAGATGAATGAAGTTATAATTCTCTTTCTCGTCTTCATTTTCTGATGAAGTAAGCGAAAAAAAAAATCATTGTGTATAGGTATAATCTGTATTAAAATTAAATTTCATAATTTCCTCATTAATATTTGTAAATTTTCTCTTAATTATATTTAATGATGTTAATAATTTTATATAGGGGTAAAAAAGAAAATATTTCAGATTATTTTTCGCTAATGTTTTATGTTAATACAATTTTAATTAAGTCGCCGTTTTAATTGCGATATACGAGTATGTACATTCACGTGCTACAATAAAAATTATTCTTGAAATGGTTGAACTTAAGATGTCATCAAGTTGTTTTTTCTATAGAATTTCGTTATGTCCGTCTGTCTGTTAAACCAAGGACCGGATTTATTAATAGACAAAACTGTCGGGGGCTCCATACTCTGAAGGAGCATAGATATCGAATAGAGAAAATAAAATAGTGAATCAAAAAATGAAAAGCTTCCTTAAATTGTATCTGATTACTCATAAGAGTGACTATACTGATCTCGTGGACGAATCTAAAATAAATTGAACTCTCTTAAAATATGTCTTAATTGCCTAGTTAGTTACTTTCGATAGTAATTAATCATCTCTTGGAGAAGCTTGAGAGAAATAGATCTTCGAATTAGCAACTTTCGATTGAACTGGAAAGAGTGTAATCCCCTTCTTGACTTGTTCATGTTATTAATGTTTTGTATACGATATTTTGAATGAGGCCCCAGTTTAATTTCTGTCTAGGGCTCGCTTAAGATTTAATCCAGTACTGGTTACGTCTTCATATTTCAAATTTTTAGACCTATGAATACCTTTTCCATATTGGAAAGTGACGATGAATATTTTTTTTCACGTTTTCCATTGTGTGATATATCGTTAGAAAAATTTCTTTACATGAAGTATCATATATTTAAGATTTTTTTACTCTTCTTTAATTTACAATCGTGGATCCCTAAAGTCAGAAAAAATTATAAATACTAACCCTGTCTTCTCTGATGCCGCCTTGTATACTCTGCAGTTGGTGACGTATTTCTTTCGAAAAACTTGCTTTCATGAATTATTTCTAGACGTTTCTCGAACATTCCATCCGTTACATAAGAATAAAAATAAAGACGCATAGCAGTGTATGTATATTAAGATAGAAAAAAATCCTTGTCAAAGTGGGAATTGAACCCGTGTTCCTTCGGTCGTGGTCCCAAGTGCCTCGCTTCTGGAGTTGGTATACTAATCTTTCAGTTATACCTTATCATAAAACGTACGTATTGTTCGTTAATACAGGGGGTACTAACAACACGTTAAGTAAATTTATCTATTTTTATAAAAATTGTGAAAGTTTTAGTTACGGTTTACGAAACATTAATTTAATGTGAATTTGACACGCACCTGACCAATTTTACTTTTTGTGAATACGATACAATTTTTTTCTATAGACATTTTAATCAATCCTTGATTGTAATCAGTAGTATAGTATACGAAACCTTTGTTAAAACGTTTCAATTTAGTAATGATCATGTCAGCTTTCGGCAAATTTGTTGACCCGTACAGATTTAATGAGTCTATTCTATGTATTCATATCTTTTCAGTGCCAACACCACGGTCGAGATATATGTATTTAGATAACAAATTCAAATCAAACCGAGTCTGTTTCCATATTTAAAAGAAATTTTCGACAATTTTAACAAATATAGTAGAGTTATATATTTACAATATTCGAAATTGTTACATCTAAATTTTAAAGTACAGTCAAATCTGAGTAAAGCAGAACTGGATAAGCGAGAAAACTCTGTGAGTGAAAGTAATTGAAGTCCCGTAATTTTATCACTCTAAAACCTCTATGAGTGAGAAACAAAAACCTGTATAAGTGAAAGTCGTTTTTCGCTCATGGACCACCATAACTGAGACTGCTAATTGCCTGTACCTCTACGTACAGACAATTAGCAGTCTCAATAGGGGAAGGCTCGCCATTGTGACCCAGGCAGGTAAAGTGGTCACCACTAGTTTGCAAATGAACCAAGGGTTTCCATTTCGTGTTATTTGGTTTAAATGATAGATTGACAATTTATACAGTGTCATGGTGAATATCAACTCTTTAGATGTTACTTAGAAAATTTTATTTAAAAAAAAGTGTTTCTTGTGCCCTTTGATCTAAGGTAAGTACTTACAAATATTGTATAAAAATATTGTTTTATAAATACTTGGTTTTTGTGAATATCCCCTCTGTCTATTGTAGTTCTGAAGTAATTAATTTTATAATAAAAAATTATGAATCATCCGTTGGGGTGGGACTTATTTCAATTTTTCCATTGTACTTAGTTTTGGGTAATGTGGCCCACTACGTACAAAGGTAAAGTGGCCCAGTAAATTTAGTAGTGATACCAGAATTATAATCGGAATCAAAAGCAGAAGATGACTGGGTACGATGTACGATATGCAAAAGATGAGTCCATGAAATTTGCTATGGTTGGAATGAGGAAGATGATAATTTTACTTGTGAGTTTTGTCTTAAAAATGAATAGCTACAATCTGAGTACTTTGGATAATTAAAAACTGTTTTAATGATTACTAATTAGTAGCAAATTGTCATCTTTTTGATTAAAAATTATAATTTCATCTAAAAATTAAAAAGTCATTTAAAAAGTGAATTTTATTTATGTTAATTTTTAATATTAATAATACTATACCACTTTACCTACCCAAGGTGGGTAATGTGGTCACTTTGTCACTTACGAAATAATTGAAAATTTTTCGTTTCTTTGAATATGTAAACCGTATGTATGTTCTAAAATAAAGACTATATTAAATTTGCAATTGCATTATGTCAAGAAATGTTAATTTATTAAAACCGTTTGGAAAATATATCAATTCAAACCTTAGGGTGGCCACATTGCCCTACCTTCCCCTAATAAGCGACAGTTAAACGTATTTAACATTTGCTATTTATGACTCATTCTTAAATTTCAATAAATGTTTTTTTCAAGTAAATTTTGATGTTTTAATGTTTAGTATTTTTTTTTGTAAGCATATCTATGTCTAAATACATATTATTCTAATAAATAATATTAGTGAGAAACCTCTATAAGCGAAAAATAGATTGCGGTCCCTTGAACTCTCGCTTATCCAGGTTCGACTGTAATATGTAAATGAAAGTCGTTAATAAATTAAATTCACTATAATATCACTATTAACAGTAGGTACCATCTGTTTACAAAAGAGAGACGAGGATTACTGTTTCTATAGTCGATGGCATATTTGTTAGGGGACCTAAGTAGACTATAGTCCGAGACGGAAATTTTTAGAGGTGGCAAATACTTCTAAAAGGAATTTGATCATAGATCAAAAATGAAAACTCACACTCAAATTACTCTAATTTAATCGATCACCCTAGTACCAATCACACCCATAAAGCTTGATTTGAGAGAAAGAGAAATTTTTTAAATTGATGACGTTGAATCGTAAATAAAATAACAGAATGAAGAAATTGGAAGCAACTTATATATACCCACTTTCAAATACAATTGATTATGAGTCGTCGTTAAAAAAATAAATAATTCTGATATTCGAAACAAATCAATTTTCTAATTCTTTTCTAAAAGCAAACTGCAAATTTAAAATTTACGTAAATCCAATAATGAAAGAGATAAAGCCAAGAAACCGGAAATTATTTAAATTCATAAGTGATGAAACATGGTTAATTTTAAGTGAAATGGACCATATATTTTGGAAATCGTTCTTTTCATTTTTACCACAATGAAGCTTATAATATCGTTACAAAATAGACTTCTGTCGAATCAGTGATATTTTTAAAATGAATTTCGTTATTTAGATATCAAAAATGCCAAGTTCACATTTAAATTATTCAAATTCAACTACTCACTTCCTTATTCCATAAAGCTTGATATCAGAAAAAAAGAGTTTTTGTAATTTGATGACGTCATCAAGTCTAATAAAATTTTTCAGTGTCTTAAAAATCATAAATAATATAATAAAATGATGAAATTGGAAGAAAATTATAGATTTTCGAAATCGTTATTTTCATTTTTACAATGGTTAATTAAGCAAGTAAGACCACTTGCAAAATGACTTCTGTCGAAATAGTAATATTTTTAAAAGAAATTTCGTCAATTTGATAGCAAAAATAAAAACTTCACACCCAAATTATTCAAATTCAACTACTCACCTTTATTCAACCAACTTCCATGAAACTTGCTTTGAGCAAAAACAATTTTTGTAGTCTAATAAAATTTTTCAGTGTCTTAAAAATCGTAAATAAAATCATTGACTGATGAAACTGAAAGCAAATTATAGGTTTTCGAGGTCGTTTTTCCATTTTTAGGAAAATTAGACATGAAAGACCACCCCATAAAAATTTCTAAGACAGATGGTCGTGAGTTTACCGGATTTGCCATCAACAATGGCAGTGCTTAAGGGTTTGCTGGCAGCAGAAAAACGATAGTGTTAGCCAGATCATCTACATCAATATGTTTTTAACTGTTATGCGTGTAAGTATTAATTATGTAAAATAGGTAATGTGTAAGATTCTACAGATAAAACCTCAAATCCGCCTTTGTCTATAGACATCGAACTCTCAGTTTGGTTTCCCATTATCATAATCTTTTTTCTTGCCTAAAATGATACTTTTTTTAAAATTACAATTTCAAGTTATAATATTTTACATGAATTCAGTATTCTGTTACGTTTTCTCATGATAATTTTTATTAAAAAATTACGTTAAGTAATAATTTTTCAACAAAATTAATAGCCCAGAAAAATAATAATCTCTTAATTTTTTTTTTTATTTTATTTTTTGTTATTTAAAATTTTACATTTTTCTAACCACAATTCGTATTATTCAAATATTTTAAATTTCCGCTTTCATTAATTTTCATACAGAAGAGTAACTTGTTCGAGGAGATCTTCCACTAACAGAAATTATAATTCCTTGTTGAATTATAATTCTTTCTTGACTTTTTTATGGGCACTTAACTATTTGTGAAAATTTAAATGAAATATAGTACTCGACATGTAAAGCTTTTCTCGAATTTTTTTTGCAAAAATAACAAATTTTATTGAATTAAAAATTTTTTTTATTGGTGAAAACTTTAAAAATGGCGGTGCAACAGCTACTCAAACTTGGCCCTTTGAATTTGCGCTGGACAACACTGAAGTCGCAAAATTAATATGAAACAAAGATTTCAAAAAGATTTTGTAAATTCATATAAAAGCACACAACATAAACTTACAAATTCTATAAAACTCATAAAATTGCTAAAATAGTGACTTACAATTTATTTTTTTTAAATTGTTAAAAATTATTTTTATTTTTGACTACTATGAAATTACTTATTTAATGTACCGAATACTATCTAGGTCAGTTATGTTTTACATGCAGCTGTACATAATTTTGTACTTTACACACGACTATGAGTAAAGAACCACTGCTTCCTACACTTTTATTAATCTTTATGCTATATATAGTATATATTGTATTAAAATATGTACACAATTTTTACCCGAAATCTGAAAGTTATCATTTGTTTTTAATACATCTAAAGTTTGATATAATTTTAATGTGTTGTATTTATACCAAATTTATATTATTTATTATGAATTTCACATTAGTCGTAGATAAAGTATAGTACGTAACTCGGTTGTAAGGAATCGCTCGTGTGTAATATGCAACTTACAACCTCAATTACGTAATATATTATTTAAGGAAATATATAAAACATTAAAATGTTAAGCGAAATAGTTAACGAATAAACATATCAAATTTGAAGACGATTGGTTGAATAGTTTTTAAGTTACATTGTTTGATGTGAAAAAGTTTTAAGTTTTAAAACGCATTTAAAGTTTTTGTATAAAAAAAATTATACACTTTCCCAAAAGACTGTAAGACCGACTGCATGATAGGTATAGCCGATAGGAATATCCAGTAGGTAGGTAAAACGGAAGGAATCCTCTCACAGCTTTCTCATTAAATTTTTGTATACTTGACTAAATTTCCTAGCAATTTGAGCATTAAAAAGAAATGGTCAAAGCAAAAAAAAATTTACTGGAGGTGTCCCCTTAATTATATACAAATCTTTTTGTGATTTGATGTTTTTCTGTAGGCCTCTATTTTTCAAAAAGGACCCCGAACTCAGTGTGCTCAAAGGCTTCAACTATGTTAACACGGCTTAACACGAGCCTAATCTTAAGTAATTTTTGAAGTTTGAGATATCGCCTATTTACATACTCGTCTTCTTCTTTGCGTAACCAAAAACTAACCAGTCAGTGTGTAAGGTCTACATATTTTCTTTAATTAAAATCAATTAGGAAATTAAAAACTAAAGTCAACAAATGACAAATAAATTGACTGATTAATATGTTCACAATCAAGTGACAAAACAATTATTAAACGAATTTATCAAAAAATAATAATTTGCTTGTTCCACATATCCAGACATTTACACATTTAATAAAACATAAATACTTATGTATTACATTAAAATGTACTTTATTTTTACGAGATTATATTGTATAAAAAAAATAATTGATTATTGACCCCAGTTCCAGTAGTCTATCCATACCCATACTGGCGAGTAGGCACTCTAAATATATAAGCTTAACATTTTATATAAAACCATGTAAATAGAACCTAAATGGTCATTGGTGTTTATGTAAATACATACATTAGATACAGACCCCGACAAAATCATAGCCCACTTAATCGTTTGTTAATAAATTTGTAAAATGGTTCTAAATAAGTAGTGTTAGGAACTTTGTATCCACGACAATACAAAAATTCGCCTTGTTCAAGTACAAACCAGAATCGTGCATCTATGTCTCCTGTAAGATTTTGCGCAGATATACAGGGTGTAAAACAAATAACTCTCGTCCTTTTGTGGAGTGACTCATAGCACCCTGTAGACACTAAAACCGCAGGAATTTTTTCGGAATTAACAGTCGCGTTACCCCTCAAAAGGATAAGAGTTATTTCCTTTACACTCTGTATATAATATATACACACATATATATATATATATATATATATATATATATATATATATATATATATATATATATATATGTGTGTGTGTGTGTGTGTGTATATTGCATACAGGGTGTAAAGGAAATAATTCTTATCCTTTTCAAGGGTGACGCGACTGTCAATTCCGAAAAAATTCCTGCGGTTTTAATGTCTACAGGGTACTATGAGTCACTCCACAAAAGGACGAGAGTTATTTGTTTTACACCCTGTATACATACACCTTAGAATAGTAATTACTCGTCGTGTCTACGTTCGTCAAAAATGAAAGGTTCACCCAAATTATAATTCAATCAATTAGCCTAGTTCAAATTACTTCCATAAAGCTTAACTTAAGAAAAAAGAAACATTTGTAATTTGACGACGATTTTGCAATGTCTTAGAAACTGTAAATAAAATGAGAGAACGATAAAATTTAAGGCGAATTGCAGGTTTGCGAAGTCGTTCTTTTTCCTATTAATCAAAATTAGGCATGTAGGATCAAACGTGAATACACCAACACCTAAAGGGAGATAAATTCAAATTTTATCGTTTATTTCAAATTTTACAATTATTACTTTAGTTTTACTGTAAATGTGGATGCGTTTTACAGGCTTTCATACGAACAAGTGCATATTAAGCCACACAAGTTAATATATTAATGAATACAATGAACCAAGATTTAGGTCGATAAGTTACTTGATTACTTTTTGAGATCTCAGTGTTACCTACCGCATCAAAAAAGTCCTTTCAGGAAAACCCCGTGCACCCAAAAGAAATGCATCTTTTTTTCCTTACTAGTTAAAAATATAAAGAAAATAAAAATCGTTTCTATTGAAAAAAAAAATAAAATAAAATAAGAAGTCCCCCTTAACACTCACGATCACTTGGTTGGTCTACGTAAAAAATATAGGTACATACCACATTCTTCACGAATTTCTTAACAAACCAACTGAAAAAAATTTGGGGGACAGGTCTACCCACACTGTCAACTTCCCATTGGGTGTCCTTAAAGACTAGAGACTACTGTACATAAATAATTCTTTTTCCATTTCGGGCAACTTCTCCCCTGGGCCCCCGATAGAGGCTTCGCCCCTTGCACCATACCGGGGGCTTCGCCTTCTGTACCTAAGGGTGGGGGCTCCACCTTTATCAAACAAATGATAACATCATTTGTTCTCAAGATATGCGAGACAAAATATATTTCAAAAACAGTTTCTTATTTCGTTTTTTTTTTTTTTTTTTAATTTTATAATAATATACTGGCGTTTTTAACATCAAGGAAGGTTCTTAGGCCATTATATAATAATGTTATGGTAAAAAATCCATATAATCTATGTTATTTTAATAAAGTTAATTCTGTTTTTTTACCACAAAAAACAAACCGCTAATCCGAATTTTCTGAAAACTTTATCCGGTCTTCATTTTTTGATTACGCATCTAATGAAATTAGTCCGGAGTTGATATCATCATTTGTTTTCGAGATATGCGAGACGAAAAAAAATTCACGAACGAACGAACGAACGAACGCACGCACAGACATCACGCTAAAAACGATGGATTCGGATTCTAGTGACCTTGAAACGTGGAGATATGTCAAAATTAGCGATTCGTAAAATCGGACCCATTACAATAACTTCCTATGGGAAGTTAATAATGGCGTTTAATTTTGTCGTGAACAGTATTATAAAAACTATACGTATATCTATGTATAATATATATGTATTTCATGTCCAGAATATTTCCCGGGAGCGTATTGACGACTTAGCTCCACTTGCAACCAACTATATGTAGATATACCAACACAAATTCAAGTATAACCCGCGTATATATATATATACCTATTGGTGTATAAGTAGAAACGTATGAATTTATTGTATTGGTCTACACTTTATGTATATACATATAAGTACATACTTATGTATTTAGAAAACCAGTGCTTTTAAAACTTAAAATATACTCTCACGCATCATGGAAAAGTGTTAATTTCGCCAGTTGTGCAATCACTGATCCCTTCTGAAAAAATAATTACTTTTGTGAAAAAAAATTCTGACTTATTTTGATATGACTGGTTTGGATGTTATTAACAATGTTGAATCATGGTGGGAGAGCCGGACATTAATTTTGATAAATATTAAGATGCTGGAAAGGAGAAAGTGGGTGAAATTTTTTTTGTATAGTTTAATCAAATCATAGTTAAAAATACCTGTGTCCCAGCATCCTGCGTAACATAGCGGCTTTTTCTTTTTATCAAAAATTTTGAAGTATCTAAAACTATATCGAGGCATATTTACTAGTAAAACGTAATTAGTACAATGAAGTCTGTCTTCGCTCTGGATTTTGAAACTAATTTTCCTTACACCCTTTATAAATCTGTATAGACACAATGTAAACAAACTAAAATCAGCTTTTTTTAATTTATTTCGAAAATTAGTCTACATAGAATGGCTTCAAAAACCTCTTTTATGGGATTTTCTTCGCTCTTTATGATCGTGCAATAAAAATTTTGATTAAGTTTCAACTTTTGAAAACTCATTTTTTAATTTTTCTCGAAAATCAGTTTACTTGACTAAAGGTTCAAAAATGCATTTTATATAATTGTTTCCACTCTTTTACGATGGTCTACAAAAATTTAGGAAACGTTTGAATCGTAGCAAAGTTGAGCAAAAACTCATCTTTTTGAATAAAAAATGTCCAAAAACAACATAGTCTGGGCATCGTACGTTGCTGACTAAAGAACGCAACTGGTTTACAACTTACAACATTTCTCCCAAATTTCATAAAAATTGAAAGTTATTTTCACAGTCAAAAACTTAACTGTGACCCTTTAAAGACGATATTAATTTATTTAATGAAATCAAAATTTTTCGTCGAGTTTTCCATTCCAGAATCACCATTTTACAACTATGTATTACAATATTTATTTAAAAATATGTAATTTATTTGAACTGTATCCAAATTTTATTACTATTCTGAAAACTATATTAACTTAATTATTACCATTCTCTTTTTCAAGACTGAAGATAATAAATAATGGCTTCGGATCGTTAGTCAAGATCGATTTACCTCTTTAGTAATTTTATCTCTCAAATTTCTATAAAATTTCAGCAGTTCTATACCAAAAGTAGTAAGATTACAGCGGTTCTGTACCAAAAGTAGTAAGGTCATAGCAGTTCTATACTAAAAGTAATAAGGTCATAGCAGTTCTATACCAAAAGTAGTAAGGTCATAGCAGTTCTATACTAAAAGTAGTAAGGTCACAGCGGTTCTACATCAAAAATAGTAAGGATACAGCGGTTCTGCACTAAAAGCAATACTGTACCAAATGTAATAAGGTCCTAGCAGTTCTATACCAAAAGTAGTACGGTTACAGCAATTCTGTACCAAAGTTAATAAGATCACAGCAATTCTATACCAAAAATAGTAAGATCATAGCAATATTATACCAAAAGTAACAAGATAACTGTGGTTCAATACCAAAAGTAGTAAGGTTACAGCGGTTCTGTACTAAAAGAAGTAAGATCACAGCAATTCTATACCAAAAGTAGTAAGGTCACAACAGTTATAGAGGAGGGCGGGGGGCAAAATGGGGTACCCCAAAAATTTGGTAAAAATTTTTATATTTTCAATTTTGATAATATTGGAAACCAAATAGTTCGAGTATCCAAAAATATTTTGAATGTTTAAATAGAAAAATATTGATAATATAACTTTATGTAGTAAGAATTATTAAAAAAATAATTATTTTTCGCCTCTGCACCCACTACTAATATAAATAGTGATTCGTTTTACGTAAATTACTCCTAAAAAAATATTATTATTTAGTAGCTTCGTTTTCTTATGAATATATTTATAATCTTACATTATTAAGGGGTACCCCATTTTGCCCGCAAAAAAAATTTTTTTTCTTACGGCAGCTCGAAACTTGATTATTTTACTTTAATTACGACTGAAAATAATAAGATCCAGCATATTTCCGTCCTTAAAATCATAACGGTTTCTTAAGTACCCCGTTTTGCCTCCCCTGCCCTATACCAAAAATAGAAGATTATAGCAGTTGTATACCAAAAATAGTAAGATTACAGCGGTTCTGTACCAAAAGTTATTTTTATTTATTTATAAATTTTTCTAATAGATCAAAAATACAGATTAATGATTTATATACCTGAACCGTCTAAATAAGAAATTAACAATAATATTTAATTTTCTGGATTAAATATTTTCATAAGAAATACTGATAATCATTATTGAAAAAAGAATAGGTTACACGTTGATCAATTCAGTAAAAACATCTGTCTCCTTCTGGTTAGTGTAACTAGGTTACAATAAATAGATGATCATTTTGAAATCGAGAACTATGATTTATTTTAGAAATAAAATTATCCATTAGTAATAACTTAATACGCTTTATAAATTCTTCTGCACGAAAGCGAATAAAATGAAAGCTTAAAAAAATAAAACTCGACTAAGAAAAAATATGAAATATGAGTTATAACTTTTAATTTTTTTTATTGTTAAAAAAATATTTAATTTAAAAAAAATCGAAATTTTTTGTTTTCAATCCAAAATTTTTAAAAATAAATGCTACTATATTCTTATGTTTCCCAACACTTCCATCATGATAACTGGAACTAATATAGATAAATAATTGTTGAACAAAAAAATAAATTATCAAATCAGCAACTTTTATCAGTATTTGGCGAAAAATTTTATTCAACTGAAACACAACTGAAAAACTAACAACTATACGTAACTTGCATTATCTAAATTTATCAGAAATTCAAAATATTTTGAAAAAAAATTTTTTTCAGTCCTAAACAATCTCAGTTTAAGAAAATATTTTATTTTTAACAAATAAAAAATTCAATCTACAAAAACAAAATAAATAAAAATGACAATAAACGCCTTGAAAAAGCACTTTTAACTGTCTTGTGACGTGAGTGTTTTCCAATTTAAACGTCAGCTCTTCACAATTGATTAAAATTATAAAAAGCTTAAAACATATTGTGTAAGTACTTGAACACATTCTTTCTTTCAAACCCTTATCAACCCAAGTGTCGAATTGATTTATTAAAAATTTGCGTACCATTGTTCAAACTTCATCCATTACTACGCATCAAGCAAAAACAACAAAAACAAATAGAAAGAAACGGAAATGACTTTCGATATTTAACAAAAAAAAAAAATGCAAACCCATTATCTAGAATCACTGAAAACAACATTTAACTTAATCTAAATATATATTAAAATATAAAATGATCAAATATGCATATATCTCTGTTCCACTTGTAAAAGTCATCTATATCTCTTTCTACTTCACCCCGTGAAAGCTCTGTTGTTGAACTGAAATACATAATAAAACCATTGAATCAACCCCCTGATATTGAAGCGGTAGCTTCTAAATGGTGAAAGCACGACGCACACACGTTCGCATCGAAAAAAGCACCTGTTAGTCCAACATGAACTCTCAAACGCTCCATAACGTGCGTCGGGTAATATTTTCGAACGTATGGTTCACTTTTATTAATGAAATTTTAAATTTTGACAAAAAGTTTGAATAAAATATTTTTTTATTAATTGTTTTTAATTGAAAATTTATATATTTCTTTATTCACTTGAATTCGTTCACGTGAAATTTGCAAGAATTTTTAAATGATGTTAAAAAATATATACTTTTCTAAATTTTCCTAATTTAAAATAAAGTATTTCACTTTTTTTTAAATTTCGTTTTAAACTTTTTTTTTAAATAAAAATGTCATCAAGCCGAAAAATAAAGCAGACTTCATTGCCACCGTTATTATCCTCATCATCATCATCTTCAGCAAACGATCGGTACTTTTTTGTTCCGCCGAGTCCAAGTGCTCAAGATAACGTGTCCCATTATTCTTATGATGGTAAGTAGTAAATTTTTTTAAAGTTTTTCAAGAATGTTATTCCTAAACATATGTTTAGTAGATAACGTTTAGCAGTACAGGCGTGGTAGGCCCTTAGGGCACAAATGAGAAAATTATAAGCTTTTTAAAAATTTAAAACATTTTTGATAAGGTTTTTCATTGGAAATAAGAAAAAACTAAAAAAATGTTACGATTTGGTTTTCTTTTTTTGTAATTGTAGTATTAAAATTCTGACTTTTAGTCTATAAAGGCCAACAAAATTTTAAAAGTTCAGTACTGGAAATTTTAAATTCAGCTACAAAACATCAAAATATTTTTGAAATGGAGTTGTTGGCTAAATTGTTGTTGGTTTAAACTGTTGTTTTAATTTCATTTTGAAGTTTGAAATGAGAAACATCAACAAAACAATAGATCAAATTTAGAATTTTTCATAATAAAAACATTCTGCCACCATAAGCCAAAGTATCTTAAGTCGACCTAAGTCAAAAATGAGATTTCTACTAATTTCTGTTTATTAAAACATTATTTTAAGCTAACTAATGTTCTTCTAACTCAAACAGAAAAAAATTGCAATAGAGAAACATAATAGTTTAGCTCATTCTTCATAAACTCTGTCAAACATCAAAATTCGATTAAAGTAAAATAAACATTTTAGACTTAAGATACTTTGACCTGTAACCACAAAACTGTTTTAATTCCCGCTGCTCGCTGGTTTATTCCCGAGGCCGCTATTTCTCTCCACAGCCCTGTGGATAATCAGTCAGACGGCAGAGCGTACTTAGGACCACATAAAAAAATCAGCATAGTTTCTTTAAGAAGGCTACAAACGCATACCTGCCAATTCCTAGCCACCTATGGCTTTACTTGCCATCCACTCATATCATATTGTAAATGTATCACGTATAAAGGCTGTATAAATAAAATATAAAAATAATGATGTGAGTGGTGTCTGTAACAGGCAAAAAGTCATAAGAACGGATTATTATTCTAGGTATAGTGTACATTACAAAGTAGATTCCTTTCGTAAAAAGTTTTCATTTTATTGAAAAAAGGTTTATTTACAAAAAATTTTCTAGAGCGAATATTCTTAGTTTCCGAAGTTTTTAAGATAAATTCACTCACAAATTTAAGATTGATTTTACGTTCTTCTCATTTAATCCGGCTATAGAAATAACTTATTATAATAATTTTAATTTCCAAATGGAGACTGTAATAGAACTGTATTTTTTTTTTTATTACTTGAATGTTGTGTTTTTGCTGATTGCTACAATGTATAAAATAAGTAGATTTGCATAAAGAAAAACAAGAGAAACACATAAAAATATAATTAATATCCTCTTAGAATAATTAAGTATTCTTTTTATTATTCCTTTGCTTTTATAGGTACATCTCTACCTATCTTCTTCATTCAAAAATCTTCCCATTCCACTCCTAACCATTGGTTTTGTATTTAAATTCTTTGAATAGTTTTAATTATCTACGTCTTAATTAATTTTTTTTTTTTGTTAAAAGAAAAGATTAATTGATTACAAAGACAAAAAAGTTGTAACTTGTATGTAATAGCTTTCAACAGGGTCGGATTTTTAAATAAGCAAACTAGACAATGTACGTATTAATTACCTATCATAAGTAACAGTAAGGTAAAAATACAGAAAAACTACATAAGTATCTATATAATTTTTAAGATATTGTGTTCCTTTTAGCGAATTTCCAGAATGGAATTCAGCTATTACAGCCACTGTCATGACGCGACTTGAACCCGGGACCATGGCAGAAATTTGTTTTGAGATCCCTAGGAACCGAAAAAAATATTCACTCAAATTATATATATATATATATATATATATATATATATATATATATATATATATATATATATATATATATATATATATATATATATATGTGTGTGTGTCCGCACGATAACTCTCGAACGAAATGTCCTACTATTACAAAATTTGGTGAAAATGTTCGAAGTCCCAAACTCTTGGATGAGTTCTTCAGCCAGACACGTCGGATGCCAGGAACATGGTTTTTGTTCTTGCAAAAAATTAGTTTTTTGCCAAAATTTCCACTTATTCAAAAATTTTTGCGAAAAAGAGAAAAAATTACATAAAAAAGGTCTTTAAACTATTCTTCTATGTCAACTAGTTTCCGAGAAAAATTAATTTTTATAAACGGACATTCGCTATGTTATGCAGGATGCTGCGACAGGGATATTTGATATTTTATAGTATATCTTTATTTGACAGTTTGTGAACTGATAAAGTTGAGCGTTATAGCCGGTACAATTCTTCTGATAAATGACTATGAAACTGTTAAGACCAAATGCAGGTTCTATTTTCAGTTTGTTGAATCATTGGAACCATAATTAATCACTGATCAGTGACCACAAATAACTAATTGTATTCGAAGTAGTTTGTGTTACATCATCATCAATCGTGATGCAACACGAAATTTTAATATTTGTTCCATTTTTCGAAAATATAAAAAATTTAATTTTTATTGTTTATTATTTTAAATTTTATATTATTCATTGCTTGTGGAATATTTAGATAAATTAATTGTTGCGGTATGCTTTTCTTGTATTAATTATACTATACAAGACTTAATGCATACACAACATCGAAAAGAAGTAGTAAGATATGTGTACATAGACAGAAATTCGGTCAATAATAACAGTTTTATTAAAACAATTTTTTGCACGATCGTGTATTTTCATGCACTTACCAATGCTGTTGACAATGCTAGTAAGCTACATTTCCTGAACGTTTGTTTATATCTACGGAAACCAAAAAATAACAATGCGGTAAGTAAAATAGGTGCGCGGTAAGTGAATACGAGTGCGGTAAGTGAAATTAGTTAAAAAATGATTGTAATTATTTATTTATATTGAAATTAAAAGTACAGTTTGAACAATTAGAAAAACTAATCGATTAATATGAAAATTTTCACTAGTTTTTACATATTATTATTATTATTATTATTATTATTATTATTATTATTATTATTGTTGCCATTAGTCTTCATATTTTATTAACATTTCAAAAGGTTGTTCAATCATTAAAATTTTCTGTGGTTTTCATAATCTGCCTTTCATTTTACGAGAATAAATTTCCAGCCAAAATTAAAATGCTTCATCAATTTCATTATTCTCACTAATATTATAGTTTAACAAACTATTTTCCTCAATTTTTTTAATAGAATATTCAAAAAAATATTCACGCCAATTAAATATTGACACTTAATTTTTTATTTACAAATATAGTTGTCAATTGTCACTAGAAAGATCCGTATTAGTTGCTATAAATATTTATAATATTTATTCATGGCATTTTATGTCATAGCATAGAAATATAAATTTCACCTATATTATCCGAATTTTATTTTTATTTAATATATTTTTATTCTTTAATTATTTTAAATAGACGGTGCGAAAAACATTATACAATATACGATTCATTAAGTGCCTTTACTGATCTCGAAAACTGGAACACCTCGACCCTGTGGGTCTCGTTTTCGCAACATTTTCTCGACCAGTAAAAGCAACTTACCGAACTTATATTGTAAAATACTATTTAAGTCCCAAAGCACAGTTTTCTTGTTTAAGTAAAAATATTATATTTCTTGCTCTTTGTTGTCCGAAAGTTCCTCACTGGTACTCAATAAGCTGATATTCGATTGTTGTAATTACTTTTCACTCCACTTACTATTTCGCCGCCTCTAGGGTTGCCAGGTCTTAAAACCGGAAAAGCCGGACAGACCAGCTAGTTTAGCCAGACATTTCGGTAAAAAAGCTGAACACCGTTAATTTTTTAGTCTTAGTATAACACGACTATTTTTTTTAAAAGTAAAACACGGCTTTTTTATCAATTACCATAAAATTTTCTTAAATTCTAATGAAATTAAATGAATCAGTTTTCTTTATCATTAATCATTCAATATTCATTACAATATTAAATTCAATAATTGCATGGCAATAGTAAGCAGTCAACTACTATTGCAATTTGCAATGAAAAACAATAATGAACAAAACACTAATGGAACTAAATAAACTTTAAATTAATTGTAACATAAAATGATTAATATTTTTCATTAGCAGACATCTGCTTTAGAAGCTCATTTTCTTCTAAAATTGAATTGTAAAACTCTTTATAAGTCAAATTTTTAAAATTAAATTGTACAACCAACATTTTGGCCATAGTATCGACATTTAATTTGTTGCTTTCTTTTAACCATTGTTCACCTATTATAGAAAAAACTCTTTCAACATTTGCATTATGACTCGGAGCGGGAAAATAATATTGACAAATAGTAAGGAATTCTGAAAAGCAATGTGAATTACAAAAATACCCCTGTCGCAGCATCCTCCATAACAAAACGAATTTCCGTTTATAAAAATTAGTTTTTTCGGAAACTAGTTGACATAGAACAATAGTTTAAAGACCTTTCTTATGTAATTTTTTCTCCCCTTTTAAATGGTGTAAAAAAATTTCGCAAAAATTGCTGATTAAGTGGAAATTTTAGCAAAAAAATAATTTTTTGCAAGAACAAAAAACATGTACCCGACTGTGTCCTGGCATCCGACGTGTCTGGCTAACAAATTTGTCCAACGGTTTGGCATTTTCAACATTTTCACAAAATTTCGTAAACCTAGGACATTTCGTTCGAGAGTTATCGTGCGAACACATATATACATACATATATACATATATATATATATATATATATATATATATATATATATATATATATATATATATATATATATATATATATATATATATATATATATATATATATAAATATTTTAGTGAATATTATTTTCGGTTTCTAGGGACCTCAAAACAAATTTCTGCAATAGGTCCCGGGCTCAAGTCGCGTCATGACAGTGGCTGTAATAGCTGAATTCCATTCTGGAAATTCGCTAAAAAAAATTAAAAAGGATTCATGAATCAAATCACGGGCGGAGTGAAAACCAACACATGATAAATGTAAAAAAAAAAATGGTCAAATTTAAAAAGCCTAACAAAAGCCGGACAGGCCGGACACCGTCTAATTTGGCCGGATACGCAACCAAAAAGCCTGACTATATCCGGCATTATCCGGACGCCTGGCAACCCTAGTCGCCTCGATTATGTCGCTCCGATATACACCATACATCTCCAATTGATTAACTCTGTGTTTTTCAAACTGTGAATCGCGACCCCCTAGGGGGTCGCGTAGCCTTTTTAAGAGGGTCGCAGTTACTTTAAAAATAAAACCACTCTAGTTCAATATATAATATTTAATAAAGAGAAGGTTATAATTAATGATTACATTAATGTGATAATTGTTGAAACCGAAGTTGACGGTTGTGGATATGTTTCCAGAAACTTATCCATTTTCAATGATTACAATGAGCACAGAATTTTGAATATTAGACAATAAAAGACAGTGAGCAACTACTAAACAAACAACAAGGCAATCCAATACATTTACACACTAAGGCGAGTTCACAATTCAAAGAATTCAAAATATGGATTACGCTCGGAACTGTTAAACGCAACGTCGCGCGTGCGCGTGTCACTTTTTACACCACGCGCGCGTTCAAAAGCTACTATAAGTACTCAACTTCGATGTCGATATAAAAATATGCCTGTTTAAAGTCCTCAATTACGTATTTAATCGATACCTCACTATGAAAATAATCAATAATGATAAACGGATTCGATATTTATAACATAAAAAAAATAAAAGTTAGTAATAGCGGAGAGTAGGGGGTCGCGCCATGACAAAAGTCGAAAAACTGGATTAACTGATCTCTAACTGATCACCGATAATTGATTCTGATTAACTATTGATATCCGCTGTTGTTCGTAGCTGCTTATATACTCTAAATTTGGGTAACGTGTTTCTTCTAATTACTTCTGGAAAGTTCTTGATATTGTTTTGTTGAATTACTTCTAGGCGCTTCAGGTAGATTTGTTAATCACCTTCATTCACCTGTCACTTCGTTTTTAATGATGAAATGATGAAACTGCAGTTTCTAATGATGATCACCAAAATGAAGTCAAAATTAAAGTAGACAAACTAGACTCGCAGTGATGGATCGAAAATGTTATTGGCTATAGAAAGGCCAAAGCGACATAAATCAGGGGATACTGGAAAGACTCTGACTTCAATCTAGTTTCTTTTTTTAATCCTACTTGTTAATGAGTATGTAGATACAGCTTCTGTTCCGTTTTTGTAACAAGGAAAAATAATTACCTTAATTACTAGTCATTTTCGTCTGTTAAGGAAACCATAAATTGTACACATATAGGTCGGAAATCTCAATGAAAAGTTCGTACCTTTCCATTATACTAATTTTCTGTCATATTTACATATAGACGTTAAACTTTATTCCTTCTGTGTTTATTACATTTGCGTGATTAACCTTTCAACATCATTTTCGTCGTCTATGTTCAAAACCGTTTCCAATTCATTATTTGTTGAGGTAATCTTTCTTCATTGCTTCATTGACACGATCTGAACTGAACTGATCATCAATCACTCTAATTTACGTTACCTCACGTACTTATTCTAATATTAGAAAATTTGTTCCATTCTCAATAAAGTGTATTCTAGAAATACATTTTCTAGTAATTTTGTTTGTCACTTTACTTACTCGGAGCTATTTATATGTTTTTACGAGTCAGTAAACTCTTTATTAATGAGATTTTTTCTGATTTTTATTCTTCGATAAAACGTGTCAAAAACAAAAAACATTTGAATATTTTAAAAGCTCAATTTGTATCGACTGCATAGTACGCTGACGTGTGTCGAAATAAAATTTTAACCTTCAAGACGTTATCGGGTACACTGGAAGCATTTTTGCATATAATCCGTATTACAATGACTAGACACGAAATTTGAAGTCAGTCATAGTCTTTTGCAGCCGTTGTTTTGAAAACTGAGTCTGAGAATTTAAGTCATATTTCTTATTGAAATTTCACATTTTTATAGAAAAAATAGAAAATTCACAAAACAGCCAAATTGTCTAAATTGCATAATAAATCATGGTTTTCCAAACTACGCTGGGGCGCCATGAAATCGGCATCACCAGAGTCGTTGCGACTGCCTCGGTATAAAAAGGCAAATAATGCTGAAACTTTTTTGCTTGTTTGTTATATTTTTTCCGAGAAAACAAATATATATATATATATATATATATATATATATATATATATATATATATATATATAAGAAAATTACTAGTGCTGTTTTTTTTCTTGCTCGTTACTTATATTTTAGAAGAAATTTTGAAAAGTAAAGAACTCCTGGCACAAATTAATCAAAATCTCTATCTTGATGAAATTGCTGGTAGGTTTCTAGTAGAAACTTTCTACCAGCGTTCCTTTTTATTTTCAACAAAATCTAAAACCCAAATCTTAGAAAAAAATGATTTTTGGAATTAAATTGCATTTCTGGATCAAATTTTGGTATTTTAACTACAAAAATGGAAATAAATAACGTTAATATTAACCGAAAGTTTATAGTTTAGTTTGGTTTAACTATTTTAATTTATTGTATCTAAAGCCCAGTGGGTTATTGCAATAGTAAATACTTTATATACAACTTCATAGAGAAAAATAAATTTTTAACCATAATGACGTCGTTAAGTTAATTAAATTTATTAAAGTCGAAAAAAATCCTAATTTGAATAATCAAAATATGAAAGGCTAGTCATAAGTTTCTGGGTATGTTTTTTTTAATTTTAAATAAACAGAAAACCAAGTTGTAAAGTCTACAGATACATTTTCGATTGTAATTTTGCCATTTTGATAGCAGCAATGAAAGTTTCGCACTCAAATTACATTAATCAATCTTCCTAGATATTCTTTCTCACTCCAGTGACAATAACTTCTTGCTATATTAATTTTTCAAGAACTTCTGTCCTTAGGTACTTACAATGTTTCACCGTTGAGAAGTCCGCAACAAATACCTTTAAAATCACCGCAACAACCACACCCGCCAAAATCACCGTTAAAAAGTCCACAGCACCCAAAATCACCGTTACGAAGTCCACATCTGATTGGCGAGAATAACGTATGCAACATAAGTCCGCCACAGAGATCACCGTCATACAAACAGAAACACTATGACGCGCAACAATCAAATAATTACTTCAATTTTAACGTTCCTCCGCCCTTATCACCTACAAAAATTGGATCCGGATCTAATTCCACAATGGCCATTAGCAACAGTGTTAAACAACAATCACAAAAAATGTATACAAAGGCCTATTCGCAAACTGAAGTTGATCGTAAAGTGCGTAATGGTGTACCAAAAACTGTCCTCACGAAAACGCAAAGTGAACCACAACGGAGTACTGTCACATTTGAAGTCAATAATCGACCGTTAGAATTACCGGTAAGTACAAATTCTTTCCGACTAAATCTTAAACAACTTTTTCTTCCAAATTTTTCTTCTAGGGACATCAAGAAAACAACCACTGTAACATCCGTTCTAATCCAGGGTATTTAATGCATTTACAAACGCGAAACGACTCATTAGAAAGCGGCGAAACAATCACAACAACAGCAACAGTTTCGTCAAGTCGACGATCGAGTTGTGGCGGAAGTGTCCGCGAGAAATCACGTCGTAAAAGTAAAAAATCCTCGTTCGAGCAATGTCGTAAATCAACCAGCGATTTGACAGAAATGACAACAGACGCTTGTAACACCGAAACAACCTTGGTTAAATCTATTAGTCGTTCATCCAGTCCCAGACGTCGGGGATCAATGAAAGGTGGTTTGGCATATTTAGCATCACGCCGTGGATCAAAAGATTCCACGGCGTCCATTAATGAAGAAGATATTGGACCGCTGAATTTCCAAAATACGGCGCGGGCACGCAATAGACGGACATCTAATTTTCTAGAATTACCAGGTTCGATTTTTAAAAAATAAATTTATATTTTTCCCTTTCATGACTTCAAATTATTTTAGTTCCTGATCATATTCGGCCGCGAGTTTGTTCCTTGCCAGAAAAGGCTTACAATCCACGACTTAATGATGAATTATATAGACTTCGAACATTCTCCATAACCAATAAGGGAAATGTCGTCAATTGTGGTGATTCCATAATAAATCGACGATCTCGAAGTAATACAAGTGTAAATTCAACTACTAGCAAGTAAAATATTACTTATTAATGGCAAATTTTAAAAATTTTTCAAAAATTGAAAATTTTTACTTTTTTATTGCAGACACAGTGCATTATCACAAAATGGCTCACCGTATGAAGGGGCTAGTAGTTGCTGTTCTGGATACCATGCAGTCGACTCAAGTTCAATGGATTCAGATGGAAGTCCAAGAAGTCTGTCGCAAGATGAGGATGAGGTTCAAAGATATCGTGTTGTCTTGCTGGGTGATTCTGGTGTTGGAAAAACGGCCTTGGTTTCCCAATTTATGACATCAGAATATATGAATACCTACGATGCTAGTCTAGGTACTCATATAATTAATGAAATCTTTTGATGTCAAAATTGACAATTTTTTCTTTTACATGCAGATGATGAGTTTGGTGAAAAAACTGTTAGCGTTCTATTAGATGGTGAGGAGTCCGAGATGATATTTATCGATCATCCAACCGTGGAAATGTCCGTGGAAAATTCATTAGCAACATATGAACCACACGCGTGCGTTGTTGTCTATTCAATTGTTGCTAAAGAATCATTTAAAGTAGCCGAGGATATTCTAAATTATTTATGGCGAGAAAATTACACCCAAGATAAATCAGTGATTGTTGTCGGTAATAAAGTGGATTTGGCAAGATCGCGTGTTATTTCGACTCAGGGTAAGTTTTCAAAAACGTACTCTTTACGAGATTTTAAACATTGGCATCCCTAATTTCTTTTTTGTTTAGATGGCAAGGCATTAGCAATTTCTCGTGATTGTAAATTTATCGAAACGTCCAGCGGAATTCAACATAATGTCGATGAATTATTAGTTGGTATATTGAAACAGATACGTCTACGCGAGGATCGTAATCGTAAGAAAGAACAAAAACCGAATTCGTCAAAAAGTAAACGTAAATTACATGGCTCAAAAACAAGTTTAAGTTTAAATATTGCCCGAGAAATTTTACAGAAAATGTGTTTGAATGACATCAGTAAATCGAAAAGTTGCGAAAATTTACATGTACTTTAATTTATTTTTGTTTTTCAGAATTTATTAGATACTTTTTTTATTTATTTTATCAAGCAATATGAAAAATAAAAAAAGTTTACACAGTTTCGAAAAAATTTTGGAGCTTTTGTGTATAATTAGTTAAGAAAGCAATAAAAAAATAAGGTACATATTTTCTTATTTTTATTGTTAAAATGAAATTTTTATTTCGAGTTCGGCATTGAGACCATTATTGTTGAACTATTGAAAGTCCTGGTAATTGTCTCCCAAAAAGAAATTTATAAATTGTTTTAAAAAATCAGTTTTTACAAAACTTAAATTTTTCATGAGATTTCGAAAGGAACATTAAATATTTTTATGGAAATAGCCAGAGTTGAACCTTCTTAAATTTTCCTCCACTAAACTTGTCACAAAAACTACAAAATTTAACGTACATATCTCTACTTATTTTGAAATACATAATAGTTAAAAAATACTAATATCAACTATAGTGTACTACTGAAGCTGTAAAACCTATGAAAGTTTAAAAAAAAAAATTTCGCAGAACTGATATTTCAGATCGGTCACACACCAATTTTAATATATCGTCGAAAAAACCCGAAGTTGTTCGATGATATAAAAACTGCAAATTAAGAATTGCCTCAATGCTGACTACAAATAAATTTTATCAATTAAATAAGTCAATTGGCTCATTTTCTAATAATTATTTTAATAGTTTTAAATAAATAATCGACTTATAAATCATTAATTTTTATACGAGAAATCATTTGCCATCAAAAGAAATTAAAACTGAAAAACAAAGTAAGAAAAATTTTATAAAATAAAAAGTTGCATGCTAACAGTCTCTTAGAAAACAAACTAAGGACATTAAACTCTTATTAAATATAAAATATAAAAACAATAAAACTGTGAATTTATAAAAAAGAAAATAAAAATAATAATTGTACCTCTTCTTTGTGTCTTAAGAAAAAACTGAATGTGTTCTTGTATCACGCTTGCGCAATGTTTTTAGATTAAAATAAAATAATTAAATTAATATTTTTTATTAATTTGCAATCGACATCCCGGTGTTATAAAATAATATAGTTACTTATTTACTTACCCACTGCCTTTTTATTAACCAAATAATATGTAGATTCAAAAATTGCTTTGCATTGTTATACATTAAAACTTTTATTAATATTTATTATTATTATTATTAAAATATCCTAAATTTTACTGTCAAATAGTTTCAAAAAAATTTCAAATAAAGTTTAGCAAAAAGATCCGTATAATTCTTTTTTTAATTTAAAAGATTTTTTCAAATGACAGACAGGCCCGACGAGAGGGTGGGGTAGCTGGGGTTGTAGCCCCGGGGCCCGAGCTTCAAGAGGGGGCCCATGTTTTTTTTTTCATTTTATTTATTTTTTGGTAGAGATATTTTTAAGAAATGTGTTTTATTCCTGGGGCCCGCCATTTCTCTCCACGGCCCTGATGACAGATAAATACCTATAAGATATTTTAGTAATAAATTGTTATACATACTTGAATATATACATACATGTATTCCCTCTTGTTGAAACCCAAAAATAATATTTGTTAATCGCGAAGAAAAATATATATTTTTAATACAATTGTAATAAAAAATGATTATAAATAATTTTTTATGATGATTGTTTTATAATAACAAATATTCTAATTGAAAAATAAAAATAACCGTTTATTATGGAGTAATTATAAAATGTAACTTTGATAATAACCTAATAAAATATTACGGTTAAACTAATACCTGATTACAATTTCTAAAAGAGTAATACATAATAAAATCTTTAATAGTTTCATTAATATGTAATTATTATCCACAATTTTTTTTTTTTTTTTTTTTGGAAGTATTTTATTGTTAACAAGTATGTATTGAAATTTGAAACTAACAAGTACGCATGCCACACACATGCGTACTACAGCAAATATAAAGTTTATTTACGTTAAATTAAAATTTGAAATTTTCAATAGTGAAAAAGTTTATTATTACAATCAATATTATTATAAACGACCCAATATGTAAATCAATTACCAAATTTTAAAAATTAACCTAACTTTAAAAAAATAAAAATAAATTGTTGATCTTATATGTAAACCCTCAAAAAATAAAATATAGCGTCACTATATTTATTATTTTATTTTGAATTTTTTCTATTTCATTGTATAGTTTTAGTGGCCTTAACATAAAAGTTGCAGTAAATGTCGTAATTGTTACCTAGATTAAAAAAAAATTGTTACAAATTTTTGATATTACAAAACTAAAAGAAAGTGTACTTTGAAATGGGAAAAAAAATTTACAAATCATTAAAAAAAGAAAAATTTATTTGATTTCGACATTTAATTATATATAACCCTGGCGGAAAAAAATTTATGAAAAACTATGATAAATTCGAAAAAAAGTTATGAAACTTCATGAAACAGTAAATTATTAAAAAATCATATTTTTTCATAGAAAATCATACAAAATGACCATTGCTTTAATGAAAAGTTATGCATTATTCTAAAATATTATGATTATGAGTTATGAATAACTATGAAAAAATATGAATCTTTATTACATCTGAATGTTTAAAAATCTATTAAAATCTCTGTTTTTTAACGATAATTTCTGACAAACGATTAATTCTTCTGAAAAGATATGATAATGAATTATGATCATAAAAGTGTCCAAATTTGGATGTTTTTCATAATTTTTCATAATTTTTTTCATAGATTTTTTTCCGTCAGGGAAGGGAAGTTTTACAAATAAGAACTTTAAACAAAATTAGAATATTCTAGCATGTGCTTTAGTAAAATAGTGAAACAGCTTACGTAACCAGTCAACATACAATAACAATATTGGTATTATCAGAATCAACTATTGACGTCATTATTTTTCACATAACCTCTACCTAAAGGTCTTCTTAACCTAACATAACTTTAAAATTTTATCACATCACCTCTTTCGAACATTTGAAATATGAATATTATATTACCTAAATATAAAAAATAAAAAAACAAAATTATTGCAATGAAAAATTGATTGATACATTTTTAATGATGTAAATACGAAATAGGTTTTTTTTCGTACTATTTTTCATAAGCTTTGTAAAATATTTATTAAAACATACAATGAATAAAAAAATTTCTAGACTTAAATTTTTATATGTGTGTGCACACGTTGAAAAAATTATATTCTAAATTGACGTCTTTTTCTACAAAAATTCGAAAAACAATTATACATGCTTACATATTAGTAACATATTTTTCTAACCTTTACATACTGTTATATGAAATATTAGTAAATAGCGTAAATAGTTATTAGAGAGTTTTTGCATTACATAAAATTTACGGAAAACATCTTAATCTTAACAGTTAAAATAACTGTTTTATGTAAATTTTACGGTATTGTAAAAAGCTCGATTGTTTTTATTTATATCCCTATACATATAGTCTGTAACATTGTGCTAATTTCTCAATTCATGATAACTATATAAAATTGTTGTTAAACTATAAATAGGGAATGATAAATAATTAAAGATTTGAAATAGAAAAAATTAAATAAAAATAATAAATTATTATATTTACCCAAAACTGTTATTAAGCGTAACCTAAGAATCTAAGATAAATGTTGATTATTTTTTCATGTCGTCTACATAAATATACATTCTTTAAAATATAGAAATATAATTTTCTATGAATATATTAAAATAATATTAGAAATAATCAATTAGATTTTTACTAACTATATATTTGTCCTTTATGTAAAAATCAATACATTAATATATGTGATGAATTGTTATATATGTTATGTACATTATTGTACCTACTTAAAAGAACATAATTCTGATTGTCTTTTGTTCTTTTTCTTGGTCAAACAGGAGTTCCTGAATTGATTTATAAATCGTAGATATGTAGATTCAAAATTTATCAAAAATAAAAATAATTAAAAATTAAGAACATACCTATCTAATTAATTTAAAAGATTCAGCGCAGGACGCTGAATAGTCTTTCTTAATGAACAAGTCAATTTGCCAAAATGGAAAAAATTGCATTTTTTATATAAAATTAAAATAAAAAGTACAAAAAAATATAATCAAATCAAGATCAATCAGAATCTTGTTTGTATACTAAAACATATTTTATTTTATTCAAGTGACATACCGAAGTTATTGAAAATGTGATAATGAAGAAAAAAAATGAAAATCAACTTATTATTTTCTTTTTTTAAAATCCCTAAATACTTACTGAATTTAACGATAGAGTTTTTTTTTATATTCGACTGCATAATAGAAAATAGAATACTGACTGAAAGGAGGTGGATAAAATCCGCCTCATTAGGAATATAGTCACCGAAATTTCAAACATAATTATATCGAAAATGGCAAAAATCAACCAACGTTCTCTGTTTAAGGGATCGTTTATATATAACTTGCTATAATAATTTTAAGATAAATACGATAAATACTATGTACATAATAAGATAATGACCCAAAATTGCAGTCAGATACAAAATAATTGTTTGAATATAAATTTTTAATTTTCACGGTTATCTTAGACGAAAAATGGCGAATTTTTACATAAAAAATATAACTATTAAATAAATAATTTTTACGTAAAAATACATTACACTTTATCTCTCTTGGAGGCTTTTTATTATTAACAAACATGTACAAAAAATAAACGAAATAAAAAGTTGCTATGATATTTTTATTAAGTAATAGTATATTATTGAACAAGCTGGTAATGATAATTATTACTCACGAAGATGAAATTGCGACACGAGCCGAGCTTGCGAAGCGAGTGTCGTAATGCATCTGAGTGAGTAATAGCCATTGCAAGCGAGTAGAATACGATATTTTTTCTACGACTTTTTTCCTCTTTGATTTAAATAAAATTGAATATAACGTAAAAGCCTCTATTATGGAACGGTATCTAATACTGGAACAGTTTTGACATTTACACATTTATTTCTTTAATTAAGTAAGGAAACATTAAATGCGAGGGGAATTTAAATTGAAAAACAATCATTCTATTCATAATAATTTTTTTTACAGACGTTTCTTTCAGAAATAACTTCATTAATATGTAAATGTCAAAACTGTTCTAGTATTAGATACCGTTCCATAATGGGGGTTTTTACGTTAAATTTTAAATCAAGAAAATACAATTTTTAATCTATCTCTAATTTTATTAAATGTTTATATATGTACAAACAATGAAAACAAAATACAAGCTACTTTGTTTACTTAGATGTTACTATGCAACATATTTGAAATTAAAAATTGATACGTATATTATACACAAAAGCCAGCCCATTGAATAATGGTTAATACGGCGATTTCATTAGCCAAAAAGGTATTAAGTAATGAAAATTCCTCCACACCTTTGAATAATGCCTAGCTTTCTCAACAATTAACGGATATGTAATGAGTGTATTCTTCAACAGGAGTAGAAAAAGATACTTACTAACAAGGAAAGGGCAAGAAGTCGAAAATTCAAAAAAATCTGAAACTTTGTCAGTATGTAGAGAGTGACTACCTAATAACATAAAAAATATCAGTTGCTGCTAAAAAACGTTTTTAAGGAGTGAAACATCCCCTCAAAGATGGAACTCAAAAATTTAAAAATCGATGAAATTTTGTTTATAGGTACCTTAAAAAGTTCTAGTAACAAATATAACATTATTTTTTGCATTTACACATTTTTAAGGGTTGAAATCACCCCTCAACTGTGTATTTAAAAATTTGAAAATTGATGATATTTTGTTTATATATACTATACAGAACTCTAGTAATAAATATAACATTATTTTTTGCATCCACACATTATACAAAATTCTAATAATAAATATAATATTATTTTTTGCGTCCACACATTTTTAAGGGGTGAAACCACCCCTTCAGCTGTCGACTTAAAAATTTAAAAATTCCGAGATTTTATTCACATAATATGTCACATATAAATGGAATAATAATTTTTTTTTTGGCTTCCATATATTTATAGGGGTGAAATATCCTTTCCAAATTGGAAATTAGAAACAAAAATTGACGAAATATTTGGATGCAAAAAATAATGTTATATTTATTACTAGAGCTCTATAGTCTATATATGTATAAACAAAATATCAATTTATAAATTTTTTAGTACACATATGAAGGTGTGGTTTCAACCCCTAAGAATTTCTAGATGCAAAAAATAATGTTATATTTAGTATTAGAGATCTGTATAGTATATATAAACAAAATATCATCAATTTTTAAATTTTTAAGTACACAGTTGAGGGGTGGTTTCAACCCTTAAAAATGTGTAAATGCAAAAAATAATGTTATATTTGTTACTAGAACTTTTTATGTTACCTATAAACAAAATTTTATCGATTTTTAATTTTTTGAGTTCCAACTTTGAGGGGATGTTTCACCCCTTAGAAACGTTTTTTAGCAGCAACTTATATTTTTTGTTATTAGGTAGCCACCCTCTATATACTGACAAAGTTTCAGATTTTTTTGAATTTTCGACTTCTTGCCCTTTCCTTGTAAGTTAAGAAATTATTAAGTACCTACATATTAAAATAATTTAGATTTTTCATGACTATCTATGAATGACCTATTAGTTTATATAACTAAATCTCACGGGAGAATACTATTTTACCTCGAGGAGTAGACTGATTTTATAAAATTAAAAAATATAAACTACATAAGCTCTTACTTACACTTGATAATATTACGGTGGTGGCGCAGAAAAACAGACAAGCTGGTAATTCCTGTCCTGTCAAGTCGCAGATCCAAGAAATTGAAGAATACCATAATTTTTCTTTGCTCTGTGAGAATGTGAGAATACCACTGAAACATATCAACTTTTCCGTCACTATTTCCATAATAAGATAACTTTAGCAGTCGAATATAAAGTTGGTATAATTGGTAAAGAATATTGGTGTATGTATAAGTACAAACAAAAATTCGCCATACATTAATAATGTTTCACAGGCATTCGATAACATTTGAAATTAAAAATAAAGTTTTATGTAACATTTATATAAATAGTATATTTTTATTACATATTTCGCAATATACAATATATTTGTTACATAAGTTTAGTAACTTGGGTAAGAAAAAAAAATTTACACTTTTACTGTCAATAAAACGAATAACTTCTTTCTCTATAAAAACATTAAAGATATAATAATAACATATCGTTTATTTTTGGAAAATACTTTTAAAAACTTAAAAATAGGCCTAATTTTTATAAACGAATTTAAATAGCCAGTACCATAATTTTAAAATGAAATAAACAATATCACATTTTCTTCCAAAGCATATTTTGAAAATATTATTTCCCTCCTAATAAAAGATATATAAACTTTTTGAAATAATAAATATCGATTTTGTAAAAATACTAACATGTACTTAATCTTTTTTAAAAATTTTAATGTATACTTAGGGTAAAAGCCCCTATACTCGAACGCGATTCAATACTCGAACAGTTTTGATATTTTATATATTAATGAAATTATTTTTGAAAGAAACCGATAAATATCAAAACTGTTCGAGTAAAGGGACTTTTACGTTATGTGTGAAAAAATTAAGACAATCATTTTAAGTATTAAAATTAAAACAATAAGGAACTTTTGAATCATTTAAAATAGACATCTTTTGAATCATTTTTAGCATGATTTGAACTGTTTCTGAACCACTATAATAAGTAAAAGAGTTCCGATAAACATATGTCCGATTTTAAAAAAATATTTATGATCTACTCAAGGGCACCCATATAATGATTTGTAGGGGAGAGCGGGCTAGAACTGGGGGTAAGGAGTATTTTTAATATTTTGGATGACGAATGGCGATTTGTACATAACCATAAAAAGTTTCAATTTTGCACATGTTGTATAACTTTATCCTGTTGCTAAAATACTAGGCTACATTCAAGAAAAACTACACAAAAACAGCTAGGGGAGGCCGCAGCTCTCCCTTTCCCCGAGTATGGGCGCCCTTGGATCTACTGATATTTTTCATTTAAATCAAAAGTTCTTTATTATTTAAATGTTTAAAAGAAATGTCACTATAAAAAGTCGCTCTTAATATTATTAAAAATAGTAAAAAAATAATAAAAAAAAATCTTGATAATTTCTGAACTACTTATTAAAAATCTTTATTTATGTCTCAATTCATAAATATACTCTAATCGCGAAAATGCCAAGGATAGTTTCTAATTTCGCCATCAGAGTCGTGAATAAGAATCTTGCGCCGCCAGTATCATTTAGTTATGCAGGGAGTCAACTATTTAGAACACAGCCTAGCAATAAAATATCCATGATATTAATAGTCATCTACGAAAATCTCAAAGAAAACATACAACCACAGAGTACATACAACCCTCTTAGCTTAAACTTTATTAAACATTAGCTGCGACCTGCGGTTTCACTCGCATAAAATTATCTGAATTATGGGTCAAATGATTAGATCAATTTTAAATTAGATATTCGGAAATTCTGTACAACATCAATTATTTATAATGCCTGGCTCCGCTCGTCAAACGACTCTAATAAAGTAACAATCTACATATTTCAATAGCATATGGCTAATTTCCGCACCTTTATGTACCTAGATACCCGTATCAATAGGTAGTTTTAAGAGTATTTCCATTTTAGGCCTTGCTTGGGGCACCAAGACCGTAGGGGCCAATTTTAATATCACAATTAATTTAGGTCTTATTTGATGGCCTTGACAGACAATTCTGACACCCAGGCTCATTCAAATTTGATATTCTAAAATTTTTAACATGTAGAATATTAAAGAATGCCTACTACACCACATTTTTTGACAATTTTCTATTATATTTCTACAATGGTTTTGTTTTGATCTAGGGAAGTTATACATATGAAGTACCTACAGTGTCACATAAACGACAATACAGTTGCTATTGGGACTTTCTATCAGGGGCAGATAACCTATAACTTAATATACCTCTTTCGATTATTCTTGCTTATCTCGAAAACTCTCGAAAACTATAGGAGATAGGAAAAAACACTTTATGAGACACAACACTTTACTTTTAAAGTACTTTCGATTGATGTATATAATTCCAGGGTCAGACCCGAATTCAACCTTACGATCAACATACAATTTGGTACTCAAAAGGTACGATTATGTCAACACAGTCACCCCCTAATTAACTACTAGATTTAATATTAGAAAATTGGACAAAAACAGGTCGATTAAATTTTTTTACGTATATTTGAAATCTGCAAAAAAAATTTTAATGTATTTAATTTTTAACCCCCTTTCGCAAAATTAAGCCCCTAATTTTAACCCCCAACTACCTCTGTTGATGTAATTTGAATAAATAGATAGCTCTTAAAAAAAGAGCAATATCATCAATTTAAACTTTTACTCTATCTCTTCCTATCTCTTACCGTTTTCGAAATATTTGAAAAATTAAATTTTACCCCAATTTTTGAAGAGCGATTTCACCCCTTCAAACCGTTTTTCCGCAAATAAAAAAAAAATACGTGTCGCTTTTATGAAGTACAAAATACTTGTGTATCCCATAAAAAAAAGTTCTTGCGCATGCGCTAGCAGCTCACTTTGAGCAGAAAAACTCAGCAACAAACACGCCGATAGACACACTTACACACTAATTTAAAGCTGTGCAAGAATTGGCATTGCTAATTCCCGCCAATTCCGCACAGTTTTAAGTTAGTATGCACATGTGTTATTTACTTAAAAGTAAGTGATAAAAGTAGCGAATACGACCAATAGGAAAGACAAAAAAACAATATTGGCTCGAATTATAACCGCTATTTTATAAATACTTATGATACCTACCATACCTACTTTCTATTTCAAAAAACTTTTGTTTGTCAAAAGTCCTAAGATATACGGGTGATCGTCCATTGGATGATATGTGCGAAATTTATCTCGGACGAATACGCATGGAAACGGACGAACAATCCAAACCGCTGTGAACCAATACATCCAATACATCTTCGTCCATTGAAAGCATCTCTTTTAATGGACGAGGATATATTACCCCCCATCTGAAACCGCTTTTTTTATAGATACTTACCCACCATATCTACTTTCTGTTTCAAAAAGCTATTTTGTCCGTCAAAAGTTGTAAGATATTTATATTAAACGTTCATTTTTAATAATAAAAGAGTGAACTTCAAATTAATTTTTTGGGTGTTTCCTTATTACTATTTTCAATAAACAAAAATACATAGATACTTTTAACTCATAAATGTAATTAATTTATCTTTACTTTCTGTATACAAAAGAAATATATAAATGTGTAAGTACAATAATCTATAATAAAAAAAAAATAAAAAATGATTAAAAATACATTGGGAAATTTTCTTTCATATTTTGATCTTTATATTACACTTTACAAAATTACATTTACTATTTAAATGAATTAAACATTCAAGTTTTAAAATAACGTAATATTCCTACAAAAAGTTTTAAAGAGTTTACCACATACAAACATACATACTATAACTTTCAGAAAAACCTAGGAAAGCATGGAACAAAAAGATTAAACCATTAGTGCTCATTTACCAAGAAATTAAAGAAGTTTGATTTCTGAGGATTAAAAGACTTTTTATTATTCAAAAAATAGTTTTAGTAAATGGAGCGAACAGTAGAAACTAGATAAAAATAATATATATTTCAATATAAAAATTTTCAAAATCGCGCGATAATGTTCGTAACGCCATCTACCTGTAAAATGATAATGACTAAAAAAAAAAAAATTTACATTCACCAGAAAAAAATTTAACATTACGTAACGTAACTTGCACCGTTACAAACTGTAAAACTCTAATTTAAAATAAAATTCGTTAAGTGCGTGTTTTTGACACGCACTAAGTAATGCCATCTCAGTGAAAGTGTTAACCCGTTTAGGACCACCATCTACGATATTTTTCCAAATAAAAAAATTCATACTTTTATAAGTATTATTAAGCAGCTTCCACATTCTCGCCGAGGTTGGACGAGTCGAGAATGTAGAGGGTCATTTCGTTGTGCTTCGCGGTTGGTGTTTCAATGCTATTCTTATGCTTCGGCCAACCTCGCGAGGAACTACTTCGTCCAACTTCGGCGAGAATGTGGAAGCTGCTATACAGACTTCTATACTGAAGGGTGTGTGTCTCTGATATAAAGTAGGCCATACATCATCAAGCGTTTCAATTGATACGTCTGACTCAGTTGCTTTTTATTTATATCTTATACTTACCGTAGTTATGTTGAGATACGTAATACAAGCTCATAATAAATATACACACACGCAAAAAAATATATTTTATTGGTTTTCTTTACAAAAATATGTAATGACAATTTTTACAAAAATTTATATTCAGAAATAACGAAGTAAAAAAATTACATAATAAATATATCACACACACACACACACAAAAAAAATAATATATTTTATTGTTTTTCTTTACAAAAATATGTAATGACAATTTTTACAAAAATTTATATTCAGAAACAACGAAGTAAAAAAATTACATAATAAATATATCACACACACAAAAAAAAATAATAGATTTTATTGGTTTTCTTTACAAAAATATGTAATGACAATTTTTACAAATATTTATATTCAGAAATAACGAAGTAAAAAAATTACATAATACAATATATCACACACACACAAAAAAAAAAAATTAAACAGTAGCCTTTATCCAATAAAGTTTCAGAAAGAGTAAGTACTATCTTACTACAAAATGGCAATTCTGAAAACGAATCGCTTAATACGGTATCTTTGCCAGTACAAATTATAAATTTATAAATATATGACGACGAAGCTTCGCATAGTTTAAAAATTTTTATACCAAATCGGACACGTTTGCTCGGAATAAATTGTTTCCAGCTCAATCTTCCCTTGTAAAGTAGTAAGCTTTCATCCACACATATTTCTTGCTCCGGTGTATACATTTCCTAAAATCTTGATTCAATAATTGGCCAAATTTTCTTCCATTTCGTTGAGTAGTTGTCTGTGGGTTCTAATTCTTTACTCTCAAAATGAAGAAATTTTTTTAATAGAAAAAATCTTTCCCGCGACATCACTTTTTTGAAAAATGGTGTTTCAACTGATGGCCTCTTTGTAAAATATAATTTTTTACTTGGTTTGTGTACCACACCTTCTAATAAAATTAATGCCAAGAAGCACATTAATTCATTAACATTTGTTTTGAAAACTTCTCTATAAGAAGAATGTGGTTCATTTTCTTTATTTTTATTCATAAACTCCTCAGCATATATATTCGTTTCTTCAACGATTTTTTCCACTATCTCGTCGGTTATGAAACATCTGCAAAAATAAAAAATAAATTTACAATATTAATATTATCTTTTATTTTGATGTGGTAGGTAAGTAAATTGTTTTTTGATAGTTTTTTGTTTGAATTTTAATATCAAACAAATGATTTCACTCGACGAAGTAGGTTTACAACAACTTCATCGTTGCATCCATTGAATGATTTATTGCTTAATTAAATAGTGCAGTACAAGTAAACCTTTTTTTGTGCGGTGGATACGGACCGCATAAAAAATCGCACAAAAAAAAATATTTAAGAACTTCATAAATTGCTATAAAAAGTATAGTTCGATCCAGATTGTAAGAAAAAACTTTTTTTATGCGGTGGATAGGAACCGCATAAAAAAAGTTTCATCGAAAATATGTAGCTCAGAACGCTCAAAACCTCACGATTTGCTTAAAAGTTGCTTTTCTAAACAAGATAAAGTATTAATTTACACATAAGAACAATTTATTTCATTTTTAAAATATTATGAAAATTCTGAAAAATGCATCTGTAAAAAAATTTAACGATATTTTCTTACTTTCTCTTGCTTTTGATTTACATTATGCACTTGAGAAATTTTTTCAAAAACCGCATTAAAAAAATCGCACAGAAAAAGGACCGCATAAAAGAAGGTGTAACTGTAATTAAATTTTTGTACTAAATATTTAAAACAAAAATTAGTAATTTATTACCAAGATACATCAATCTGACACTGTTTGCTATACAGGTAGGCCAGTTACATGTTATTGTCCTATACCCGTGCTATAGGGACCGAGCTTGACGACATTATTGCCACCTGGTGTCAGATTTAGAGAAGCATTCCGGGCATGACATAGATACAAATAACTATTTTTAAATATTTTGGATATCTTGTCTATAATGTTATTAAGGTTATTAAGTGTCAAATTAAATTTTTTTAATATTTAAAATGCACTTCTTGCTCATTAAAGTATCAGTTAATGCTGTTAGTAGGATTAATATCAGTATAATGAACTTCATAATAAGGTATTGTTGTATTAAAAGTTGTTCCAATTTTCACAAACGTTTTGCTGATGTGATTGATGTTAGTATTGCAAAACTGCGGATTTAGAATTTGCAAAACTGGGCACAAACAACTGTACCATAACAGAATCAGAGAATTAACATAGCAGATAATATCCCAGTAATAATAAAGTCATATGTAATAATAGTAGCTGTCATACAGAAGAATGTTTCGAAGAATCTACCAATCCAAATTGTGTAATTTAAACAACATAGATGGGACAAGATATACAGAAATGCAAATTAATATTAACGTTAAAAAAACAATCTGTGAGGCTAACATTAAAATTGTCTCAAAAAATAAAATGAAAAATGCAAGTTATCATCCGTATATTATTAATTCCGAAACGAAGCTTTATTCAGGTTTTCATGAGCTAGAGTCCATAAAAAAATGAAGAAAAATATAATAGTATAATGTGTGTTACCAGTAGTATGTTTAAATTAAATATCGCTCCCCACCATCGGTATTTCTTCACACGTTTGCTCTAAAATATTAGTTATAAAAAACGTTTCTTGAGAATAGGGCATAGGCATTTATTTAGATCCATACTCTTACTTTCTTAAGAACTTTTATTTTCTGTGATGCAACTCCGAATAGTCTATTTTCCATCAAGTTGCTTTCTATTGAAGAATTCATTCGAGTTTAGGTCGTAGTATTACGGAGGTATTTACAAATCCTAAAGAATTTTTTGAGGAGAAATTGATTGTAGCCATTCCCCTTGATTGTAGCCCCTTTAAGGGCATTCAAATTTACAATTAGTCTTTACTGTTCGTTTTTTTTTTTTTTTTATTGAAGAAATACTTGCAGCCCCCACAATTCTACCTACCTCAGTCAGTCCATACGTAATATGCCCCTAGGTATTACATGTAATGTGCAGAATTGTTTTTAAATGTTATTACAGTAAGTAAAAAGTTAAATTACCCCCAAAAAAAAACAAGTTTGTTCATTATACTCATGAAATTAAAAACAAGATTGTATTATTCAGCTTTAGCCTTTAAGTGTATTACATATTCCAAATTCACCGTATTTTTATATATGTAAAAAAATATTATAGCTACTATTTCAACGTTACATATCTTGTCAGAAAAATTCATTGTAAAACAAAATATTTAAACAAAACTTTCTGGACACACGCAGAATCACAGACTACTGAAATGCACACATAAACCCCGTTAAAAGTAAAAAAGAAGGTAGGTATTAATGTACTAAAGTGCTCACCAGAAGGATTCATAAGTTTGACATCGTCATCAGATAGTGATCGAGGTCGTGCTACTAAATATATAAATAAAATTGAAGAAATTTATAAAATTGTTTCAGTAAGGATTTTGACGATTATTTAACGATAACTGAATTGGTTTGAATTTTTTTCCTTTTAACATAGTTGTTTTAAAAGGAGTCATTCTGCCAATTTTTTATAGAAAAGATATTCGACAGAGTTAACATTTAAAATTTCACTTTCAAATAATTATTCATTCACACATTAAGAGAACAATAATAAACAACTTTCAAGATTATTGGATTTATTTGTTTTAACAACTAAAAGGAACTCAAATAATTTTCAATTAACAATTCGTTATTAGCTTGGGTTGATTTCAATTTTTCCATTTCATATTTCTGTTTAATATAAGATTTCATTTTATTTTTGGATTTTCCACCACGCTTCAGTTAATACGGCATTATCAGATGTTACCAGATTTTCAGTTAATAATTCATTTACTCCAAGAATTAACTTTTTTCCAACAACGCCGGATAATACAATATTTTCTAATTATTTATTTTTAAGTTCCGTATATATGTTTAAAGAGATTTACCTATTTTCTATGTAAAATTTTAAATTTTTAGCATCATTTTTTATTGAAATATAACAAAAATTCCGTATTTTCCATTAGAGTATGTACGTGTAATTTGGCAATATATTGCATTTTTCTCAACAAGAGGCTTCAGATTCTTTTAATTTTTATTAATTGACAATCAAAAAAAAATTCAAATCAAGTAACACCATAGTAACACTTATTTCTGTTTCCCTCGTTTCTCATTCACCATTGATATTTTTCATTTTTAGACACATAAAGGCGCCACTATCGGTGCCAGTGCTGCCGTCTATAGTTCAGGCTCGGTCCCTATACCCAATTTTCTTACTACGGCCAAGCAATCTCCGTAATTACAAAAGTAAAAAAACTTTTAATTACCATAGTAAATACCATAATTACACAAAAATTCTATAATTTTCATATATTATTTTGCCAGTGACGTTCAACTTGGTAAAAAGTATAATTTAAAAATGGAAAACAGATTTTGTCTTTAAAGTATAAGTAAATATTCGCTAATTCACCTTCATTTAGACGAAGTTAGAAATTAACCAATTTTCCATTTCCGAAAGCACACATTTGTAAACATTTTTCTTTTTTACGTACGTATATCATAAAAACTTATTTAGTTTGCAATTTTTTAATAATTAGATTCCACGCCACTGAGTTATAGATGTATATTTTAAAACAAACATATAAACAAATACGTACCTAAAAATATCCAGGATATTATTATCCTCAGGAAATTCAACTTTTATTCCTGAATCACCAAGAAAATCAAATTTTTGGCAATGTTCTCGTTGCCCTTCTATTCAAAGTTCTTCGCCATCGTCTTCTTGTATCTCCCCTTCTCCTTCTTCACTACGGCTTACGATATTTTGAATATCTTCGATGTCGAAATCACTTTCTGAACTTTCATCGCCACTAAATTCGCTTAAATTAAATTCTATATCACTATCTTCGAGAATAGCTAATAAATCTTCTTCACTCTGTATATATCCTTGGGCCATTATGTATTTTTTACGATTATATAATTATAGGTTATATATAGTTATACAAAAAAAAAAATTATAATGCAAAAATTTTGTCTTTTCTAAGCACTAAAAAAAAAAAAAAAATTCACATACACAAAATTACACACACACTAAAATTGAAACAGACCTAACCTATGAAAATTATTTTAAATATTATTAACGTAGAAGTTTTAAAATATTCAAAATAATATTCAAAAAAAACTGTCTTTTAATTATAAATGTCATTAAAAACAAAAAATAAAATTGAAAATATAAGGATGACAAGGATAATTAATAAAACGCATAGCACGAGGTAAAAAATAAGTACGTAAACGATGTGACGCATGTGCGTATGTAGTATGATTTACTTCCTATATTTACAATATTATAGCGTTAGATGGCAGTAGGCTCCAGTTATCGACACAAGACGAGCCAGACTCGTCAATTGGATTTTTTATTAAAATTGCTATGACGAGCTGAGCTCGTCATTAGTCCTAAAAGAGTTAATTTATGATTTTTTGTTAACTCTATAGTTGTTTGTTAACTCTATAGTTGTTAACTCTACAGCCCTCTTGCGTTTATTCAATATGGATGTACAACTCAATAATTATTCAATCACGTGTTCAATTCAATCACACAACGATATTAACAACGATATTAATACGTCATCTTCGATGACATAAAAATAACGCGCATTAAATATTTCTTCAAGTTATAAATTCTTTAATTTCTGAAGTACACTCCCATTACACTCCCATCCAATAATAAAATTATGGAATAAAAGAAATAAACAGTAAATTAGAAACCGCAGCTTTCTGGGCATTAACTTTTTGAATCAGAACCTTCTGCCCCCTCTGCTTTGTAACAGTGCAAGGGGTGCAAGCTTGTTACGTAACGTTACATAATGTTTTCCCCGACGAATACATGTTTAATATCGATGGAGAAAAACCCAAATCCCTTTGCCCATTGAGATACAGAGACACAGAGCCCGTTTGGGATATCTGAAATTAAATTTTTCAAATTTTGAGAATCATAGAGATTTTAAGTTATACACGAATGTAAATGCAAAAAAATCACGTGATGGATATACAAACAAATTTTAATAGTATTTGTAATGTGAGATTAGTTAGGAAGGAGTATCACCCACGCTCTCGCTCTTTCACTTTTACCCACTTTTGATAGTAAGGTCGAGAGTTGCCGAATAAATGACAGAACGCCATACAATTCTAGAATTCATCATGCTCTCATAAATATAAACTTTAACTAATTAGTGGACCTGACAATCATCCGTTCTGAAGCAGTGACCCACAACACGCCCCCACAAAGGATTCAAAAAAGGAACGTAAAAAAAGTAGAACTATTTCAACTTTCTAAAAAATATAAGGAATTTATTTGAGAGAAAACAAAAGATATGTTTACTGAATTTAATAATTTTGATTTTAGTTTTAAAAAGTTTCAAATATTTTTTTTACAAAGTAGTTTAACACTGTTTTTGAGAAGTACAAAAAAATTTACTTTCTTAAAAAAGTAATTCAGATGTAGAACTTATAATGTGATGTTTCTGTCATATTACTGGATATGTCAAACAGTCATAATGACAGTCCAAAATGAAGAAATTAGTTCCCAGACTGTACATTAAAGGATTTGGTTTTTTATATTTATCAAAAAACTTTTTTAAGAAAGCCTAAATTTTAAGTGTTATCAAAATAACTTTAAAAAAAAATCTATATAAAAATTGTAAATAAATTATTGGTTATTTTCATTTTTTTTATTGTAAATAAAAAAAAAAAAGTTACAAAAAAGGTACTTTAAAGTAAATGTATTCTCTTAAAAATAGGTGTTTATATAAATGAGACTAAAGTATTTTGAAAATTTTTTAAGCGGTATAAAAACTGATGAAAATCAAATTGAAATAAATCACACGATAAAAAACCCTGAAATGTCATGTTTTTTAAATTTCATTATTTACAACATTTTGATTCCCACTAGCTTATCAATACAAAAAAATCTCTTTAGATGTAAAATACATTTTAAATCAACACTATTTGAAATTCGGTAGCACTCGTATCAAATCGACAAACATCGTACATCCGCTGATTTAATATGTATCCTACCTCTAATGTCTGTATACCATGGTAAGTATGTATATTTGTAAAATAAATATTACACAAAGAAAATATAATTGAAAGCATACTGATTGCACTTAACAGGTAATCTTTCGCTTATTTTGAAATATAAATATCTCCTTAAACAATCTAAGAGACATTCTTGTACAGTTACTGAGTAAATACATCACGATCATTATTTGGTAACACTTAATAAACATGGATGTTGGCTAAACGGACTTTTTGAAAAATTTACAATTTCGTTAAATAAATACGCATTGTTCAATAGGAAAAAATAAAAATAAAAAAATATTTTGAATATCTAGTGAATTACACATACTAATAATAAGAACGGTACGGTTACAGAATGAACTTGATGTCTGACAAAGATAGATGTTTTGAGAGTATTGTTTCCGTTGTCTCCCTGGGTGAGTATTTGTGGTAAACACTGTTCTCTAAAGCTAATTCATAAATAAAACAGACTTTAAATTATTTTTTTTAACGAATATTATAAATAATTCAATGTAAATATTCAAAATATTTCTCTGTAGATATAATAAACTAAATCTCAAGTAAATAAATATACGTTTTTTGTGCACATTAGAATAAAATATTACAATATTTATAGTAAAGCCATTAGATTCAAAGTTGAACTATGATTCACCATATTTATTCAACTTTTGGCCGTATCTTTCTGCGGAAAAAAAAATTCTAGCGCATGTGCCCTACTAAACCGCGCAAACACTAGCAAAAATTTAACACCTTAAATCAGCGATTTTCAACTTTTTCTTTTTTCTCTCATGAATCCCCCTATCTCCCAAAATGGAGTTTTGAAGTTCTTGTTACAAGTATTCTTGTTCATTACAAATTTCTTCATAATCATTTTTTTTAAATTATTCACGCTTTTAAACAAACCATATGAAAAAATTTTTTTGTCTCAAAATGCCGGACTTTTTACTGCCAGTGATAAGTACAATAAGTAAGGTTACAAAAAAAGAAAAAGAAAAAAATCAAAGATCCCAACATCAAAAAAGTGAACTCTAGAAATTTACAAAATATAAATTATACTAAACTATATTGATAAAATTGAAAATTATTAGAATTATACCGTATTTCGGAAAATCTGTCACAGATGGCGGCACCTGTACCAGTAAATATATACATATCGCAGCATTTTGAGCCGCCATATTGCAGGACGAGTTAACTCGTCTTAATCATTTAAAGAGTTAATTTTCAGTTCTAATAAGAAAAATAAGGGTCTTGAAAAAAAATCTCAAAATTCTCACGACTTATGAAACTAATTTTGCCGTTAAAATGACTTTGACCTTTTCTAGTACCTTTCAACTAAGCTTTATCGATTTTCATAAACGAAGTTCGAAGAAAATCGAAAAAAACCAAAATACGTAGGAATATTTTGAATCTAGTTTCATTTCTTTAGCCCCAGTAGATGTGGAGATATTCATTGATTTTTAGACGTCAACATACATACAATACATACGTACAAAATTTTCATGCAAAAAGTCCGGATCAAGAATATTTTTATCCGAATTTTTGAGTTTCTCGACTCCTTAGGTCCCAAAACGTTAAGGTCCGGTGAAAATCGAATATACTAAAATTGGTTTGGTTGTTATACTTTTCCTTTTTATAGACTTAGAAGCTTGTAGAGATTATATATTTAAATGTTTGCTATAGGTGAAATTAACTAATATTGGTCTGACATCATTAAACAAATGAAACAAATGAAGCAAAATTAGACGAACCAAATTATCTGTCTCTTTTTATTTTTGTTGTTTTTATATTAGAGTAACTATAGTAACTTAAATATGTACGTTTATTTCTTAACTTAATATGTACGTTTATTACTTAAATATGTACGTTTAAGGAACTCTATATTATATTTTAAAAAAAATAATATAACTATTGTTCTTAAAATTCCAAAATGTTCACCTATACAACATCTATAAAAACTGAAATATTTACAATCAAAGAATCACATAATACATAACCCAACTATGTATCTCTATACAAGCAAGATCACTGTAACAAAAAGGTGACGTAAAATCCCCTCCACTTCGCATTACTATGTTGTGTGGGTACACACTGTTTGTAGTGGTGTTGGTTTGATGTTTGCTTCTGTGTCAGTCGTCAGTTCGTCACACACAATTACAGAACACGTATTGTCGGACAGAGCAAGGTGCGGTCCAAGCTAACAATGGCCTAACAATACATTACAATGCGTTGTGCATTCGGTGACCGACACCGGCTGATTAAATGCCTTAAGCTGTAACAGACCAACAAATGACACCAAGCAAGCTACACTTTTTTTATTTTAGTTTGCTTCTAGTGTTCTATGGTTGTGTAGGTACACACTGTTTGTAGTGGTGTGGGTTTGATGTTTGCTTCTGTGTGAGTATTCACACACACAACTACAAAACACGTATTATCGGACAGAGCAACGTGCATTTCAAATAATAATGGTCTTACAATACATTACAATCATCGTGCACTCGGTGACCGACACCGACCGACTAAATGCCTTAAGCTGTGACAGACCAACAAATGACTCGAAGCGAGTTACACTTTTTTGATATTAGGGATATTAGTTTGTTTCTAGTGTTCTATGCAAAGAATAAATTTTAAAAAAAATACCTTTAAATCTGTAATAAAAACAATAATAATCTATGAAAACTTCAGCATTTTTATTGTTTTTAAGCAATTTTTGACAGATATAGGTTACGTATGTTTCGTTTTTTTACTTTATATTATCCTTCCCAGTTAAACTGTAGACTACTACGGTTATTTTCTAGTTCGATAATCATAATTATACCTTGAATCTAATGTCTTTAATTTACAGTACATTCACCATAGATGTAATATCAAATATATTCTATTGTGCATGTGTTTAATCTTCAAAAATAGGTATTTTGCCGTACTAATTACAGTATTATTACTAATTTAATTAACGTCGATACAGTAAAAAAGTCACTTTTTATTAATTTTATTGATTATTTAAATATTTGAATCAATAAATTGTTCGAATTGCTGCGAAAAATATTCTTATTTAGGCGGATACCACAACAGACATAAATAATAAACAGTGCACATTCGATATGACATGATGAAATCTGGTTTGAAACTAATAAGGAGAAGTCCAGATATGTCAATCACCGATATCGTCTACTAGTAAAGCATCACATTAATATAAAAAATTTACGATATGAAGGTCCTTTGAAGGTCATTAAAAACGAACAGAAGCTCCTATTTTACGTCTTCAAAAGATGCCGACACTTTAAAGTCAGGTTTTTCCTTTAAAATCTAATTTTTTATTGTTTTTTGGTGGTCTTTACACCTCTTAAGATCAATAATAAAAAAATTCGTTTATAGCATTTTCGACGTGAAATTTCACGCTCTTTCAGAATCCGAAATAAAAAATAGGGCTTTCCATTTAAAAAATACAACTTGACCTCAAAATGACCTTGACAATGAAGATCAAGGTCAAATTTAAGGTAACCATTTAATGTCCTCCTTCGTACCTAACAACTTTTGTAAAGGTTATTTTTTGATAGCTGGCGCCTCTGGCGAGATATTTAAAAGCATAGATTAAAATGACCCATCCTGTATATTTTTGTCTAAACTTTTATGTAAAGTTCTTCTATGTTTCTGAGAGGTGGACCTCAATATTGTAATTTTTTATTTTGATGTAAAAAATCCGATCGAAATCGATGAGGGTCACACCTGAACCCCTCCTTGTAAGTGCACCTCGACACAGCATCCTTGTGAGATCAAAGTCCAATTTTATTTGTCTTTATCCTGTCAGTTTCCTTTTTGTCGGACTTTGGTTGATCAAGACTAGTGTTAGAGGTTATGTCGGTGATGTGCGGTTAAGTTACCAAAATAAAATCCAAATTTGCTTTTACTATGTGATGAACCAAAATTTAATAAAATTAGTCTGTTTTAAATGAACAAATTTGTGACTCTTCACTGTATTCTTTTTTTAACTATAAAAATGAGCCATACTAACTTACAAACATACAAAAAGAATTATTTTCATCTAAATTTAAAAATCAGCTGTCTGCTACGAAACCAGAATGGTCAATAAGACGTGTATGAATGGATTTGTACAAACTATACAAATAACATTTCGTTGAAACAAAAACATAAAAACTAATAAATGTGCAAATCAAAAAAAGGAATTATTAATTACTCTAATATTTTGTTTTACTTAATACTGATAAACTATATAGAATATTGGTATAAATTACGAATAATAAAAGTTCTGAGGTCACATTTTGTATGAAGTAAGCTTGAAACGGAGCTCTTCATGTTTGAATTCTTTTTTTTTTTTAAATAAAACATTTATAAACTGAAAAGAAAAATACGAATAAAAGGAATATTGATAAAATCAAATTTCTTATAAAGACCAAAGGTGGAGAGTTGAAATCAGAAAGGAATACGTGTCGGTACTTTTAAAAATTTTAGTATCTCTATATGTAACTGCTAAACGGATTTGGTTCTGGTTTTCACTAATGAATTCAGTGATTCACAAAGAAGGTTTAGACCAGGGGTTCTCAACCTTTCAGACTCTGAGCCCCCCTTCATACTTTGATGTGAGGTCCCGCCTCCCTTTACGGATTAAGTTAATTTAGACTTAATGTAAATATGATAAATTTACTTACATTATGTTTGAGTAAAATGACTTTGAACTTAGGCTAGACATACTCTGGTAAGGAATATAAAATTATATTTCTTCAAATACAAATTTTTATTACACAAATCATCGAAAAAATCACAAGTCAGCTAGTTTCTCACGCCTGGCCGGACGCTCGCTTACATTTTATTGAGTTTACAGCTATAAAGAAATTTCAATGATTGTGTGTTTGTGTCCAGCATCAAATTCAAATTTTTGTTGTTGTAAATATACATGCAAAAACAACTGTTTCAAAAACTACAAACTTATTTAATTTTCTTTAATTTATTGACGCCTCCCCTGGAATTCTTCCAGGCCCCCCAGGTTGAGAACCGCTGGTTTAGACCATAGACCAATGAACACCATTATATTATACTAAGGTTTAGACCATAGAGTCCATAGACCATTATACATATTATACTACTCACAGAGTACCAGAGCCAACATTGATATCTCTATACTATAAAACCAGTGTAACCAAAAAAGGATAGAAAATATATTATATATGTGCACTGGGTTTACTTTGTATTTGTGTGATCTGTTTTGTGTGTGTGAGTGATCTAAAGTGTGTTGCGTGGTGTCGCATACGCATATATAATATATACTACATACGCATGTATGTGGCTTCGTGTGGGGGTTCTAACAATGCACATAACAATAAAAACGTGATCAAAACAATTAACCTACACTCATCCTGCCGATCACACTGCAGATTACACGATAGTAGTGCCGGTTCTGTATTTTTTGATACTACTAGACAAAGCGTATACCAATTTATGAGCAGTTTCCCCGAAGCAGGTAACGGCGTGAGACGGGTGAGATATAAATAACATAATATGTTGTCTATTTTTTAGTAAACAGAACTATATTAATTACAGGACATAATTTATATACGCACGTATTTTTAAAATAAAACGAATACCACTTTTTTTCTTTCAAAATTTTGCCTATCATTTTCCACAACTTGATTTTAACTTAACATTATATTAGTTTTAGTACATATGGCATAAGTGCGAAAATCGTACCAAAACGCCTCTTTTTTTTGCAAAAAGAAACTTAATTTTCGATATGAAAGCCAACGCAAGCGAAATTCAAATTTTACCTTACATTTCTTATCATTTTCAACTAATTATATTTTCATATCTATTAATACTCCCCGAGGCATAAGTCCGCAAATCGCGAAAGGTTTCCTGTCACTGTCTCCCGGTCTATAAGCTATTTTAAATACAGCTGAAATTGTGTACTTTACACACGACTGTGTGGAAAGAATAACAGTTTACTACATTTTTATTAGTCTTGCTATGTGAAACAGGGACGAGTTGTTAATTTATTAATTACCTTTGTTTAAACTAGGTTATGATTTTTTAATTTCCTAATTAGTAATTCATAAGAAGTCATTTGGATAATGGTTTAATTCTTTTTATTTGAAAAGTGTTAAAATTCATCTCTGGGGCGTCATTAAGCATATTTACATAATTGTTTCCATCATATAAAATTCCTAATTTCTGTGACAGAGGTTTGATGTTTACTGCTAGATATAATAGGTTTCGGTTATTTCTATTATTCATTTTTGATAAAATTAAAGCTATAGAAATGATTGAAAGTAGAATAACAGAGTTTCAAATCGTCTCTCTAAACCACAGTTCAATATTTTAGCCGAGTCAAAGCAAACTCATTTAAAACTTAGTTGAATAGCTTATACTTAAAGATTATATTTTTTTTTTTATTGGTTAGATGCACGACAGCAAAAAGCATATTCATCGTTTCGTGAAGTACTATTAAGTTTACTGTAGATATGATGATTGCTGATAAATTAATGCTGGAGTGATGTATCTCTCCCGATCAGTTTCGAACTTACCCAGAAAGAGTAGAGCTGTTAACTACTAGATCAACTCAGGGTATAAAGACTGTATTAGCGAATTGGAAATCGGTAACTAAAACTTCGTTTTAAGGAATTCTAAATTTAGAAATTTCGAATTATATTTTTAACAACTCTCCACCTTTAGTAAAAAAAATATATTCTATGCAATTTTACCCTTCACGCTTAATCGCTTGTGGAGCTTCGGCTAGACCCTTTATTTTTAGACGATCAGCAGTTTTCAAGAATGCCGGCAACTGTTCTTGTGATACATTTACTTCGCCGGCATACATAAACTCCAAGATTGCTTGTAAATGTTGAAATGATACATCCTTTAAGATAATTATGGGGTGTTTCGAAGGATTTTCCTAGAAAAAATATATTGACAAAAATTCAAAATGGCGAAGCGTACGTGCCCGCAATAGAAGATTAGAAGAGATCTGGCTCGAAGGACCAGAACAAATACGTAATACATTCTGACAAATCCAAATGCATATGAACACAAATCTCGTATAATAAAAACTCGATTTTGATCACCTCTACGGCTATTGTAATCGATTTAAACAGCGGTGACACAAAATTAACTATTGCTTTTCAACTCTACACGAATGAGCATTTCACCTCGAAGCTTGACGCATTAGATTTATTCACTGTCCATGAAAACGTATTCGCTTTTATTTCACAAAAAAAAATATTGCATGATCCGATTAACATTTGAAGTTTTAATAAACCAGACACTGCACTTATTGACATTCTCACAAAAAATAAAAATAAAAATTAAAACAATACTTCTAGAAGAATTATTCAAATTGCTTAGAAAATTTCGCTAAACATCACCCAAAAGATTGTTACCATTACTTACTTCTAATAAACTTTTAAAGTATGGACTGCATGCCGACAATACCATTTTATGTGCTTTACAAGTTTGGCCCTCGCACGCTAACGTAACATCTGTAAATGATTTTTCATCCCGTAAATGTTTAAATGACGAGACCATATTACTTTGAAAATCGTTCCATTTCAAAAAAAATTGTTGCTGATCGGCCATATCGTCACTAGAAAAACAAAAACAGGTTAAGTACAAAATCAAAACAAAACAAATCTAAAAATAAAATAAATTTTTTGATATTCAATTATTTAAATAACTATTTTATTATTTATTTAAAGAACTTCTATATTAAATTTTCAAAAAAAAAAAAAAAAAAAAAATGGACATACCTTTTATTTTTAAATTTGATTTTTCACTTTAATTTCCTTTTTCTTAAAATGGTCTTAGAAATATTTATTGTATTTCAATTTGTCACAATTTTTTAATATATTTTTACTAATTATCTCGATTGCTTTGATTAAAATTACTTCAGAAAGTATTAATTAGGACTTTCTCACGAAATAATAAACATGGCATATAATAGTGAACTTGTCAATCAGTTTTTTACCGTTTGAAAGGTTTGTGTGGCTAAAAAATGGAAGATTAAGTGTGTTCCTAAATATAGAAAAAAAATTATTAATTAGCTACGGTATTATTACATAGATAAAATGGAGTTATTAATTGGAAATAATTGTATTTGTTTCAATTAATCGCTGCTAGATGGGAAATTAATTATATTATAAATATGTCTAATGATTTGATTTTATTGAATCATTTAAAAATTGGTTAAAATACAGTTATTTGAAATTTACATATTTTTAGTCATTTGTAAATTTGTTATTTCAAATAGTTGAATATAGGACATTTGTGTTTAGTATTTGCATTTAGATTTTATTGATTTTCACTTATTGCATAATAAGATGGATTGTAAAATTAATTTTGGGAATAAATTGAAATAAACAAACTAAACAAATATTTTTAATAAATTTTAACAAAACAATAAATTTTCAATTTCGCATTTTATTTTATTTTTTAATGTAAATAAGTTTACAGGAAAAACATGTTTAAATAAAATAGCTAAATTTGCGATGAATGCCACGTTACTGGTTTTGTTTATACATAATTAATGCTAATTAGCCAACATATTTAAGATATCTTGTTATCTCTGTAATTGCGTCTCTGTAAATTTTGTATAAGTCGATTTTTTAAATTTTTTCCTTGTTCAGAAATTGCGTATTTTTTGTAAATAGCTAGGATTATTGAAGAAATTTTGATGAAAATGAATTTTCTTTTTTCAAGGGCATTGTAAAATTTGGTGCACATTTCCACCTAATAAACTGTAGGGCTTGTAGGTAGACAAAAATTTAACTTTTTATTTAGTAAATTAAATAAAAAATTATTAGGTAATAGCTCTTTAACATATCGTTACAAGCCGTGCTGAGCTGCTGAGTTCTGGCTCACTAGTTATCCTAATGGATGTATTTTCACGACATTATATGGAAAGTAATAGAATAAATTGTTCTATTACTGACAATGAGATTAAAGCTGTTAACGTAAATGTTCGGTCCCAAAATAATTAAAAAAATATTCTGAGTCCAAATGTTAGGGAGAAGTTTCTACCATTCTAGGGTAGAGTTTTAACTTGACAGAGTTTGGATCAAATAATTATTTTACAATTTATTAATAGATTGCCTTGTAGAATTATTGCTTTATAACCTTTATAACCAGGGGCGTAGCTACCGCCGTATCAATGATACGGGGCCCTCGGGCTACAGAAGCCCCTAACGTGTGTAGGCAAAAATTAGTAAAATGTTATCCACAATGTCACTTAATCTCGTGCTTCCCGGGGAAAATAACATATAAAAAAAACTGTCATACGTGCCTATAATAGAGTTTTCATTTCAGAAATGACAAAAGTCAAAAAGCAATCTCTTTTTTTCCCGGGTTAAGTGTGCGCCCAAAAGTTGGCAACATGGGTAACTTCAAAAAAAAAGACTTCGATGGGGCAGGAACAGCTATCAGACTTGTCACTATTGTCTATAGAGGCAGAAATTTTAGAAAAACTGAAACCGTCTTCAGCGATAGATGATTTAATAAATCAATTTGCAGAAAAAAAGGCAAGAAAAGTGTATATTTAATTTGAATTGTTTGGCTAGCTCAATTTCTAGGAGGAAGTGATAACATAATCAATAAATATTTATTTTAATTTGATGCAAGTTAATTTCTCTCTTTTGTGAGAAATCTTTACCCTTCATTTGGGCCCCCCAACTAATTTTGATACAGGGCCCCTCCAAGGCACGCTACGCCACTGTTTATAACAATTAATGTTTGACTTTTAAAGGATGAGGAAAGAACATCGCGTTTATGTTTTGGGGATATGCAATTTTATACATTTGGAACTTCGCGTGAGGCTTTAACGGTCAATAAATTTTTTACTATATTCCTCTTTTAAGGTCGTTCAAATTACAAAATTCATTATGCTCTTTATATTAATTAATCCCTCTTAATTTGAAAATCAACTTATTCGCTGATTGGACACAATGCCCCTGACCAAAGCTATCTCAATAACCATCAATAACTATAATCTTTATTACTTCCTTTAAGCCCAATAGTTTAGCTGTAATGAATATACAATTATGTACCTGTAAATTTTAAGCCCTTTTTGCACTATTCCAAGATCCGAATATACACGAAACGAAATAAACGCCTTCATTTATAAATACGTTCCTTATATTTATATACTAACATCAGATTTTTCCGAGATTTTTACTCAGAATCTGATATAAACGTCCGTCATCCGAGCTCGGAGTAGTGCACAAACAGCCTTACTGTTCTGCATTCAAAAGTAAAAATAAAAATAAAATTACAAATCTGATATTAAAATCGTTTTTATTTGAAAATTATTATGATAAACATGGCGTTCAAATATTTTTAATTACATTCAGAAAATTCACTTATTTTTAATTAATTGTCCTTAATGATAAATATATGTATGTTTTGTAGTTTAAATGAAATGTGTCGGCAACGAACTAAAAAACTTAGTCTCTAAATATTTATTTCTTATATATTAAGTTTATCTTCAAAAAAACATAATAATATAAATTGTACACAACTTAAAATTTTTTTTATTTCTTTCTTTTTTTGAAAAACTGAAAATGTCCAAATATTATAAAAAAATAATATTTTACACAGGGATGTTTTTTTTTAAAATAGTGTAGTATTCTAACAGATGGCAGTACTCGTTTAAGTAAACGATAATTTTAACAAAAAGTTATTTTCTCGAATAAGTACCACCAACCGTTAAAATACTGTACTATCTTAAAGAAACAACCTGTATATTAGAAAAAAAAGAATGATAAAAATTATTACATTTATATAACTGCTGATAAGATACAATTTAAATCGACCAATAAAATATAACATTTCCCATTTTTATAGTAAATATTGAAAAATGAAATTTATTCATTTTAAAAATCGTTCAAAAATTTTTTCATCACAGTAATTTATAAATTACAAATTGACGCCATTTTGTAATGTGGGATTCTCTTAGTTATTAAATTAAAAATTATGAACACAAATGGTTAAAATTTTAAACTTGACAAAATTTAAAGTTCATTTTTGGAACGTTTTTGTGTTAGTACAATTATGTATGTTTTTTAGCTGTAAAGATAATTTATTCACCAAAACTGTCTCGAAAACACAATCATAATTTTAAAATTCTGTATTAAAAATTATTTTAGCTTCGGGTTTATTTTCAATCTTATGCGCCTTATTTATGAATATCTTTGCTGCACATGCAGCAATTTTAAATGACCTGAATGTAGTTGAAGATAAAAACAAAACAAAAATTAAGTAAAAATCTCAATAAATTTAAACCTCTTTATAAAATTATTCACAAGTGTTCTTACGTTCAATCTTTTTATTTTTTTAAATTATTTGTGAAACATTTATTTTATTGGTCGCCATAAGAGAAGATAATTATGCTTTAAGATTAATTACTGACAAATATTTAAACAAATTTTATACATTAATTAACTTAAACGAGAATCAACATTAAATTACATCTGAATCTAAGATTGTTTTTGTGTTATTTTATCCAAATACAGTTTGTACATTTTTGTTTAATTTTTTTTTTAAATTCTTGTTTTGCCTACAATTTTTAAACATTTCGGTAGTAAAATAAGAGATATCTTAATCTAAAACTTTCCTAATTTCTAAATTTCCACGATTTTTTTTTTTAATATATCAGCATTGCATCATTCATGTTTGTTTAAAAAAGAGGTGAAACACTTCACGTTGAAATTAGCTGGAAAATAAGAATAATTTTTCAAAATTTTTGAAATTTTTTATTTTAGAAATTAAAGACAGTAGAAAATTACAATTTGATTTCTTATAATTAACGCACAGTAGAACTTTAAAAAACTAAATTTACCATGATTCAAAATTTTGATTATAACAATATATGAAAGTTGGACAAAAAATTGCGTGTAATCCCAATCCAAAAAACGTTTTTTAATGTTCACTCCCAACAGAAAATACGAAAACATTCCCCACTCGGATATCAAAAACTATTACATACGCTTTATTATACAATAAAAAATATGATGTGTATATTTCGTCTTGGCGTGCAGAGCAAAAGATATATGAACTAGATAACTAGTCATCGAGAACAAATGTGTTGAAACTGGCAACATTATTCTAAGGTTAATTAAAAGTGTCTACTGTTACTTCCAGTGGAGTATATTGCGAATGTAAATTATCTGATCGACGCCATTTTGTTATTTATGTTTGTAAACAGACGCCATTTTTGTGTGTGTAAACAAACGCCATTTTTGTGTTTGTAAACAGACAGACAAGATGACCGAGGTGGTATGCCTTTCTTTGAAACACTGCTAAGACAGGAAATACGTATTTTTGTTACATTTTATCTAAAATTAACGCGAAAATTAAGGTACTAGTATATGAAAAAGAAAACGGAAAATCCCCTAACTTTACTCCAAAAAAAAAACCTTACAATTTATGACAAACAAATCTATAATCAAGTTCTACTGTTTTCCACTCTTTAAAATTATATTAACAACAAAAACACAACAAATATAACAAAATTTATTATTAAAATCACATAAAAGAAAATTGTTTTCATCCTTTTAGTTCAGATTTGTTTTTTTCTGTTTTCATATTTTCTTCATAAATAACATCCTCAACAATAACCTAAAAATAATTGCTAGTTTTGTGTGTAGATATTTCATGTATATCAGAAGCATGATCTAAACATGAACGCTGGAAAATTATGATCAGGAAAATGGTTTTCAATGAATTTGGCTGATACTACCATTTTCCATTTCCCAAAATCCATTACTACTTTTCACGTTAATATATCTATAAGGTCAACACGTTGTGACATCTTTCCCACATCTTTCGAAACATCGTTTCAGTGTCTAAGATGTCTTAGAGAGAGAATGCAGCCTTTATGATTTGATAAGATACAATTTAAAATGTTTTGTGGATATTTGAGTACCACTTTCTTTCATAATGGATGGTGGGGTACTTAAAGTAGCACGTTGAAACCACATCTGAATGTATACTTATTTTTCAGTTATCTTAGAGAGTAATATTGGGCCAATTCGTATCGGAGTAAGCGGAAGCTCATTTGTACGAAATATGCGTTTGAAAACAAGCACATTTGGCTTGCTATTGATATGTATGTATATTCCTGTCTCACTTTCCATGTTCTAGTGAGAAGGGTGAGACAACTATTAGCGTTTGCTATATACTTGTCACCCTTCTCATACATATCAATAGCAAGCCAAATGTGTTTGTTTGCAAGCGCATATTGCTTACAAATGAGCGCAAGCCGCTTCCGCTTACGCCGATACGAACTGGCCCATTGTTTTTTATGGTCTGATTGAATACAAGTTTGGTTTGTAAATGTTTGAGTACCACTACCTCCCGCAACAATTAGTATGAATCTTAAAGTAGCGCGTCGAACGTCGTCTAACTGTCTATCAAATTATTTAAAGAGAGAATATAGCTTCTGTAGATTAAAATGAAATAAACCTCATTATGGATGTGAAAGTTTTGGCGAAATTTTAACCTTTCGCTTGCATTTTACCCTTTCAAAGTGTCAATTATGATTTTTAAAAAACGTTCCATTAACGAGAAAAGAAACTTACTCGATTGATTGAGAATAAAGAGAGAGATAGTTAAAGATAGTTTCACATAAAAAGATCGAACCCTCCGTGGAAGAGTAGATTTTTGTAGTTAATTAATGTTTATTGGACTTAAGCAAGTTTTTGGTCAAAATAGAAGTTCAACCAAATTCATCAACAACCCATGGTAAGGCGGGAGGAGTGTTACGAGGCTTGTAATTTGGTTTAATGAAACCTATTAAAAAATATTGAAAAAAAAATGAGAATATTAAAAAAATATATTAAAATATTACCGATTTAACTGTTGTTTTTATAAAATCTTTTTTATGGGCCAAATCGAAATCCGGATAATGAGCGTACACTTGTTTGCAAACAGTTTTCATTGTGATTTCTTCCAAATTAGCACCGTCTAATATTTCTTTGACATAAAGTTTGATTTCGTCATCCTAAAAAAAAGGGATGCAATTTAAATGGGTGTACTAAAAATTTTTAATATTTTTCTTACCGTTGGTGGTTGTGGAGTTTTCGTTTTTTTAGCGAGTGGCTCATCTTCACTTTCACTGCTTTCCTTTTCACCTTTCTCTTGTTCTTCGTCCTCGGATGATGCCTCTCGAACTTTAGCAGCAGCTGTAGCGGCGGCACGACGTTGTCCACGTCGTCCACTTGGTGTATCATTGTTTGATTCGGTGGCGGCTGGTGTTGCCTTTTTAGCCGGTGTTTTAACAGAATTTTTTGCTGGTGTTGGTGCAGCTTTTGCCGGTGTTTTCTTTGCTGGTGCTTTGCTGCTTCGACTGTTTGCTGTTTTGGTGCCTCCACGTGCACGTTTTGATTTCGGTTCCTAAATGACGTAAATGAATGTGTTATTAAGGGGGACTTGGGGATTGTTAGAAATAGTATATTGTACAATAAGTGGGAAAAGACGCTTATTTCTCACGAATATGAGTTTGTTGCGCGAGCCCGCATGGCGAGTGCAACAATTCGTATGAGTGAGAAATAAGCTTTTCCCACGCAGTTTACACTATACTTTTTCTACGAGCACATTTTTTTTCGTAAAGTCTATTTAATAAATTTTTAACACTGACTGACTGACTGACAGACAACGCACAGCCTAAACCGTTGGGTTTAGAAGAATGAAATTTTGTATAGGAGTTCCCTATGTAACGTAGGTGAGCATTAAGAAAGGATTTTTGAAAATTCGTCCCCTAAGTGGGTTTAATAAGGGATGAAAATTTGTTATTTTTGAAGTTAGTGGTATATTTATAAAAATATGTTATTATGGCTATTAAAATAAATAATCTACTTAATAAATTTCTAACATTGACTGACTGACAGACAACGCACAGCCTAAACCGTTGGGTTTAGAAGAATGAAATCTTGCACAGGAGTTCCCTATGTAACGTAGGTGAGCACTAAGGAAGGATTTTTGAAAATTCGCCCCCTAAGTGGGTTAAATAGGGAATGACAATTTTTATGGAAATTCATCATTTTTGAAGTTAGATATATAAAAATATGTTACTATGATTATTCAAATAAATAATATTTTATACACTGACTGACAGACAACGTACAGCCTAAACTGTTTGGTTTAGAAGGACAAAATTAAGCACAAGAATTATGAAAATTGGCGTTTAGGCTTCTATTTATAAATAAGTCAGTTGTTTCTGGAAATATATTCCCTAAGGGGTTAAAACAGAAAATGAAAGTTCGTATGGAAAGTTCATCATTTTTGAAGTTAGAAACGTGGATATTAATTTAGGCTTTTGAAAGACATTAAAAGTGAGCAGAAAGTGAGTACCTAATAAAAAGATGTTGCCCATGGGAAATCCCATCGGGCATATGGCTAGTTCAACATAAATAATTAAAATAAAATTTAAATAAGTAGTAAAAATTTTTTAAATTTATGTCAGTGCTAAGATGTTCAAATTTTTGCCAAAGCATACTTTGAAACTATGGAAACAATAATAAATAATCAACATACATATATGTATACCTCATTTCAGATACAATTGATCATGAGTTTTTGTTAAAAAATTAAATAATTCTTATATTCGAAACAAATCAATCTTCTATTCTTTTCTAAAAATAAACTGCAAATTTAAAATTTACATAAATGCAATAATAAAAGAGATAAAGCCAAGAAAACGGAAATTATTTAAATTCAAAGTGATGAAGCATGGTTAAATTTAATTGAAATGAACCATATATTTTTAGTATTATTTCTATATATTATATATTAAACTAACGGAACAGCCTACTTTTTTATTATATTAAGGCGTGGGAAATAATTTCCCACTGCATTTCCGTACAGTGTGGGCAATTGTTAATTTTTACATATAGTTAGCCGTGCACAAAATGTTACTTTTAATAGTAGGAGTAGAAAAAATATTTTACATCAGAAAAATCGCTGTCTTCCTCTTCACTTTCCTCCGGTTCTTCTTCCGATTCTTCTGATTGATTTTTTCTTGAACCTCTTCTTGGTGCCGGTTTTGATGCAGCTTTACCTTTTTTCCGTCCACGTGATGTCACGACCCGGGGCATATCTTCTTCTGATGATACGTCTTCCTGTAAATTTAAAAGAATAATTATTTGAATTCGATGAGGCGCTGAAATAAAAAGTACACACATTTGCACTATATACGGAGCCTTTATCATCATCTGATTCGTTGCTTGAGCTTTCGTCTTTAAGGTTAACACGTTTTCCTTTTCGAGCTCGTTGCGGTCTTCTAGTAGTAACTGTGGCCTCCTCTTCGGAAACTTCTTCATGCGATGAATAACGGCTTTTAGCTTTTACAGCGGCTGATCTTTTTGGTCGCCCGGAAGCAGCATTAGAATTTGTTTTTTCTTTTTCTTTTTCTTTCTCTTTTTCCTTTTCCTTTTCTTTTTCTTTATCTTTATCGGAATCTCGAGGTTCAACCAGAAAATCACAAATGCGTGTAGCAATTTCGTCTTTAGACCCTTTTTTCTCTAAATCAAGCACGTCACAAACTGTCTTCAACTGTTTCATATCCAGTTTTTCGATCGACGCCACTTTCTTTTGATATGCATTCGAATCCTTCGCAAAATCGAAACCGCTGAATCGTTTAAGTTCCTTTTTGATTAGATTATTTTTGCCGGGATTGTTGAATAAGATTTTGTATAGAATTTTTAGATCGTCAATTTTGGTACGAGTGATTGCGGCATCAATCCGGGAAATATCGCCAAGGGGGGTTCCTTTGCCTTCTTTTGTATCGTCATTATCCGACTCGGCGCTGTTTTTATCCTCTTCAGTATCCTTTTCCTCGGCCGACGCCGCATCATCTGCACTACCTTCGTTATTTTCATCCTCGGACGCCGATAGTGGATCTTTTTCATCCTTGGTAGCGCTATCATCGTTTACGGAATCGTTTTCGTCAACAATTTCCACGGGGATCTTGGCCTTTTCTTTCGTACTTTCATCGTTTTCATTTTTGATGTCGTCAGCGTCCTTTGAGCTATCGGTAGATTTATCTAGAATCTCCTTATCGTTGTCGCCCTAATACAAATTAAAGATATAGAAAAATTTATCTATACATTTAATAACATAAATTTGGTAAAAAGTTTCGGGTAAAAAATGCGTAAATATATATAATTTTTTTCATTTACTAAATTTCCCGCGTTTTTAAGAATACAATACACATAAATGCGGCCATGTTGTTTGTACAACTATGTCAAACACTTAAGATATGGCACTTTTTGATTAAACAATTACAAATTATTATGGATGTTTGGATAATTTTAAGATAAATATATTGAAATTATGTTTTAATCAAATTACTTACATCTTTTGGCGTTCTTTTTTTGTTGTCTGTATCACTAGACATTACAAAAGAAATTCACGTTTACTTCAGGTAGCCAATCAGACAACAACAATTTTTACAAACAATACCAACTTTGAATGTTATGCCTTTACATCCGTATTCTCTGTATTTGAATTTCTCTTGAACGGATACATACCGGAATGTTCAAGATATGCCACATGCTATTTTTACAGTTTCATCAAATTGATCACTCACAAATCAATATACTTAACTATAATAAATTACAAGCTTAATTCAAAAATATTTGCACTAATTTACTTATATTTTAAATTATGTAATTTAAAAAATCAACTCTAAAAAAAAAATTTTTAATTTAAATTTGTAGTGTACATTAATTATTCTTCTATATCAACGTATATAATATGTAATCCTTGTCCTATAAGCTATAAATTAAATATTTTATTACTGAATCTTTCCGGAATTTCAAATTTTACACATATCTTTCACTTCCTTTAGTGGTGAAAGGGTTAAAAAACCAGATACAGTTAACCCTTGTTTTACTAGGTGTTATGCTCGATGGACATGTGGCGTAAATCAAATTCACATAAATTAAATAAAGGGTTGGCTTTCATATAAATATAGACATTAAGTTCCAAATCCTTAAAAAATTCTGATTATAGAAGATCAAATTTAAATAATTATAAAACAAATTGTTGTAAATTTCCATTAATTGTTATAAACACAAAAAAAAGTACAAAAACTATTGTTTGAAGAAACTAGTTCATTATAGTGGTCTGCAGGTCTGCTTGAAACCATTCATTAATTTTCGTTGGAATCCCTTATTGGGCACCAATATGAGCATAATTTTCTCTTTACTGAAGCGACGATTTCATCCAAGAGTAGACTGCTATCGCTTGTCAATTTAATGAGCGTGGCCAGGGCCGAATTTACTCTAAGTGTCGGCCGGGGAACTGTGAAAAATGCCGCCCCTGACAAAAATTTTAAAAAAATCAGCAAATATGTGATGACCAAAAAAACAAATCATCATGTGTGTTCCAAATTTTGCCGCCCGGGGCTAGTGCCCCGCGTGCCCCTAGTATAAATCCGGCACTGAACTGAGCGTGGTTATACTTATAGATAATTTTTTGTGTGAAACACTGTTATTACAGTTGATTGTTATATATCATAGTTACTGTTATATAATTAAAAATTTTTTTCTTAATTAATAAACGTATTAAAATACAATTTAATAGCTTTGTTTTTTATTTGGCACCATTTTACTAAAACTACTAGTTTTTAAATATTGTGAATCATCATATAGCAGTATATTGTTATGGCAGTCTACTGTTGCGTGAAACTACCGCTTAAAACAAATAGGGCCCTCTAAAACTAACAAGTGATGGGTACGATTATTAAATTTGTGATTCGTCATTGTTAAGCACTTGTGTGAAAAAAAAATTGAAATAATTTTACATAGAAGTTGGGATAAAAAATATAATTTTGACTTAAAATAAATTTAGGTTTTCTAAATGCAACCTCTTCATTTGTTAAATGTTTCTTAAAAATGAAAAAATGCCCGACAATGTTAAACTGATGTTATAATTCGATAGAAACAGTGTATATCGCGTATATATAATCAAAATTGATGCGCGTGATATGAAAATGTGGTGACAAAGGCTTTACCACGCATATACGCAAAACCGTTTAAAACAAATCCGTGTAAAGAAAGAGTCTTTTGTACGGTAATTCGTATTAAAATATTAGTATACTTGACATTGAAAAAAAAAACTTTTATAATTTAAGTTGCCCGAATGCTATTTAGATAAAAATTTTGTCCTAAAAGATTCCAACAGATACCTTTCAAGCAGTATTTTAAAACTGTTCTTCTCACAATCAGTCGCGATATTACTATTTTAATCTAAAGTGCATCTGATGCACAAATTGATTTCCTCGTTTTCCTACTTTTATGATCATATCGATCATATAGATATGTATGCATGTCTTGACTTAAATTATATGAGAAAATGAGAAATTCAAGCTCATATACGATTCTATTAACAAAATATTTCTCACAACTGGCTGTTACTTACTTTTGAGTCTCACAGAAGTCATTGACTTTACTAACAATAAGTAAATGAACTTTAATACATTTTGTAACATATTTACTTTATAATAACAATTATTTATTATCAAGTGAGCCATTAACTTTCCTTTCCTTGCTTATTCTTATGAATAATTACTGTAACTTATTGGTCCATCTCATATGGTTTGAACAATAAATAGTAGGATAATTGATAAAAATGTATAATTTATCAATACCAAGGTCCCTCAAATAAAATTATTGGAAAATAATTGTTGGAAATTTATTACAACAGTTATGACATGGTAATGATTACAAAAATCGATAGACCAAAAAAAATTATGTAAGTTAAAATAAAACACAATTTTGCTACATCACGTGGTGACGTGGTATATAACGATCTAATACCAATATCTAATGAACCTAATAAGCTTGCAATTAAATTTTCACTTTATTTGATCTATTTTACCCTTAATTCTTTGCACCGAAGGCTAAAATAATAAATAAATACACATAAAATTATATAAAATGAAAAATATAAACTATTTATTATTAATTTATATTATAAAATATTAAATTTTAAAAAATAACATTTTTATTTTTATTTTTTATGTTCTCCGTTATGTTTTTGAATTACAGTGTACAAACCATTTTATTACCTTGGATTACAAATAATTATTAATTACTAAGAAACAATTTGTTTTTGAATATAAAAATTATGTGCTCTTTAGGATTAAATTTTTTCTATACTTGTGACTTTTATTTATTATCCCTACATACGAACTATTGTTTAATCAATATTTAAACCAAACATAATACACCTTTTGGTATTATACACATTTTAAAACGTTTTATTATAATTTTTTTATTTTTTTGTTTGGAATAATGGGTCGTGTCAAAACTCCCAAATGCAATAATGACAAAAATATTATGCCCGGTGTTTATACAATACATCGGTAAATTTTAATTTGCTGTAAATTTGTATTTAATTTTGAAATACTCTGTAACGTTGTAGGCCTCAGGAATGTTATCAAATGTTGAACGGAAAACCGATTCATCGAAAACCACAAAAAGCTTCCGAAGATAAAAAAACTATAAAAATTATATCAAATGATATAATTCGAGAACTTATTGTACCTGAACAAAAGCCCATTGAACAGCCAGCAATTGTATCGAAAAATGAATTGAATCGTCTTAAAAATAAAGCAAAAGTAATCACGCTAAAAGATCGCGTAACAATGTGTGATGAAGCTCAAAAGGAGACGGAACGATTAGCGGAAGAATGTGAATTACGAAAAAGAAAACTCAACCAATTGCACGCTAAGCCTAAAGGAAAACATTTGACAGAAGTAGAAATTGCTGAACACAAACGTACAACACATTTACTTCAGCGAGCATATGAACTTCAACAAGAAAATGAAATTGAAGTTCAGAATGCAAATCGACTAATTTTAGCCGCAAAATGCCAAGCAATACGAGATGCTCAGGTAATCAAAACCAATTCTTTCAATTTAACTCATCAAGAGTAAAACTGAATATTAAATTAACCCTTAAAAATCGATTTTGAATTGACTTTGAGTCAGTTGGTTATGTAAAATATAAAATACATATGATTAAGCTAATTTGAGCAAGTAGCACATAATAAACATGTTTCTGCGCACGCGTAGACATTCGTATTGGTATCTACTGATTATGTAGTTTTTACGTAATTCAACCAATTAGTCAATGGTCAGCAAAAAATAATATTGATAACTTTTTCAAAAAGGTTCAAGATTCAGTAAACTTGCTATATATTAAAAAAATAAGTGTAGATATATTCTACAGTAAGAAACAAAAAATTGACCTCATAATTGTATAATTGGTTTAGTAACTAATACAACAATTCTTAAATCTTTAATTCAGTTAGCTGAAAAGGAACTTATTGAAAAAGAAATTGAAGCTGAAGAAAAACGGTTACAAGAAGTTCAAGAGCAATTAAATGCCAAAGAATACCAAAAAGAACTTGAAAAGCGACAAGCTGAACAACAAAAGCAACAAAATTATGTTAAATCTGTTATACAACAAATCAAAGAGCACGAAGTGAAAACATTATTAGACTTAGAACGTAAAGACGAAGAGGCTCGAATACAGAATCAAATCTTGTTGCAACAACAGCAAGAAGCTGAACGAAAACGTCAAGAAAAACTCGAACAAAATCGAAAAGCACTCGAAGAAGTTCGAAAAGTCAATGAAAATTTAAAACAACTTGCGTTATTAAAAAAAGAAGAGGAACGCATAAGTGATCTGAAAGTTCAAGAATTTCTACGTAAAAAAGCTGAGCGTGAAGCAGCCATAGCTCAAGAAAAACGTTTAATAGACGAAGCTAAACAAAAGCAACGAGATCGCCTCTACGAATTACAACAACGACAAATGAAACTCCAAGAGACCGGTGATGAAATATCTGCACGACGTATTCAGGAGGAGGTAGAACGAAAATGGCGACAAAAAGAGAAAGAAGCGGCATTAAAACGAAAAGAGGCCAATGAAAAATTGAAACGAGATCGCGCCAATCAAATAATGAATTTGAAACGAATGCAAGCAATGGATATGGAACGTGATCGTTCCGAGTTCTATAAAACTATTGAAATACAGAAAAAATTATATGAAAAAGAACTCGAAGAGAAAAAAACACGTCATGAAAAAAATATGAAATATCGAACCGAACTTTTATGTCAAATTAACCAGAAAGAAAAAGAAAAAATTGCCGAAAGAAAAAGTTTATACGAGGATGGAATTGCATTAAAACTACAACACGAGAAAAAAGACAAAGAAATAAAAACTTACATTAAAGATAAAATAAATAAACTACGGTAAGTCAAATTATTCAGACAATTAAATGATTAATTACGTTTTTAATTAAATACAAATTAAATTTTCAGCCTCGTGAATGCTGTACCTGACCGTCTTGTAAAAGATATTGAATGTCAATTAAAAATATAAAAACCATTATTCAAATTAATAAAAAAACAAAAAAAAATCATTAATTTCAATAAAACATATTTCAATTGACACTCAAAATAATAAAAAATTTCTATATGATTATATACTTCAAAGATTAAAGTCAAAAGATTAATCAAATTAACAAAATACCTATAGTTGCTAATATATGATATATAAAGTAAACACAACTTTTTAACATGTTCTTTATTCAAATAAAAAATTACTTTTATGTGCAAGAATTAAATCATGTCCTTAAATAAAGTGAAGATGTATTTATTCCTATCTATTTTACTGTAATTTCTTTCAAAATTACCTATTAATCACTTAATTTTGTGTGTAGCATTAAAACGTATGCACGCTGTATACATTTTTATATCTTTGTAAAGGTGGTACACCTGTTTTATAATTGGTTTTACTGCAATATCACTATCTCACTTCGACACTATAATAATTTATTTACAAAAAAAGATCAAATATTACTTTGCATTTCACTCTAATTTTATGTAATTTTTTTAAATTACAATTTTTAATTTTATTTACGTAATGGAATATTTTTGCACGAAAAAAAAATGTAAATTAATATTTTAATTTAAATATCCAAATACAATGTAAACATTAATAAAAAGAAAAGGTGCATGTTTGTATTCATAGATATAAAATAAAAAAAATTTTCGGATGTTTCGATAATTATTCTCTATAAATAAAAATATGAAATTTATATTAACATGTCATGTAAAAGTCATGTAACATGTAAAATCTGTGTTTTCATTGAATATGACGTACAAATATAATCATAATTCCTAGTCATGGCGAAAAATGAATAGTTCATTTCATTTAAATTATGTTTAAACAAAAACATCGTATAAAAAATTTCAAAGACAATATTCAAAATAAATTAGCAATAACACAACTAATATAAAACGATTTAAATATTTTTAAAAAAATGAAATTTATTGAAATAAATCAGTATCAAACAAGTTGAAAAAAGTGCATATATTTTTTGTTTTAATGTAATGTCAAATAAAAATCACCTTTAAATTTTCAACCACGTTTAAAAGTAAACGAAAAAAAATTGTTAAGATGTCAGGAAAATTTTATTGTACCCATATAGAAAATATATATGAAATTCCGTTTCATCTTCTGCCTGAAGTAAGTACTATTGTATTGTATACAAATACTTTCAAAAGAAATTTTTTTATTTTTTTTTTTTCTTCTGGATATTCAGGATGTACATTGTAGCGATTGTGATTGTGTTGGGCCAAATTTATGGCTTTGCCTTCAAAAAGAGTGTTTACACGTGGGGTGCTCGGAGAAATTTAATGATCACAGCACAAAACATTTTAAGGTACGGTAATGTATATGAATTTTCTCTCGGACCTGTTTTTTTTTTTTTAAATGATGTTTTTCTGATTGAATAGTTGCACGAAGATCATTGTGTTCACATAAATTTATCGACGAAGAGGATATGGTGTTATATTTGTGAAATTGAAGTATTTTTTCGTACGCGAAGTATTGTTTATGAGGGTAGCGATAATGAGGAAATGACACCAGTGCCACAACGTTATCCAGTTGCGACAACGATAACAAAACAGGTATGAGTAGGGTTGCCAACCATACTTTATTTCTAATAAACATACTTTATCCTTTTAAATAAAAATAAAGTATGCTAAAATACTTTATTTTGAATCTTGACTGTGATTACACTAAATAAAACTTTGCGATACGTAATTCGCAAACGATTTATTAAATATTAACCCTAGAATCATACGTTGGTCTACGAGAAACGTTAATCATACATCGACGTCGTTTTGACGGATGGACTTTTTACGGAGAGTTTTACAGTTTATTTGCAAAAAACATTTTTTGTACATAACAATACTACAAAAGCAAACAAAATATTTAAAAAAAATGGATTTGAAAAAATTTCTTAATGTAAATATTTATTAATTTTTTAAATCTTTATCAAAGCATATTTTCATTATAAAAATTAAAAAATAGATAAATACAAGCTTGTTTATTTTAACTTGGCGGGTCACAGAATCGGCGCAGAAACCTATTCGTGTAAGTAGTGTTGTAGTATTGTGGTAGTATTTGTGTACTTACATTCTGTAGATATGCTGATACACACTAACACATATACAGATATGCGTGAGGTTCAAAGTCCAGCCGCCAAGTAGAAATAAACAAGCTATACATCAATTGTATCATAAAACATGTGTTTCAAATAATTAATTTGTGAACTATTATGAGTCAGTGGACATGTGTGACTTTACAGAATGTGAAATTTCTCAGTCATAAATATTCCTATAGATATGTAGTTATTTCCCCAGTAGGCACATTTGTAAATTTTCTAAAATTTGTTAGTAATTTTTCGAATAAGATCTCAAAAAATAATAAAAATTAAAATATTTTCCACAAAATAAATTCTTAATCGTTTATTAAGTCACTTGAAACGCATTCTTTAGTTTTCGATTCAATATATTAAAACTTCACATCTTTCACATTATCATAATCATTGAATAAATTAATTATAACATGCATATCTTTAATAAATTTTAGAAAAATTAGGAAAACTTTTATATGTGAAGTACAAAATCTTAAAAAAAAAACATCGCGTAATCATACATCGACGTCCTTTTGACGGACACTATTTCAATACAAACAAAACGACAATGACTATAAACAAAATAAATACGTCTTATGTGTTAGAACAACAAATAAATTAGATAACAGAAATCTCACAGCAAGCTGGTACCGACAAGTTGCAGTATTGGAGCAGGCAGAGAAGTTCGTTCGTCGTTTTGACGTGTACGTATGATTCTAGGGTTAAGATGGATGATTGACCTATATTCTGAATCAATAATACTTAAAGATATCCAGAAAAAATCTAATAATAATAACAAAGAATTTGCAAAGAAAAGTACTGCTGAAAAACGGCAATTTATACTTAAAAATGTGTGTGATAACTTACCAAATATAAAAAAAAAATTATTTATTATTTGCTCTCTGTTCCCACAACCCTAGCTTTCACTGAGAGAATTTTTTCGATGATGAATTTAATAGAAATTGAATTATTTATTTATTTAAATTTAAACTTAAATTGTAAAATTGGCTATGAAACGTTCACAGATAACCAAAAATTGTCTAAACTTAAATTTGGAAAATACTTTTTTTTCTGACAAATACTTTATTTTTTCTTATTCAAAAAATTAAATACTTTATTTTTCTCAAAAAAAGTTGGCAACCCTAGGTATGAGTTCGATAATTTTTTTGTGGCCCCAAAATTTAACGGTGGAATCTTATAGATTTTGATGAACTAAATAAAAAAGAATCAATAGATTTTTTGGTATTTCGTTTAGGTTTCGTGATACATAAGTTTTTATAATTTATCCGTGTTAAAATATTGTGAACAAGTTTTGTCTTTCCAGAAGTGGATCTAGATTTCAAATTAGGTGGGGGTCACATTTTTTTTAATGTCTGCAATGCAAATTTAACGAAATGTACCTAAGTAAGAATTTTAGAGATCTTTTTTGCAGTAGTTCTGTATGCGTAATTTTGCTGTCATTTTATTTACAATTTTTAGGGTTTCGTGGTACAGCAACGAAATTCTTATAAATTCGTCATGTCTGTTGTCGCATTACGTGATCTACCCGCATTTGACCAACTTTTAAGCCTTTCCTGTCAGGCGGTACTTTTGAGTATATACCAGTTAATTGACCCACCAATTTAGCACTCATTTAAAAATATCAGAATGTCATTAGACATTCCTAAGGCGCAAAAAATTAATTAAAACTGATATTAGTGTCAAAAAAATACATTTAACAATTAAAAATAACTCCAATTGGTTGACCAAATAGTACTCTGAAGTAGAGATGTCGATTCTCCAAAAAAAGATCGGTTGTTGGATCGATTTAAATCGAAATCAAAAAAATCGATTCAAAAAAAATCGGCTAAAATAAAATCGATTTTGTGAGATCGTTCTAAAAAATCGAAATTTTGAAAAGTTTAATAAAATTAACTGATAATTTTTGTTTAAGGGACTTACTTGATAGTACATAGGTAATATCGGTAATATCGTGTAAAAACGCCTTACATTATATTTGTAAAGGCGATGAATGAGTTAACTTTTCAATTATAATTATAAAAAATAAGGCAATTGCATATGTGGGACGAATACCACGAATTGAACCAAGTTTATTCAAAAATTTTAAATAAATTGACAAAAAAATGTTTTCTAAATAAGTCGCTTTTGTGGGAAAGGGATCGTCGTTCGCACATATAGGTGGTCTCTTCCTTCCTTTTGTATTAATAGTCTGACTTATATAGAGCCATAGGAGGAGTTCGTTGATATAACGAGTAAAAAGTGACAATTAACAATAGAGTTTTTGGTGTTTCATTTTAACACATGTTTCTTTGTAGAATTACTATTAAAATGAAGTTATTTTTGGAAAAAATCAGTTATCGATCTCTTACTTTTAATAATCGATTCATGAATCGATTCAAATGAAAAAAATCGAAAAAAGAATCGATTTTTTAAGTTTCGATTAATCGATTTGTGATTAATCGATTTAAAATCGACATCTCTACTCTGAAGTATCAGCAAGTATTTTAGACGAATTATTAATGATTTGTTAAAATAACATAAAAGTTCTGGTATTGGTAAGTACCGTCGGGCAGTTATGATCTAAAAACTGTTGGGCAGGAAAGGGTTAAATAATTAGTGTTGGACCTTATACAAATTTTAAAAACAGTTTGGTTTTTTAAAACCCGTTATTGATATTTTCAACTCTTATTTTCTAAACTTTAAAGGTTAAAATAATCACTATATTAACAAATTAAAGACTAATTTTAATATTAAATAAAAGTAAGAAATATTTTATCTCCAGAATTGTGAAAAATTCTAGCTACTGAACTACAAAATCCTGAATTAATGCGTGTCTAATACAAACTTACCGAATTTTTAAGCCATTCAAAAATTTTAGTAAACTTTTCTCAACTTCGACATTATGGAAGTAATTTGAATTAGAGCTTTGATGGGTGTGAGCTTTTTATTGACAAAAGTTTTTCTTCAGGTGGTTCAACGTGCCTAATTTTGATAAAAATGAAAAGAACGACTCTGAAAACCTATAATTCGCTTCCAATTTCATTATTCTATCATTTTATTTACGATTTTTAAGTCACTGAAACATTTCAATTAATTTGATGGCGTCACCAGATTAAAAAAAATTCTCAAATCAAGCTTTATGGAAATGATTTAAATTAGGAATGTTATGGATATGAAATTTTGGATACGGATACGGATATTTAAATACATTTTTTTCGGTTTCGGTTACGGATATATAATAATATCGGATAGTGTTTCGGATACGGTTACGGATAATTACTTTTAGTGAACCTTCTTTTTTTAGGAAAACAGGGAAAATTGTACCGAAAGGTGAACGCCAGACACGAATAAACAAAAATCTATCAAAAGAAGCAGATGCAGCAAAAATTTTCTTCGATTTAATTCAGTTTTCTAATGGCAGTTGTCTGTTATTATCCGAAACAAATCTGAAATCCCTCCTATGGGAAGTTAATGTAATGGGTCCGATTTTACGAATCGCTAATTTTGGCATATCTGCACGTTTCAAGGTCACTAGAATCCGAATCCATCGTTTTTAACATGATGTCTGTGTGTGCGTTCGTTAGTTCGTTCGTTCGTTCGTGAATTTTTTTTGTCTCGTATATCTCGAGAACAAATGATGATATCAACTCCGGACTAATTTCATTAGATGCGTAATCAAAAAATGAAGACCGGATAAAGTTTTCAGCAAATTCGGATTAGCGGTTTGTTTTTTGTGGTAAAAAAGCGGAATTAACTTTATTAAGATAACATAGATTATATGGATTTTTAACCATAACATTATTATATAATGGCCTAAGAAACTTCCTTGATGTTAAAAACGCCAGTATTTTATTATAAAATTAAAAAAAAAAATAAAAACGAAGTAAGAAATTTTTTTTGAAATATATTTTGTCTCGCATATCTTGAGAACAAATGATGTTATAATTTGTTTGATAAGGGTGGAGCCCCCACCCTTAAGTACAGAAGGTGAAGCCCCCGGTATGGTGCAAGGGGCAAAGCCTCTATCGGGGGCCCAGGGGAGTCGCCTGAAATGAAAAAAGAATTATTTATGTACAGTAGTCTCTAGTGTTTAAGGACACCCAATGGGAAGTTGACAGTGTGGGTAGACCTGTCCCCCAAATTTTTTCGGATACGGTTTCGGTTACGGATAATTAATTATTTCGGATATCCGGTAGTTTCGGTCACGGTTACAGATATCCATAACATCCCTAATTTAAATTAGAGTGTGTGATTGAATTAGAATAATTTGGGTGTAACTTTTTCATTTTTGCTATAAAAATAACGAAATTTTTTTTAAAAATATGGTTGATTTGACAGAAGTCTGTTTTCAGGTGGTTCTACGTGCCTAATTTTGATAAAAATGAAAAGAACAACTTTGAAAACCTATAATTCAGTTTAAGTTTTATTATTCGGTCATTTTATTTACAATTTTCAAGTAATTGAAACATTTTAGTTAACTTATTGACGCCATCAAATTTAAAAAAAATGTCCTTTTTCGCTAAACTTCATGAAATTGGTTTGAATTAGGGCAATTTAGATGTGAATTTTTCATTTTTGTTATAAAACTGACGGAATTCCTTTTAGAAATATTATTTATTGCTTTAACAAAAATCTTTAGGGGGGATCCAATTTCAGAATATCTCCGTTCAGTGGGAGGCGGTCATGACTTATAATCACCTTCGGTATCGACGTTTCTCGTATCAACTGTATGTACTACCAACTTGATAAAAAAATAAAATTCCAGGAAAATTGATAGAATCCTCCTGAATCACGTATTAGATTTTGGGGTCACTCGGTAATAAATTGTAGAAATTTTCAAATGTGTTTTTACAGCCCAACGTTCAGATGCTGTTTGGCGATTCTGGCGATGAAAATCAGAGTAGTGATAGCGACGAATTGAGCGAGCTTGCCGTTGTTGCTTCAAATCGGAAGTATTCGCGATGCGACAAACATCGTGGACTCGTCGGACTCCAAAATATTGGCAACACATGCTATATGAATTCCGCATTGCAAGCGTTGAGCAACACACTACCATTAACCAGCTATTTCTTGGAATGTAGCACTGCGTTGCAGATTGCCTGCGACAACAAGAAACCAGGTCTAAGCCGGACTTATCAGCATTTGATGAAAGAAATTTGGAATAAGAAGAATCGTGGGTACGTGGTACCCTCTGGAATATTGTACGGCATTCGAAATGTTTATCCAATGTTTCGTGGATACCATCAACATGACACCCAAGAGTTCTTACGATGTTTCATGGATCAGTTACACGAAGAACTCAAAGAACTTCACATAACAACCACGCAACACGTGAATGAAGTTCAGTCGCATGTTACGTCAGTCACCAAACAGGAATATTGGCGTGAGAGTCCAAGCCCGTCGCAATCCGATGGCGAATACGAAACTTGCGATAGTGGCGTGAGTGAACGATCTAGTCTGAGTGATGACACGGAACGTGTAAATGGGTCTACAATGGAATCCACGTCTACATCGGCTGGTTCGACGGTTAAACGTAAATTATCGCCCGATTCTTGCCTAAGCACCGGCACAAATCGATGTAAATTGACGAATACGTCGGTGATTTCACAGTATGGTACTGTGATCGATACGCAACCAAATAATAATCCTGGTATGGGTGATGGGACAGTTGGCGCAGTGATCAGTAAACAGACAAAGAAATATAGATCAATTATTTCCGACATTTTTGACGGGAAGCTACTCAGTTCTGTACAGTGTTTAACGTGTGATAGGGTAAGTAAGATTATTCAAATAAGTATTGTTTACCATTAAAATTATAGTACAGTAGGACATCAGTTTTGAAAACATCTAGAAATTTCATGACAGCATCAAATTGATCAACATCATTTTTGGAAACATTGAAGCAGAAATATCAAGTATGTAGGCGTTAAGTCCATTAATTGTGCCTTATTTTTTTCATAATATGGGAACGTTGCTTTTAGAATAAACGTTTAGTCTTTACTTGTGCGTTATATTGTATTTATATTTCAAAATTTCTGTAGGTCTCTTTGAGATATAAATGAAAGAATTTTTAAAATCGTTTTAGTATTTTTTCAGTTTATCTTTTGCATATAAACAAACAAATTCATACACTCTTTTTATATAGGTCGGTTTTCTAGGTAATTTTGATATACTAACACAAACTATTTTACGCAAACTTTGGACAGAAAATGCCGGAACCAATCAGCGTTCAGCACACATGTCACGACTCTATTTATTATAGGGACTCCAGCTTGATTTAGCTAATTGTAAGCGCGACACCTAAATTCGAAACTACTCTTCATCAAACTGTTATATAATGTTCGTTTCTTGGATAAAATTCACTATTTTAATGAAACTTTGCTCACAGATATTCCCTGCATTTTTGCCGCGAAATTAAACACTTAAAACAAATTAATTTTGAAAGAAAACGATTTTCTTTCATTTATGTTTTTAATCGATATATGGGCCTTATTCATGCGACAAAAAGACTTGCAAGCGGCTTTATTTCTACCTGCACTGACATATCTTAGAGTTAGGTTTTTGAAGAAAATTTTTTTTTTGTTATAAATGGAAAGATCATATATAAGTTTTATAAGAAAACTCTTTTTATTTTATTTTTAAACGTAATAATTAAGAAATTATATTAAATTAAAAATAAATTTTTAAACTTAGAACCGATAACGAGCCGATAGTTTCCGAGCGCTTATGTGACGTAATAAAGGTTATATGGCCTGAACATAGCTATATTAGTATCTTTTTATTTTCAAATAGATTATAGACCAAGAGCTACTGGCCGATTTGCGATAGTCATTTCAACACGCATTAAATTGAGAAGATAGAATCTTGGATACTTACTCTACATAAAAATTCAACCCGGCCGAATAGGCTTGTCAGAACTGAATTTTTGTGTAGAGTAAGTAGTCCTATCCTATCCTCTCAATTTAACGCGTATTGAAATGACCATCGCAAATCGGCCAGCAGCTCTCCTACTATTATTTTTGCTATGAAATTACTATTGCTCTGAAATTGTTGCATTTCTATTCAAATTATTGCTTGCTATAAACTTCACTGTCGAAATATCGAAACTAAAACAATATCGAGCGGGTTTTATACCACTTTGTGAAAGCAATACAAAAAAAAAAATCCAGAAAAAATGTCCCTCAAGATTTTGAACGTCGAAATCAATGAAACAACCACCAATAATTTTTTCTGCTAAATTTTAATAATTTTGACACTTTTGACATATTACCTTTATGACGTCACAGACATCGCGATCTTTTGTTGTGCTGTTTTTAACCAAATGATATTTTTAAAAATTTTTCAAGTTTTAATTAATTTATTATTTATTATATATCATTTTTTAAAAATTTTTCGTATCGATTATCAATATTATTTATGATGTAGATTTGAAATAAAACAAAAAAATGATATTTATTTTTTATTCAGAAACCCAGTTTATTAAAAAATAGGCTTATAAAGCCTAGAAAAAGAAGTATGATTGCAGTGAAGCCATGAATACCATAATTTTCATAAATAACCAAATACACTGCCATTTAGTGTATTATAGCAAACTAACGTTTAATCGGTAAATTGACTGATAACTAATTTATTTCTAAGACTGCTTTATAACATGAATATTATTTTACTCGAAAATTAATTTATTAATCGATTAATCGATTAATTGATTTATTTTGTCTTTCATAACACTAGACATAAGTCAATAGTTTGGTTGTAATAAAAATGTCAATTCTCAAATTGTTCATACTGTAATATTATCATACAAATCGATTTATTTTGAAACACCCGGTATATATGTACGTATAACAGTTGTGGAATGTATGCAAGGTTTTCTTATCAAGGTAAACTACAATAAAATTTGACTGTTATTTTCGATTATTTTTAAAAGCACCTATTGTTCTAAGTATAAAGAGAATTTAAAATGATAATAAAAAATTATTTAATTTATCGAAATACATAATTTAGCTTTTATTGTTATTGCAATATATTTATAAAAATTTAATAAATAACTTTATATTCGGCTGGAGGTCATATTTATATTCAATTAAATTTTTCAATGTCAACAAAAAATGTTAAAAACAGTTTAGACTATTACTTAACTTAAACTCTTAACGGGGTAATATAGCCAGTACAATAGTACGAGTCACTCTAAACAAGCGACTCTTTCAAGTGTGTGGTGTAGTGTGCAATTCTTTAAAAAAGAGTTCCACTCACTATCAGCAATTCAGCACCGACATGAATATTGTCAAATATGTCACTTCTATAGAACTATATTTCATAAACAAAAGTTTTAATTTCTTTCAAAATATACACATAGTACTGTGTGCTGTGTGCTGTACTGTATGACGCTCAGCACAGTGTGCTATTGTGTCATTCGTACTGTGCAGAGCCATGTGTGCTTTGCACACAAAAAAAGTCGCCTCAGTCCAATGCTACAGTACAATGCTTGAATTTCTCTGCCGCCCTGACGCGGGAAAGAAATTCTGTCTGATGTAGTACTACTGGTCTGTTGTAGTACTACTCAGTACCACGCACAAAAAATCATTCATGTATCTTATACATACATAGGATTTGTATACGGCAAAGTTTTGAAAATACATAATTTGGCTTGATCAATTTTGTTGAAGTAAAATATATATGATAGAGATCACTGAGATACATTTGAGCAAATATTTTAGAAGACGTGAAAAGATTAGAACAACGAGGGAAAAATATTTTTTTGTGTCTTTAATTAAAGGTGTTAATGGCCTTGCTGAAAGAGTACTTGATACTGAAAAAAAATTAAATATTTTTATCAATTTTTTTAAATGACTTTAGGAGCCTTGCACAATAGGGTACTTGACTGCAATTAAAAAATGATTCTAAATGCTTTGTTTTTATGTATTAACTAATTAATTTTTAATAAATTTTTGAAAATCGTAAAAAAACTGTTCAATTTTAAATGAATAAATTGGCACGAAAAACGATCCACCATGGTGACGTAGCCATGACGTCACATTTTGATGCAAGCAAAAATGTGTTCGCACTACTGTAACGTTAGAAAACGTTTTGCACCATGAAATTTTCAACAAAAATATATTATCAATAGAGGTTAGTCTTTTTGTTTTGCAATATTTACAATTATTTGTTGTGTCCAGTCGAAATAATATTTAACGCACGTGTAAAAATTATGCATCAAACTACAGTAACTATTATTTACATCTTTTTCATGTTCCTTATCTTATCTATAATATTAGTCATATTTGCTACAAAATATGACGTCATTTTAATGTAACGGCGCGTTTTTACTCATTTAAATGAAGGTTAAAAATTTATGATTTTCAAAGTAGAATTTTTAAATAACTAAAGAATATTTTTATTTGTCACTACTAAAATTAAATATATTTACGAGTAATACATAAAATTATTTAATATTTAAAACAAATTTTGAATACAGTCAGGTACCCTATTATGAAAATTTTTCCGTAGTAGAATCTTTAAATGCTATTCTATAATGTATATATTTTTTTAAAATTAATTCCTTCATACTTAAAATAAAAACATAATAATTTTTATTAATTAAAACGTATTTTTTAAAATTTTTATATATTTTTGAATATTATATAATTTTTTGATTTTTTTAAAATAAGAACTTTATAGTTAAAAATATAAAATATTCTCAACTCATTATTTTCATTGATACAATCTAACACCATACAGATGTTGACAGTAGTGATGTCGAGCCGAGGAGCAATTAGTCGATTAATCGGCTAAAATTGTTTTTCAGACAAAGTTAGTCGTTAGTCGAAAATATCGAACATAGAATAGTCGACTAATCGACTAAATTTTTAATCGAATTTGAGAATAGGATAAGCTATGTTATTCTTTCAAAAACGATTTTTTGAATTTAATTATTGACTTTTAATTTATTTTTTTTAAGGTAAAGAAGGATATCACAATGTACTAATTACATGAAAGGGAAAAATCATACAAATAAATAATTTCCTAGTTTCCATTTTTTAGAGTCCAATAAATAATACAGAAAAATTATTAAATTAGTCGTTTTTAGTCATTTAACAATTTTATAATCCATTTTAAATAACTATTTTCCATTTTCAATTTTAAATATGTTTAGCAAAACCATTTACCATTTTGTATTTTAAATGCATTTTTGGAAACCATTTCCCATTTTCTATTTTAAATAGTTTCTATGAACCATTTTTCCCAGCCCTGTCTTTTATGGTACTGGGTGTAATATGAAATCATAAAATTTTGCTTCTCTCATTACAAATTCGTTTGACTACTATATTTACAATCTATTATGATAGTTATACGAAAATAATAAATATGAAATTTATTTATTTATTCTTTCAGATTTCGACAAGAATAGAAACATTCCAAGATTTAAGTTTACCAATTCCCGGTCGAGATCACATAACCATGTTACATCAGAGCGGACCGAAAGCGGTCAGCTCAATGTTAAATCCAAAAAGTTTAACGGACGGTTCAATGCAAACGGGCTTGGTTACGTGTGCCGATACAGCTGCGCGAGAGGGTTGGTGGTCATTGGGTTGGCTTTGGGGATGGTTACGTTCTTGGTTCTATGGACCAGCCGTTTCGTTACATGACTGTTTGGCGGCATTCTTCAGTGCGGATGAATTAAAGGGTGATAACATGTACAGGTAATGTCGTAAGGGTTACACGTCACTTCATCCAGGTCATGTCACCCATGACCTCAAATTTAGCTGAAAATTTTTTTATTTACTTATTTAACCATCCTAATCATCTGTACAAAATTTAAAAAAATTATCTCTAATAGTTTTCAAGTTATGAATTTTTTAAATTTAGCAAAATAGGGTTAAAATGATGTTTCTGTGGTATCACTTTCGGTGACGTTATTATATTAAAAAATCCATAACTTCTGTAATATTCAACATAAAGCAATAATTTTTTCATCAAAATGTTCAGAAAATTCAGGAGATTACAGGAAAAATAAATTTGGTTAATTATCACTTCATGTTTCTATGTAATACTTTGTTAGAATTGAATTTTGAGACATTTTTTTAATCGATAAACAAAAAATCTTTAAAAGTGATTATTGACCAAAGGCATAGCAGTAACCGTAGTAATTTTTTTTTTAAATTTACCCTAAAGATGTAAACTAAAATAATCTGGAACAAAAATAATGGTTTTTTACCCGCTAATATTTTTCAGACACGTCCGACGTCTGGAAGCTCAAAAAACGAGCTTTTTGGAATAATTTCCCAAAATTCAAAATTTTTGTTTACACCATTGGAAAGAGGAGAAAAAATTAGAAATTAAATTTGGTACAGATGATTAAGATGGTTAAATAAACAAATAAAAAAATTTTCAGCTAAATCTGAGGTCATGGGTTACATTTTATGTTTTTATTGGATGATTTGAAATGAAATGACCCGTAAATGTTCAAAACCGAAAAATTTTGGATGTAAAAATTTCAAATTGTTGTTTTGTTTCAGTTGTGAAAAATGTAATAAGCTACGAAATGGAGTGAAATTCTCAAAAGTTATCGAATTACCGGAAGTTTTATGCATCCATTTGAAACGCTTCCGCCATGAGTTGATGTTTAGTTCAAAAATTTCCAATTATGTGTCGTTTCCAATGACCGGTCTTGACATGCGACCGTATCTTCATCGTGACTGTGTGTCAGAAGTTTGTGAATATGATTTAAATAGTGTTATTTGTCATCATGGAACAGCTGGTGCTGGTCACTACACCTGCTATGCGCTCAATCACCAGCGAAATGCTTGGTTTGAATTCGACGATCAGTGTGTTACTGAAGTATCGCCGGAGACTGTTGAATCTTGCGAAGCTTATGTTCTTTTTTATAGGTAAGTAAAACTCATAAGTCGTTTTAAAGGTTATACAGGCTGAACAATTTTGAGAGTCTCCATTTGAGAGTCTCAAAAATTTTTTGAAGTAAAATTTGTGGCTATCGGTGGGGACAACCGATTGCCATATTCAGGAGCTTTATAGCTTTTCTGGTTTTCGAAATGTGCTGGCACTACATATTGATTTGTTAGTAAAATTGATCGAGTACAGTATTTCCCAAACTTTTCTCATCACGGAACACTTTTTAGGTTCTAAAATTTTTAAGGGACACTAGAATAAATTTGGACGCGATAAATTACTTTATTTTATAATAATCATAATAATAATAATAATAATAATAATAATAGAGTTTTACGTTCGTATAGGTTTCTTATTAATAACAGGCATCACCCACATCATTATTTTTTATATTTTATTTTTATACATATTACATTACATAAAACACATCGTTCTATGTTTTCTTTTTAAATCTTTTTTATGAGTTGTTTTAAATTGTTTTAAAGACATAAAAACATGCAGTATTGTTCTCTAACCTCAGTTTCATAATTTTTGTCCGGAACACCAACGTTCTGTGGAACACAGTTTAGGAAACGCTGATCTGCTACGTCGCTAGAGGGCATGAAGAGAAAAAAAATGTTTTTTAAGTGTACGTTTTTAAATTTATCAATTTTACGACAAAAATACACGTTTCTCTAAGAACTATGTTCATTTAAAAACTTTTTGTGATTTTTATCCAAGAAACAAACACTATTTAAAACTTGGTAGTCCATATCTTATTACAATCTATAACTGTCGCATTTTGGTTTTAATATTATTTGGACAGCAAAATCAAATAAATTTGAAAGATTAGCATTCACAATAACTGCTAATTTAGTAATTTGACATATATGTACATATTTCTTAATTCATTAAAATTATTTGCAACAAAAATTTATGGGTTTTCCCAATTCAATTTCAATAACATTACTTACACCCCTCTGACATATCTTTCTTACCTATAAATTCTCATCATTTATCTTCGTCAATCTACTCTGAAGATGGCCGAAAGGGCTGAAAACGCGTTAAGTATAAATATAATTTTAATTTCGTGAAATTGACAAAGTAATTTAATCTTTAAATATTTTTCAATATTTAAAATAAAATTTCACAAAGTAAATCTCTCAACAGTGAATTATTTAATCAGTAAATCTCTCAACAGTGAGTTTAATTAAGGGTGCGTCTTTTATCTTCCTCACAAACTTCCTCTTAACAAAGAGTATTCTTAACTTAAATGTTACTATTAGCAAAAAGTATGTCTTTTATGTTCTTCTTAATATTACTATTAAGTTAATAGGGAGTCTATCATTTTGAGTTGGATTTTGACTATAGATACAATATACGGTTTACAATTTGGGTATTTTAAATCGTTTCCATAACCAAACATTTTTTGTAACCATCGAGTTCACAGATATATACAATATACAAGAGTACTTTCTTTAAGGAGTCTCCACATTCTCGCCGAGGTTGGACGAGGTTCCTCGTCGAGTTCCTCGCTGAGGTTGGCTCAGCCATATGAATATCATTAAGACACCAACCGCGAGACACGAAATGACTCTCTACATTCTCGTTTCGTCCAACCTCGGCGAGAATGTGGAGACTCCTTTACGTATTCTTCACATATAATGGTGAAAGTGCTAATTTATGATTTTTTGGCTCGTTTTTTAAGTACAATGAGAATACAGCCCTCTTGCGTTTATTCAATATATGCATGTACAGTTCTATGGCTTAAGTTTTACTATTTCTACTAATAGCTGGTTGCTATGGCAACAGAAATGTCAAAAATGAATTTCTCACTCTAATTGATTAAAGATATCCGATTCTTAAGTGACTTACGAGGAACTTCATCCTGCTCTCAAATTATCTTCTTCTTAACTTTTTAAGACTTAATAGCAAGTTAAAAAACAACAAAATGAGATAAGAAGAAGCAACTTTAAGACAAGAAACAGTTTAAGAGGAAGATAAAAGACGCACCCTAAGTCATATTCAGTATTATAAAAGGTGAATAAGTAAATCTGTCAAGTAAATTTACTTTATTCGTAGACGTCGATATTAAAAAGCTAAAATAAACTTACTGAAGAAATAAATATACCGAATAATTTACTCTCTGGAAAATCTACCAAGTAAATTTTAAAGTTCAAAACTAATTTACTAATCTTTTTTTTTATATTTTATTTTTTCTAGAAAATGTGCCAGAAAGATAACACCAATTCGACAAACCGTGAGTGAACTAATGGAAATGCAAGGGGCCGGCGATATGCGTTTCTATATTTCTCGGCAATGGTTCACCAGATTTCAAACGTGTGCTGAACCCGGCCCAATTGACAACACCGATTTCTTGTGTATTCACGGTGCGGTTAAACCAAACAAGATGGCGTACGTGGACAAATTAAGCATCGTCGTGTCACAACCCGTGTGGGAGTATTTATTCAAAACATTCCGTGGCGGTCCGACATGTAATCATCTGTACGAGTGTCCCATATGTGGAAAACAGGCGGAAGCTCATCTTCGACGAATACACTACGAGCTAGAAACATTCTTTACACTTAACAAGAAATTCCAGTTGCAGTCACGCGACATGGCTATCTATGCGATCAGCATGAAATGGTTTCGAAGTTGGCAGGCTTTTGTTCGGAACGAGATCAATGAACCGCCTGGTCCGATTGATAATACGCCGATTATTGTCCCTGGAAGTAACAATATTAATCTTGCCTCTGATTACGCTCAAATCAGCGAAGAGATGTGGATGTTTTTGCATCGGATCTATGGAGGTGGACCGATTATTCAACTACGGAGTGGAAACAAAGTAGAACCTCAACCACAAACTGTTAGTACAAGCTCACCAGCACCACCACCACCGCCACCACCTGGTAAGAATAAACCTACAAATTTATAATTTAAATGTAATCTGATCTGATCACTATAGCAGAGTTCTGATGATAGCATGATATCGATTCTTTTTTGCGACATAGTTTCGTCATTTGTTCCACCAGTGACGGCTCATAACATTTTTTAAATATATTGGAACCCCTATAGGGGTATGGTATATTTTTATTTAGGGTGTTAGTAAATGTTTATAAAAAAAAGACATTTAATATACCTGAAAAATTAAAATACTAACATTAGAGACATAGTTCCAGACTTCACCATTGCATTGGTCATTCAGTCATTGTAAAAGACGCCAAATAAGGAAAGTTGTCCATATTTTTACTTGTTACTGAATAGAATATTCTAGAACTTTTGTCAAATTCCACTATTTAGCCTCTTTTTGGATGACCAATCTAATGGGGAAATCGGTTTTTTAATGCGTTTGTTGGTTTTCGAATAGAATGTTCTGGAATCTTTTTCAGTGACCAATCTTATGACAAATTTATAACGGTAAATATAAACTAATAACGATAACGTGCTTTTGTAAAGAAATAATATAAACCTATTCATAAATAAATTTGTAAATAATAAATGTGTTAAAATTTTCGAAAATATGTATAAAAAAAATTCAGACAAAAAATTCTGTAAACCGCCCATGGAATATCTATCACACGAACACATATATCGTTGGCTTAAGAAGAAAAGTGCCTAACTCCATTTTAAAAAAGGGTATAGCCGGATAAGTATAGGTGAATCGGCCCCGGAAGCGAATTATTTTAATAACTATATTGGCGGTATGGTAAGACTGTAAGTAATTGATATCTACAATTTTGGCGGCCAAAACTGAGTAGTTATGGAGATAATTAAAAAAAATTAAAAAATTCCAAAAATTTTTTTCTTGGTAACCACTCAACATAGGAAGAGAATTCCAAATCCACATGAAGGCAAACACCCTCAAGAATATTAGACATATTTTTTATCGTGTCAGTCCTCGTTATTAAGGATAATAGCAAGGATAATATCCAATTCAATGTTGTTTTTATAGGGTTCCAATTGAGCGACCACTTTAAAAAAAAATTCAGTAACTGTGCCCTAATGCACTTAATTACTGCACGAAGTTTTATCAAAATTCAAAGGGTACAACATGGTAAAAAAAAATATTTTTCATTTCTAATCTGCTGAACCGCCCCTCCAGTGAGTCCGACCCTGGAATTATATACATCAATCGAAAGTACTTTAAAAATAAAGTGTTGTGTCTCATAAAGTGTTTTTTCCTATCTCCTATAGTTTTCGAGATAATCAAGAATAATCGAAAGAGGTATACTAAGATATAGGCTATCTGCCCCTGATAGAAAGTCCCAGTAGTAAGTGTATTATCGTTTATGTGACACTGTAGGTACTTCATATGTATAACTTTCCTAGATCAAAACAAACTCATTGTAGAAATATAATACCCCTGTCGCAGCATCTGCATAACATAGCGAATTTCCAAATCTTGGGCACTGGTGGATCTCATCTAAGACCTGTACCTATTTAAAATAGTTTAGCTTTCTAAGAGTAAAAGAATTTTTAAAATCGGTTGGGTAATTAGTTTTGGTATTTTTGGGGACCCAAGAACCCGAACGAATTTTGTGCAGCCTAGTTGTATCCATCTAAAATAATTTAGTTCTCTAGCAGTGAGAAATTTTTTAGCATCGGTTCGATAGCTTATTACTGGCGTTTTCGGATCTGCAAGATCCCGGTGGACCTCATTAAAAAATCAGCTCGACCGTATATTCTAGGCGGACTTTATGTAATATATATATATATATATATATATATATATATATATATATATATATATATATATATATATATATATATATATATATATATATATATATATATATATATATTCAAAACCCGTTGTGTAGCATTCTACGCCGCATTTGCATCCGCAGGACAGTTGTGGATCTCAGATAACACAACCTGTACCTATCTAAAATAGTTTACCTCGGTAATAGTAAAAAAGTTTCAAAATCGGTCAGTTATTTTATTTTTGATACTTTTAGGTCCTACTGACACTTCAGACCTTACATAACGTAATCTATATGTATCTAAAATGGCTTAGCTCCCCAACAGTGAAAAAATTTTCAAAATCGGTCGGTTAGTTTATTTTTGACACTTTTGGATCCGATGGACCCTGGCAGACTTTATATAACGTAATCTATATTTATCTAAAATAGTTTAGCTCTGTAACAGTGAAAAAATTTTCAAAATCGGTCGGTTAGTTTATTTTTACCACTTTTGGGTCCCATGGACCCTGGCGGACCCTAAATAACGTAATGTATGTCTATCTAAAATAGCTTAGCTCCCCAACAGTGAAAAAATTTTCAAAATCGGTCGGTTAGTTTATTTTTGACACTTTTGGATCCGATGGACCCTGGCAGACTTTATATAACGTAATCTATATTTATCTAAAATAGTTTAGCTCTGTAACAGTGAAAAAATTTTCAAACTCGGTCGGTTAGTTTATTTTTGACACTTTTGGATCCCATGGACCCTAGCAGACCTTACATAACGTAATCTATATTTATCTAAAATAGTTTAGCTCTGTAACAGTGAAAAAATTTTCAAAATCGGTCAGTTAGTTTATTTTTGACATTTTTCGGTTCTATGGACCTTGGTGGACCTTACATAACGTAATTTATATTTATCTAAAATAGTTTAGCTCTGTAACAGTGAAAAAATTTTCAAAATCGGTCAGTTAGTTTATTTTTGACACTTCTGGATCCTATGGACCCTGGCAGACCTTACATAACGGAATCTATATTTATCTAAAACAGTTTAGCTCTGTAACAGTGAAAAAATTTTCAAAATCGGTCAGTTAGTTTATTTTTGACACTTTTGGGTCCTGTGGACCCTGGCAGACCTTACATAATGTATTCTAAATCTATCTAAAATAGTTTAGCTCTGTAACAGTGAAGAAATTTTTAAAATTGGTCGTTTAGTTTATTTTTTACAATTATGGGATCAGTAAATCCTGGCGAAACTCATACAAGTCTAATACTCTAACAGTGAGAAAAGGGTTCTAAGGATCTCATATAACTTATGGCAGTCCGTAAGCTTCTTGCGGACATCATTTAATTAATTAATTCAAATACTTTAACTTACTAACTGTGAAAAAATTTTTAAAATCGATTGGTTAATTAATTTCTGGCCTTTTTAGGTCCCAAAAACCTTGACCTCACATAAAATACCTTAAATCCATTTGAAATGGTTTAATTTTTTAACATTATTCATTATTAGTGAAAAAATTTTCAAAATCGATTCAAAATATTTTTCCGTACATACATATGTACATTGTACATATTTTGTTTTGTTTCATATATTTAATAATATTTATATCATAACATAATCTTCAATTTCTTGTTTACTTAAAAATTCAATAAAAAAAAAAAATTCTTCATTACATTAGCTTAGAAAATCTGTTTAATTTACATTTTTTAACATGAGATAGAACCATGCTAATTATAATGCAATAAATGAGAAACAAAACTCTATACATGTATGTGTGTTATAACACATATATGTAAATAGTTTTCACTTGTTCTCACAAAATTCTTTAATAAAAAAGTGAAATATTTTTATACTTCATAAAGAACTGAGATATAAATATAAATTACTTATTAGACTAACAAAGAAAAAATAAAAGTGAAAATTTACATTTTCTCGAAAAATACTTAAAATAGAAAGAAAATTATAAGAATATTTTCTTCATAATTTTTTTTTTCCTTTTCAACGATGTAAAAATCGAACTGCCTTATGATAGGATCGAATGATAAAAAATGGCCAGAAAACCTACTTCTGGGCATCCGACGTGTCTGGCTAACGAACTTAGCCAAGCCAATTCAGAATCCAGTCCGCACACAAAATTTCATAAGCGTTAGACGTTTCGTTCGAGAGTTATCGTGGGAACACATAAATATATATATATATATATATATATATATATATATATATATATATATATATATATATATATATATATATATATATATATATATATATATATATATATATATAAATTTTAGTGAATATCATTTTCGTATTCTAGGGACCTCAAAACAGATTTCTGCCATAGTCCCGGACTCAGATTGAGTCATGACACCTACTGTAATAGCTGAATTTCGAGTTTTCGAAATTCGCTAATAGAAAATTTTCAAAAAATGTGGTCTAGTAGGCTTTTTTAACATGTAGAATACAATGCTCATTGAACTTTAATATTCTACATGTTAAAAAATCCTATTACAGCACATTTTTTGAAAATTTTCTATTATATTTCTACAATGGTTTTGTTTTGATCTAGGAAAGTTATACATATGAAGTACCTGCAGTGTCACATAAACGATAATACAGTTACTACTGGGACTTTCTATCAGGGGCAGATAGCCTATATCTTAGTATACCTTTTTCGATTATTCTTAATTATCTCGAAAACTATAGGAGATAAGAAAAAACACTTTATGAGACACAACACTTTATTTTTAAAGTACTTTCGATTGATGTACATAATTCCAGGGTCGGACCCACTGGAGGGGCGGTTCAGCAGATTAGAAATGAAAAATATTTTTTTTTACCATGTTGTACCCTTTGAATTTCGATGAAACTTCGTGCAGTAATTAAGTGCATTAGGGCACAGTTACTGAATTTTTTTTAAAATGGTCGCTCAATTGGAACCGTATAAAAACAACATTGAATTGGATATTATCCTTGTTATTATCCTTAATAACGAGGACTGATACGATAATAAATATGTCTAATATTCTTGAGGGTGTTTGCCTTCATGTGGATTTGGAATTCTTTTCCTATGTTGAGTAGTTACCAAGAAAAAAATTTTTGCAATTTTTTAAATTTTTTTAATTATCTCCATAATTACTCAGTTTTGGCCGCCAAAATTGTAGATATCAATTACTCACAGCCTTACCATACCGCCAATATAGTTATTAAAATAATTCGCTTCCGGGGCCGATTCACCTGTACTTATCCGGCTATACCCTTTGGGGGATAGGTCTACCCACACTGTCAACTTCCCATTGGGTGTCCTTAAAGACTAGAGACTACTGTACATAAATAATTCTTTTTCCAAATCGAGCAACTTCTCCCCTGGGCCCCCGATAGAGGCTCTGCCCCTTGCACCATACCGGGGGCTTCGCTTTCTGTACCTAAGGGTGGCGGTTCCACCCTTATCAAACCAATGATAACATCATTTGTTCTCAAGATATGCGAGACAAAATATATTTCAAAAACAGTTTCTTATTTCGTTTTTTTTTTAATTTTATAATAATATACTGACGTTTTTAACACCAAGGAAGGTTCTTAGGCCATTATATAATAATGTTATGGTAAAAAATCCATATAATCTATGTTATCTTAATAAAGTTAATTCTGTTTTTTTGCCACAAAAAACAAACCGCTAATCCGAATTTGCTGAAAACTTTATCCGGGCTTCATTTTTTGATTACGCATCTAATGAAATTAGTCCGGAGTTGATATCATCATTTGTTCTCAAGATATGCGAGACGAAAAAAAATCCACGAACGGATTAACGCACACACAGACATCACGCTAAAAACGATGGATTCGGATTCTAATGACCTTGAAACGTGGAGATATGTCAAAATTAGCGATTCGTAAAATCGGACCCATTACAATAACTTCCTATGGGAAGTTAAAAATAAATGAAATTTAACCTCTAAATATATTATATTTAGAGGCTAATTTTATTTATGTTAGGCACTTTTCTTCTTAAGCCGACGATATACACATAAACTTTGTTTGTGTTTTGATGTTTTAATTTATATACTACATGCTATGTTCGAACTTGCTATGTTTGACGCTGGCCTGTATTTGTGATTATATCTAACGTTGGTACACGTTTGAAGTAAAATTACCTCGTTTAAAGATTACAACACAAAAATATTTACAGCGGAACCACAACCAGCCCCACAACAACCCACTAAACAAGAGGACAACCTACCAGCCGAGACAGAAGCCACATCGCTAATATCTGGAACAACTCTCTCTACATCACTAAGCACCAGCGAGAGCGAAGACGATGACAGTGTCACTCCAAATCACATCCAGTACTCTCCATGCTCTCCACCGGCATCTCCAACCTCTATATCTCCACAAGACGTAACTCCTAATCCTGTAAAATCATTCACCAACCCTCCCACCACCCATATATCACCTGATTTAATGATTCCAGGTTTAAAACGACCGCCAAAAGTTTATACGCTACATTCGGAACGGAAAACACGTCGTCGTCGTAGGAGTGAAACTTCCGCCACAAATGCATCCACGTCACAAGAGCATAATTATATACATGGTAAACATTATAGTAAGTATAATACGAACAAATTTACAAGACGATTGGGCCCGAAAAAGCGTACTTATAACCATCGACGGAATAGTGACGATCTATCGCCCAAAGATTTAGTTTCAATTGATCAATAATTGCACAGGAAGATCTCAACAAAAAAATTATGGCAAGCACATTTTTGTTATTGAAGATAATTTTGTGACAATTTTAAAAAAATACAGTTACCTCAATTTTTTTTTTTTGTTAAATTTTGTTACTTAAACCGTACCAAATTGATTTAATATTACTTTTTAGAGTTCATTTCAAATAGCTTGACCCTTTTTCTTATGTAAATTCAATAGTAACAGGGTTCAACCCATTTGAAATGAACTCTAATTTTGGACATTATTAGTCAGTATAGCCTGGATTACACTTGGCGAGTTTACTCGCCAGTGAATAGCGAGTAAATTCGCTAGCGAGTGCAAACATATCGACTCGCTCAGTGAATACCGATTACACATAGAGCTAGTAAATTCGCTAAGACGTGTTGTTGTTATTAATATTTAACTGAGCAAATATTTCATGTTTTTTTTTTCCTCTCTTACCTTTCCTATTTACTATAAGTTTTTATTTCCTTTACTTATTAAAAATTTGAAGTGGAATAAAACTGACATTTTAATTTTTTTTAATTTATAATCTTTTTTACGTAAATACTATGCTGTGGAACATAAAACACCAAATTTTTCCCGTCTTATAAACCCAATTTTTCATCTACCTATCGTATTTTTTTTTTTTTTTTTTTTTTTGCTTTTTTTGCAAATTATAATAACGCTGGAATTACAAATCCTGCACAAATAGTCTCTGTTGACATTTTGAAAGAACTGTCAAATAAAGCGATTTTACTCGTTAAATATATTACACAAAGCGATTTCACTAGCCAGCGGGTAAAAATACGAAGCGAGTAGCGAGTAAAGTAGACCGGTCTTCAACTTTACTCGCTTTAGAAAAGCGAGTAGCGAGTATCTAGCGAATAACTAGTCAAGAATATTACACTAAGCGAGTTTACTAGCAGCGAGCAAATTCGCTAGCGAATAGCGAGCAAACTCGCCAAGTGTAATACAGGCTTATCTGATATTTGCGTTTACAAAACAATAAATAAACAGTACTGTGTGTTCCAATATGAATTACGTTATAAAACCATAGTTAAAATAGTACAATTTTGTTAATTTGTTATTAAAACACACTTTCTTCTTTTAAATATAGAAATATTACCATTCTGTACTTTTAAGCATGGCTGGTAACATCCGACGTTTTTACATTTTACCGAATTTACTCTTTCAAAACTGGTTTTGATCAGTTTGTAATTCAAGCGCCGAGCTCGCTCAATCGATACAACAAGACATTCAATCTTGAAGTAGTAAGTTCCATGTTTACGTTGAAATTTTATAGTGATTGTAAATATGTTTTTATTTATTAACATCTTGCTTTACCAAGTAACTAAGTTATGATTCAGATGCCGGGTAAATTTAGTCGGTAGAGTAAGAGATTCTTAATCTCAAGGTCGTGCACTCAGGCCCCACGTTGGGCGCCAATTTTATAATGCATAATACTATTATTACTGTATTTTATTATTACTATCCCGTATTACTGCGTAATTCTGGCACCTGGCTTGCAACTGTTTAAAATTCAAGTTGCTTCACGGTTAAAATTGGATTTAATCGAGTAAGTGTAAATCAACCAGCCCTGCTTTAAAATCATAAAAATTTGTTATTACCATAATTCCCTAATGACCATTTTTACAAAAGTAGAAAAATCTAATACTCATGGTGTCTTAGTTCCCCATTAGCTCCTTCTAGTACTGATTTATTTTGACCATTAGTATGTGGGTTCTGATATCATTTGAACATGGGTCAAGGTTAGTGATTTAGTCGCACTTTGTAAAAAACATGGCGAAAATTAGTTTTAAAATATTGTTGCATTTAATAGGTTAATAATTTAATGATCTGATACTGATTTTTGTTTGGCTACTTAGTCCAGTCAAATAGTCAATAATTACTAATTATTTAGTAATAGTAAAGTTATATTATTCAAAATACTTCTGTTTCCGTACATTTAAAAGAAGAAAATGTACTCAAAAATTTTTTTATTTAAATAAAACATTTTTGAAATGTCTAATTTGTTTTAATTTTGAATTGTTAAAAAAAAGTATTAGTACAATTTTTATTTTTTATCTGGATTCTGTTATTTATTCCGTAATTAATTTACGTGATATTTTAAATGAATTAGTGCAATTTAAATGTAAATGAAAATTTTAAGTAATATAAATTGAAAATGATTTATTATTTATTTAGAGAATTTGGAAAAATTAAAATTTTTATTATTGTAACTTAAATGTATTAAAGTATGTTGTATTATTTTTAATGAAATATAAGTTGTAAGTAATAAATGTTGTTTTTGTTTTCTTGTAAATTGAGAGGTTTTTATTATTTTTATTTTTACAATCCCTTACCCATTTTTTGACCCCAAATCCTTACACTTACTATTTTGTATAGTACATAAGGTACATATTATTATGTAGTTGGCACTATGAAAAATTGCCTTCGCTAGAGAAAAAACATAACGATACAGAGTTTGCATCGTTATAAACCAGAGGGCTTTGATTCGCCTTTTCGCTGGTTTCTCACGATATAAATAAATTCTTAACTTCTGAAGTACACTGACATTCAAAACTTTTGAAATAAAAAACAGAAACGGTAGTTTTTATATTAAACGAGTGTTAATTTATTTATTTTTAATCAGAACTCTGGATTGTAATCGTGCAAACTCTGTTATGTAACATTTTTCTCTAATTCAAATAAAACATTCACAATAATTAATATAAAAAATATTTAAAATTTCAGAAATGTAATATTTATATCTCATATGTCAGCTGATCGAAAAGCTGTCCGCCATGATATAACGAGTAACGACACTCAGACAGTAAACGTGAGTATTAATACTTGACAGATAACAGATCTGTAGCACGGTCTGCAGAATGAATTATAAGTCACAGTCAAGTGGAAAGTTGCAGAGAGGGGCGAAAAGTATAATGAAACAAGATTTTTGCTTATAATTTTTTTAATTTTATTGCGAAATTAACCTTTTATCTGCTTTTAATTAAATTATATAAGTAATTGGGAATCACAAAAAGTATACCAAGTAGATTGAATCTATTTTTTTTTAAAATCTAGTAACGCTAGTAACTTTGCATATGCTGCCCTCCGCGGAAACACAATAAAAATTGATGTTCCATTAGTGAAAAAAGTAGACACAGTGTAACACAATTTTAATGACTGTGTAAAATTTTTGCTAATGGAATACGGTCAGAGAGCATGAGATAGAGGAGAAACAGAAATAAGTTTTTAGTAACATCTTGAGTCTGTGGCAACTAAATATAAAGGCTATGCCAATTAGCCAACTGTGGGGCCCGAGCACTTTCACAGTAAACTTCCCCGGAAGCCGACAGTATTTTTAAAGACACTTTATATAAACAAATACATAAAATGATTCAGCATGTACATATATAAATGATACGTACATACATATATTTGACATTCAAACACATTCAAATCAACTAGAGAATTATAGAAAGTTACGATAACAAACTGGTAAAAATAAATTAAAAAAAAAAAAAAAACAAATACTTTTATTATTATTAGTTTTTATATTGTTTATTTTAAATTTTTTCATAGAAACCAAGAGAGTAGTGTGTGTTGGTATTTGTGTAATACACATCGGTGTGGTAACATCGCACACATACATAATGCGTAATCAATTAATCATTGGTCGCGATCGGCCTCTGCGGTTATTTTGATCATTTTCGGATGCCGAAGCCGTGGGACTGAAAGTATTAATATTAAAAAGATTACTATTTAACAAAAATTACAGCTCGTTTTTTTCTTTTTACTTAAGAATCTAATTTTACGCCTTTGTGTAAAATTTTATTAAAATCCGACCAGATTCATTTTTGCCTCCTTACTTACGTAATATAATAAAATATTGAACACTTTGTAATTGTGTTTACCTCTTTTACTAAAGACAGAGACAAAATAATAATATAATATGAATTCATTTTTTTCAAATTTCCTAAAAATTTTTAGGTTATATAATAATCAAAAATGAATGATTTCATTTTGAAAATGTTGTTTTCCTTATTATTAATAATTTAACTAAATTCACCTATTTAAGTTGCACAAATGTCCCAATTTTAACCAAAGTGACCTTTAGACGGTTTGTATAAATAGATTGGCTTAAGTAACCAAATAAATTACTTAACTATGAAAATTTAAAAAATAACAAAATTCAAATACTATGGACGAATTATTATTCCGAATTTCTCGATCTTTTGAAGCTTTACAAGTAAATATTACGTATGATATAATTGTAGTATTTTGGTCTAATAAATTTTTTGATTAGGTTCAAATATTATTAGCAAGTGAACGAAGTAAAACGTTTATTTTAACAAATTCCGAAATCGTTTACGAAAATGTACTCAGTTTATGGAACAATGAACGCTTGTCTCAGTACAAAGATTATATTGATGAAGTTCGATTGGATTGTTTGGAACTTTTGCGACAATGTAAACTTACTGTATTGGATCTGGTCCGTTCACCGGTCGATTCGTTAAGTGAAATTGCCCATATTTTACGGACAAAAAGTAAGTAAATTGTTATCAACTAAGTTCCAAGTATGCAGAGAATGGTTTTTATTTAATTATTTGTGTATATGTGTGCAGGTTCCTTGATTGATAAATATAGTTTTGCCTGCGGATTGCTGATAGGATGTTGTATTGGCATGATAATTGGAAATATGTTACAACGGAAACCACTGGTTGTGAAGCAAATGAAAGCTGTTTTATGTCATGGATATAACGGAATTGATGTAAGTTTAACATTTCGATAAAAAATTCTATTTTCTAGTTTCAAAAATTAATATAAATTTGAGTTGTTTTCGTTCTTAGTTCCAAGCTTGTAGCTTTGTCCGTCTTGAATTCGATTTTATTGAAGACTAGCCGTACCCGTGACGTTGTTCACGCGAAACGTTGAGTAGTTTCTTTTTCCAATTTGTAGTTTCTTGCAACACAAAATGCATTAAATTGTCTCGAAATTGACAATTGTGTATTTACTTATTGTATTTTTTGGTACACAATTAGCAACATTTATTTTGATTTCTTTTGATTTAAAATTCAGAAAAATTTCCAAACTACAAAATTTATTTACAATTTTTGTTACTATAGTTATGAAATTTTTTATGAAATATGTAAATTGGCGTAATGTGTGTAGATGCTCAAAATAGTTTTTCCATTTTCCCGTGGGAATGAGATATTTTCCCGGAATAAAAAGTAACTTAGATGTTGACCCAGGTAATAAGTTATCATCACACCAAATTTCATTAAAATCCGTCCAGTAATTTTTACGTGATGCGTGAACAGACAGACAGACAGACAGACAGAGACAGATTTACAGTTTTATTATATGTATAGATTAATTTTGAGAAGAACAAACAGGAACAGCCATAAAATTCGGAATTTATTTTTCAGTACGTTTTAAAATAAAAGATAAAGTGTATGGATTATAGTATTTCGGAGTTGAGATATAGGCAGACAATAATAATTCTTTTTTCAAATCACTTAATGGGCTTAACTCCAATTATTGTTATCTTATGAGCAATTGGCGACGCAAAGATTCTCACTCGCGCCTCTGATGGTAAAATTTGAACTAGTATCAAGTAAAAATATACGTATACGTTTAACTGGTGATATAAAATCTAGTAATCCGCATATAATTTGTACAATACATATTTCTATCAACGGTTAAACGTATACAAAAATTTTTACTTGATATAGCTTCTAATTTAAAAATTTGGGGGGACAGGTCTACCCATACTATCAACTTCTCATTGGATGTCCTTAAAGACTAGAGACTGCTGTACATAAATAATTATTTTTCCATTTCAGAGGGCTCCTCCCCTCGAAACCCCGACAGGGGCTTTACCCCTTGCGCCCCACTGATGAGTTTCGCGCCCTGTATCTCGTGGGGGACTCCACTCCGCATTAAACAACTGATATATTCATTTATTCTCAAGATATGCGAGACAATAAATATTTCACAAAAAGTTTTTAATTTCGTTTTTTTATTATAAAAAATAAACCGCTAATCCGAATTTGCTGAAAACTTTATCCGGTCTTCATTTTTTAATTACGTATCTAATGAAAGTAGCCCGGAGTTGTAATCATCATTTGTTCTCGAGATATGCGAGACGAAAAAAAATTCACGAACGAACGAACTAACGAACGCACACACAGACATCACGCTGAAAACAATGGATTCGGATTCTAGTGACCTTGAAACGTGGAGGTATGTCCAAATTAGCGATTCGTAAAATCGGAACCATTACAATAACTTCCAATGAGAAGTTAAAAAACCAAAGACATTCGCCTGTTCGCGTAATCTTGACATCGCCAATAAATATATATTTTCAAAATATGAGTAGATATGCATAGTTGACGAAAGATTATTAATAAAAATCAAAAAAAGAATAAAGCCCAGTACATTACTCTGAGAAACACCTGTTTTAATAATTACCATATTTTTATTAATATTTATTGGAAAATCAAATGGAGGTGTGGTTTAACATTTAGCTTACCGGCAGTAGTTTCTCCATTCATCATCAGATGGCAAAAATTAACATTAAAAAAAATGGTAGCAATTGGGAAATGTGCGTTTTTATTTGAATTTAAATTATAATGAAAAAATTAGAATGACATTCAAAAAAATATGCGTTGACCACCTAGTTTACGTATCCAAGTTTTACAATTTCCAATATAATGTGATGATGAAATACGTTTGAACAGTCAACAATCAGCCTTATTGCAACTTAATATTTTCTAATTTTTCATTTTTTCTTACTTTTTATACACATTATGCATTTCGGTGGACACTTTTTTTTTTCAGAAATTTTCAGTTGCCAAAAATGACCGCACAAAATCATGTTTGTATAATATTAATAGATTTGAGCGTTACTTTATGGTATTCCATATTTGTAAACAATAAACAAATATTTTACTTTGCAAAATACCACTTTTATTTTTGAAACTGTGACAATATTGTTTCGAACCGTTAGTTCATTTTCAAAAAGAATAAAAATTATATTCGATAAGGGCATGTATCGAATATAATTTTTATTCTGTTTGAAAATGAACTAACGGCTCGAAACAATATTGTCACAGTTTCAAAAATGAAAGTGGTATTTTGCAATGTAAAATATTTGTTTATTATTTACATGTTTGTATATATATAAATTTTGCTACTGGAATTATTTTTGTCTGTGAGTTTATTTTAGTCCGATAATCATCTAAAAAAGCTTGGAACTTAGATCACCGGGAAACCGGTATTTTTTTTTCCAAAATTGGCATATTAATAATAAATTATTTAATTTTTAAGCGAATTGCATATGTAGATGATGCCATAGCGCCTAATATTTCTCATACAGATGATGTTTTAGTGCAAGTAAAGTCGGCCTGTATAGATAAAATTGATTTTGATATTTCTAACGGTTATGGCCACTATGTTCGAAAATGTTTAGCGAAATACTACGACGTAAGTTTAAATAAATCGATCATTGCAATGAAACTTTTGCAACTACGCACGAGGTTTTAATTTTCTACTTTTAAATTTTAGAATAAAAAATCTGTATTTCCAATTATTTTGGGCCGATCATGTTCTGGTGTAGTGATCGATGTAGGCTGTCGTGTCACTAAAGTTGAAATTGGTGAAGAAGTATGGGTAATCTCACCGCCATGGTGTCCTGGTACAATAAGCGAATACGTATTAACGAAAGAGTACTTTGTCGGTAAAAAACCGACGAAAATTAGTTTTGAAGGTGCTGCTAGTCTATCGTATTCCGGGTGTGTTGCCCTCGAGTGTTTAGATCAGCTTGGTTTAAATGAGGCAAATGCCACGAAGAAAAAAGTTTTGATTGAAAGTTGTTGTACTCCAGTGGGGTGTGTTTTAACGCAAATTTTAAAAATGTGGGGTGCTACGGTCACCACGACAAGCACGGTGAGAGCCGCGCCTGTTGCCAAAGCGATGGGGAGTACTGATAATATTCTGTGTACTCCGAAAGATAATATTGTTGATTTTGTAAGTACCAATCTTAATTGTGTCCTTTTATTACTACTACTTCTTGCAAACTATAAATCATATTTGCGAAATTCTGGGTCATTCGCTTGCCGAAGGCCTCAATTATGCATGCTACAACTATGCATTTTTATTCTTTGAAAGTATGATATATAATAATAAAATAATTTATATGTAACTATCATTAAAACAATGTCATTACAGGAGTTCCACAGGGATCAGTTTTAAGGCCCATACTATTTTAATTATATATTCATAATTTACCTATGATTAAAATAGATGAAACTAATATAATGTATTATATTGTTGTGTCTGTCAGATGTGGACGATTAAAAATTATTCTAACAATAAATTAAGATAGACAGTTTAAAATAAATTCAGTTAACAATTTAAAATTGATAAGATTTGAAATTTTATTCCGATGTTTTGGAATGTTTTAGATAATTTTTACAAAATTATCAGAAAAAGAAATGACGCGTGGGAATCTTTGGAGGGAAAATTTGATTAATAGAAGTCGCAATGTGTAATAACACTAAAGTCTTTCTTTAACAGGAATTTCTTTCCGATAATAGGTATATATTTTGTTTAGACATTTCTGGTCCAACTATTTCAGTTAAATTTTCGAAATATGATAGTGACGATCTTGTTTTTCAAAAAATTAGGAATTTTTACAAATTAAATCAGCTAGTAAATTAAAGGCATTATAACGAATTCTGCTTTTACGAAACAAAACCATCTACCAACATCTTTTTGATTTGTTCGTTTTTAAAGATCGCATGATAAAATTGGCGTCATAATGTGGGCAATAGTAGGTGATAAAACTCTTACTGCGATAACTTTCCATTTAAAAATTTATTAAACTTATTTAAAAAATTATTGTGTAACCGGAATATAAATGAACATCAACGAATTGACGTTAATTGTTCATTCGCGTTCGTTTGTGTTTGTTTTTGTTCGTTTATGTTTGTTCACGCTTATTTGCGTGTGCCCACATTCGTTCGTTATATGTAGACCCGGCTTAAGGTGTCTTAACCCTTTGCGCTTATAAGACATGTACAGCATGACAAGGTAGTTAACTCTACCATATTTAAAGGTGTTTTGTCTGTTGGATCATAAGACATGTACCACATGACACACTGAATGTTGAAGTGTAATGACTGCTCATACTTCACATTACATGAATATTTTATTTAATAACTGCAAACACATTCATTTATTAGAAAAATTGTAAATAAAATAATACAAAATCACGTTGAATTATCTTTTTAAAATTAAAAACTAATAAAAACAGCATTGAGGACGTATTTAGCGCATTTAGTATTCAACTTTGGGGTACATGTTTACTTGCACAAATCTGGTTTGCGCAAATAAGTCGGTGGTAAAGCTTGAGCGTGTGGACGGACCCTTAAAAATTTGTAAATATAGGCATATTGCATACTGATATGTTATGTTAATTGCATAAAATAACAAGTTTTAAATCTTTTTAAACATGTTGGGAGTTTTCAAAATTTGCACAGTTGCATCTACGCGCAATTTAACTAAACAAGTGTTGACTCATGCAACTGAAATTAACAAAAAGATACTACCCAATTGTAGTGTATCGTAGTTATGTCTTGTCTACGATCTTGGTTTTAGAAATACATATACGATAAGTTTTATAAAAATTTGTACAATTCTTGTGACTCATTTAATTTTTTTTTATCATTGTAAGACAGACAGAAAATTAAAATATGGTAACAAATTTTGTTTCATTTAGTCTTTAATTACCATGGAAATATTAATTAAATTATTTTATTTAAAGTTTAAATTACCTAATTTTAAAATAAAAAAAATTTCCAGATTATTTTGAAAGCAAGTGTACAATACGTACAGTGTCTTGATATAATACCTATACAATACGGAACACACCAAACACCCGGAAATACTTAAAAACTAATCTCAACCGTTCAAGCATGCTGATCGTTTGTTGGCGCTTATGAACACAGTAAATAGGAAGCATTTTCGCGTATAAAAAAAAAGAACGAACACGTGACATGTGTCAAAGCATGCAGCCATACAAATTTTGAAAACGTCCGTTCTTTAAATTCTAAAACAAATGCATCGAATACATGAATAAGTTTCGTTCAAAACACCCACGACCGTGTGAATGACACAATCTCCTTCTTTTTTCGAATTCGTTTAAATCCAATGAAAAATTCTTGTTTTAGGATCAAAAACAATTAGAAGAGAATATAATATTAAAAGAACTAGAACTTCGAAATGCGGTTTTCGAAATTATAATTATTACAAATAACGATAAAATGAATCCGATAAATTTTAAACGGTTTTTAACTGAACGAACCGGTCTTGTAATCACTACACTGCCAAAGAAATACTTCTCCGATAACTTCCATTTTATTTTTGGTTTCATCATATGTTTTACAATACGAATTCAACATTATTTTCAGGTAATTTTGGGAAATCAATTTAACATTTTCAAAAATAATAATAATTTCAAATTCTTCTTTTTTAGAAATTATTCTCAAATCAACATAATGAAGAAAAATGGTTGAGCATACTGCACGATTTAGTTGAAAATGAACAGTTACAATCTGTGGTGGATCATATATATCCGCCTCAAAATATTGAGATGGCAATAGCACACAAATTGTCCCCAGATGCGATTGGAAATACCGTGTTGAAATTTAATAACAATTAACTAGTGACAGTATTATTTTTTTATGAAAATATGATAAATGTCGCGTGACGTCATCACTGAAAATATTTTTTTTTAAATATTTTATATTTCGGGAAAGATACTTGATAAACGGAATAACTTGTGCTATCTTTACATATGATTAAAAATACATATCGTCTATAAAATATGAATCATAGTTAGCTAGCTATACGTATGCATAGTTTTTATAGATGTGATTAAGTTTTTATTAGATCAAAAAATCAGTGATAGTTTGGTCGTTTTAGCGTTAAATGTGTTCACGTCAATATGTCAGTGTATATTTGTGCGCATGCTTTTAAAATGTGTCAAAGTGAACTGCGCATATTCGTAAAATAGTAACGCCATTTTTACTCTGACCACTTTGGTCAGTATAATGACAATAAACGTTTCATTTTTGATTACGGTCTTATTTATTTTCAAATGTGTATTTGTTCACGAGAAGAAGATTTTTAAGAGTAGAATGAAACTGATCCTGAATATAAGCATTTCAAAAGATAAATTGAGTATAAGTATTCTTGATCGCAAACATGGGGTTTCCCCATGAATACGACTTTTCTTTTTTTTGTTTTTTTAAGACCTTGTCGGGCCGTGAACATCGTTGAAATTGTTTTTTTCTGTCGTTTATGCCAAAGTGAACATTTAAAAAAAAGTGTACCTCAGGGTGTTGTACTGAGACCTGTTCTTTTTGATTTTTATAAATGACCTTCCGTTAACTATACATAAAAATATCTATTTGTTATAGATTCGGCTCAAATTTATATTTCTATAAAAGAAACAAATTCATGATTTAGATAATTCTGACGTTAACGCCCTTCCAATCGTGAAAACATAGTACAAAAGAAGTTTCATTTCAGAAACATTACATTAAACGGTGCTACTGATAAGTCAGTTTTTATTAATTAGACGCCATTTGACGTTTATCATATTTTTGGCTGTAGTTACAAATTGTAATAATAATTTAATAAAATAATACAAAACAATCGATAGCACAAATTTAAGTTTTCAGGTTAGGACAGAAAAAGTGGGAAATTGGAGTAAAAATCGAAATTTACTACTGTGTAGTAAAATTATAATAATAAAACATTTTCTGTTTTACGAAATTTTATTTTGAAATAAAATTTTACCGCAAAAACTGAAAAACAATTTTTACAAAATATATTTGTATATAACAATTTTTTATTGTAAATTTTATTGTAAAAATAACCATTAAAAAACCATGTATAAATAACAATATGAAATAATGCAATTATAAAAAAAATTACTGTTATATGTTAAATATTTATAATACAGTTATTAAAACAGTACATAGATGTCTCTTTTGTTTTATTTAAGCGTACATTTGTTTTTTGATAAAATTAATAAGACCGTTTGTACTACAATCATGATCAGGATTATTGACTTCATTGCAATCGTTTAATTCAGGTTCAATTTTCTTCGCCAACTGTTTACCAAGCTCAACGCCCCATTGATCGAACGAGTTAATGTCCCAAATGATTCCTTGGACAAAGATTTTATGCTCATACATTGCTAAAAAAAAAAAATTGTGAGCATTACGAAAACTTACTCGTTAATTCAAATTGGAAATTTTTTTATAACCGGTTAGGATATAAAATTTTTAACTAGAAACCATTGATACTGGTCGCAGACTTTTACCAATAATCTCTTATATTTACAGATATAATACTATAGATATAAAAAATTGGGATAAACACGTTTGACGTATAACTTTATCAGCAAAGGAATTAAAAATTTGTAAAAAAAAGAGTAGGGTTGTACAGCAAAGATTCTTTTTATAATACATCCTGATCAGATAGAAATGCAATTATATTGCTATCTCTTTTTAAATACAAATCCAGAATATACAGGTTGGTAACTATGACTTGCGATTTCGATGTGTATAGAATACAAATGTATATGATAATTGTTTGCAATACATTTTAGTGCAAAATATTTAATAATCAATTAAAAATTTATATTTTTATAAAAAATAAATGTATTTCATATTAAAAATGCATTTCATATTTAATACATGAAACATCCTGTATATAAATTATATATTCGTAGTACGTGTTTAAATGAATAAAAAATATATTTCTATCTTTCTTAAAAAGATTATGAAATATGTTTCTTTCTTTCTCGCATGTGTATTGTAAAAAGAATCACTGCTGTATTTTAGACGTAACAACGTCTGCCTGTAACGAATGAAATGAACACTCTCGCATCAATACTTACCAATTAACGCACCAAGAACGAATGGCGTGATTTTCGGTACCACAATGCTGTTTGTTGGCTTATTCCCCAAGAATGTTTTGTGCGGCAATAACTCCTCCAATTCGGCACCGGTTAAACCGGATTTTTCCAATTCTGCGCGAGCTTCATCGCTTGTTTTACCTTTCATTAAAGCTTCCGTTTGCGCGAGGAAATTCGACAGCAATAATTTATGATGTAAATTATTCTGTACCGGATTGTGCGTTATTGAGGGGGCAATAAAATCACAGGGGATCATACGTGTGCCCTGATGAATTAATTGGTAGAAGGCATGTTGTCCGTTGGTACCCGGTTCACCCCAAACAATTGGCCCGGTTGGATAGTTAACCTGTTTACCGGCTCTGGTAATGTATTTACCGTTACTCTCCATATCACCCTGTTGGAAGTAAGCGGGGAATCGATGTAAATATTGATCGTACGGTAGAATGGCGTGAGTTTGGCAATCGAAGAAATGGCTGTACCAAATGCCCAGCATGGCGAGGATTACCGGCATCTATAAGGATCAAAGCTTATTAGTATATCTAAAGACAGAGAAAATCGCAAGATTCAATGTACATTTTTCTCGTAGGGAGCCTCCAGGAAGTGTTTATCCATGAAATGTGCTCCTTCAAGGAGTGACGTAAAGTTTTTGAATCCAATACCAAGACAAACACTTAAACCAATTGCGCTCCATACAGAATATCGTCCACCGACCCAATCCCAAAATCCAAACATATTCGCCGGGTTTATGCCGAACTCTTTCACACCTTTCTCGTTTGTAGACAACGCTACGAAATGCTTCTCAATTGCAGCCGCCTACAAAAAAGACTCCAAAAATAAATAAACTATTAGAAAATTAAAAAAAAAATCGTACATTATTATTTGTCTTTTCGAGGAACCATTGTTTCGCTGAATTCGCATTCGTAATAGTTTCTTGCGTGGTAAACGTTTTACTAGCAATAATAAATAAAACAGTTTCGGGATTAACTTTTTTCAACACCTCAGCAATATGTGTCCCGTCAACATTCGAGACAAAATGGCACGTAATGCCTGAACTGTACGGTCGCAATGCCTCATACACCATGACTGGGCCTAAATCGGATCCACCAATACCGATATTTACCGCATCGGTAATTTTTTTACCCGTATAACCTAACCAACTTCCATTTATTACCGAATCGGAAAATTCTTGCATATGTTTCAAAACGGCATTAACATCGGGCATCACGTCTTTACCTTTGACCATAATTGGGGTGTTTGATCGATTTCTTAACGCAACATGTAATACGGGTCTAAAATATATTACAAAAATTTTAGTAATAAATACAACTGAGAATGAAAAATTAAAATTTTTATACCTTTTTTCAGTGTTATTAATAATTTCACCTCTAAACATCGCATCTCGAGCTTCAAAAACTTTACGCGCTTTCGCTAGATCGACCAATGAATTAAAAATATCTTCATTTATAATGTTTTTTGAATAGTCGAGAAGAACATCCCCCTCAGGAGTCGGTAGTTTTGCACTAATAATAAAAATAGACTATAATTATTTAACCCTCAACCCACTTGTGTGGGTACCATAATTTCGAAAAATGTTAATATTCTCAATTTTATAAGTTTTTACTTCGAAATAAACATAAATGATACTCAAATTTTTACACATTCATATACTATTTTGTTAATATAATATAAAACTATTTTGTTATAATATTAAACTTTATTTTAAAAATCAAGGCTCAAGCCCACTGAAAGCGACTTAAGGGTTAAACAATGAAATGATTGTTACCTGAATTTTTGAAATCTTGATGGATCATTTTTGAATAAATCGATCATTTTCATTTTTCCATCTTTCACGGAACTGTCGTAAATACATTGTAATTTTTTATAAGTTTCTTCTTCAAGTAAATTTTTTTTAGGTTCAACAGCCATTTTTCTATCACAAGCTTCAGTTCCAAACCTTTAAAAAAATAATATGAAAGCTGTTACAAGAAACCCAAGAAACTTATTTGATAATATTGTGATAATTGTTACAAGGTGACCTCTAAAATTAATGTGAATGTGACTTTACTCGTGTAATGTTTTCCCCTTCCCCCGTACGTAAACATTCAAAATATGATTTATTTTTGATTTTTCATTTCGATATAATAAATTTGGAACTTGTCGGTAATAACAATTTAAAAATTTCATTTTTAGTTTTAAATAAAAAATGATTTTTAATTTCAAAAATTAGGTACTTTCTTTTATTTTGTTTATAAAATAGGAAAGTCAACAAAACTTACAATAATTATATTTTTCTATCGAAATTTCAAATAATTTTGACATTTATTGGTTAAATGGTAGGATCTATCAAAAAATATTATTTTTGATAAGTACGTTATAAATTTTATACTTATGCAAAATTTCTTTTAAAAATTTCCTTAAAATTTGAGAAATTTTAATTTCCGTAACGTGATTCATACTGTCCATACTGAAGGTTTAATCAAATTGGATACCTACGTTACGTTGAAAAATTTAAATAATATACATAATAAGCATAATAAGTATACATTGACAGGATTTTTTGATTATGTATTTATGTATATTATTATGTATTTACTTTTTGTTAGTAATAAGTAATTAAATATAATTGTGCGAGGTAGAAAAATGGTAGAAGAAAGTGCTTGTGTGTCTGTTCAGAATAATATTCTGGTTTTCCCCAGTTTTTATATCTAGGTATATTTTTATAATATTTAGATCGGCGTACTTTAATAATTCTGCAGAATAAAATTCAAATAGATCAAGGGGTTTCCGTTTAAAGTTACATATTCGATGTTTGGGCTAGGTTGAATGATAAATAGGTACGAATAGGATGAAATGATACACGTAGGGCACAGACATTTTGAGAATCAATACTCGTTAAATCGGTTGTCAGTAAAATCTACAGATACTTATGCTTAGTCCACACTCAAGTACTAATTGTAAGTAGTAAGCAAGAAGTGGAACAGAAAAATACAATACCACACTATTTTAAATGTTTACAAATTTATAAATGGGCCGATTCGTATGGGCGTAAGCCCAAGCCGCTTACGCTCATTTTGAAGCACATTTGGCTTGCTTTTGATATGTTTGTATATTCCTGTCTCACTTTTCATGTTCTCGAGAGAAGGGTGAGGGTATGTATACGATGTATACCGAACGCTAATACTTGATTCTTCTCTCTAGAACATGGAAAATGAAACAGGAATATACAAACATATCAAAAGCAAGCCGAATGTGCTTCAAAACAAGCACAAATTGATTCAAAATGAACGGAAGCGGCTTGGGCTTACGCCGATACGAATAGGCCCATTATGTTACCGTTTTAAGACAATATTTTAAAGAAAATACTTTTTCCAGTTTTTAAGACAAACAATTTAGCACGGATGCAAAGTGGTATTTGAGGGTAGCAGATCAATTTTATAAAATATTTCTTCTCACTTTTCAAAGTATATACATATGTGTTTAAATACTTACAATTAAATATAAACTAAAAAGATCCGGTTTTATGTATATCTATGGGTTTTATGGAATTGTGAAATAATACGTGTAATAGGTGGAGCCAATGGGACCAATAATTATATTATTTTACTCCCCTTATAATTTTCATAATATACAAAATAAACATAAAAATTGCGAAGTCAGTTGTAGTAGTCATAGTTTAGTTGATGTAATTTGGGTCAGTTAAAAATATGACATAATAAATCAATATAAAAGTAAAAGTAATGACAATGAGTTTTCAATATTCTAGATGTATATATATTAAAAATATGTAAATATCTCAAGTTCAAAAGAAGAATGGTTGGTAGAGGAGTGATTTTTTTTGTTCAAAAATTAAAAAATCATGTATGTATAAATAAGTTTAACAAAAAGATTATTAGGATATATGGCAAGAATGCAAGATTAAAACATTGACTAGGGCCACCTACTTATTAAGACGTACTGTAAATTGTTTAATATCAATAATCTAATGTCAACGTCTTTATTTTTAAAAAAAATAAATAAAAAATTGACAAAAAATATGAACAGAGATAATTTAAATTTCGATCAGATATGTCGTACTTGTTTATCTGATCAACATTTCAAAATCAAATTATTTCCAATTTCAGAAACGACTGACGTGATGAATATATCAATTTTTGAAATGATAATGGCATGTGCCTCTGTCCATGTATGTTTTAATTTTCATTAAAATCGTATTTTTCAAAAATATTTATTAAAATATTATGTTTTAGATTGAAAAAGACGATAATTTACCGAAAAATATTTGTGATGAGTGTCTTTATCTCGTTAAAAATGCATATAAGTTTAAAATAAAGTGTGAAGAGAGCGATAAATTTTTACGGCAACATTACCAAGAATATGTTTCAAATAAAATTTGTATTGAGACAAATGCTAAATTTGGAAATAATGAAAGTATAACATTATCTGAATTTTATGAGGATGATATACAGAATATCGATTACAACTGTCTAGAAAATTCAGCGAATAGTCCAATTGAAACTTTATTAGAAAATGTTGAAAATATAAAATTTGCATCAAATGAATTAGTATCACAAGATTTAAAGACTATAGACGATGATAATGAAAATGAAGTTATTGAAAATGAAGATTTTTGTAGGGAGGAAAATTCTGAAAAAGAAAATTTATTTTTTCTTGAAGAAAATGAAAATAACATAAAAGATTATTTAGATACTGATAATATTGACCACGAAGAAGATGTCGTATGTGAAACTATTGAAGAAACTCTAGAATTTGAAACAAAAAAGGAAAATGAAGATAGTAGTAAAGAAAAATCCTTCCTTTGCAACGAATGTGGCACAGAATTCAAACGATCTGCCGACTTAAAACGACACATGTTAACTCATTCCGGAGAAACACCATACATCTGCCTGATATGTCAAAAAGGTTTTAAACAAAAATTTCATCTGTCCGAACATGTACGATCACACGAACGCAAAGAATATTTCGTTTGTAATATTTGTCAAAAGAAATTCACACGTTACGGTACATTAAGAACACACATGCGCACTCACACAAAATTAAAACCGTACGAATGCGCCATCTGTCAAAAACGTTTCACCGGTTCAGACATTTTAAATAAACATCTGCGCATACACACCGGGGAAAAACCGTATAAATGTGATCAATGTCCACGTGCGTTTGCGCATATCGATCAACTTCAGATACATTTACGAACACATACTGGCGAAAAACCGTATAAATGTTCAAAATGTGATAAAGCTTTCACGCAGTATAATGGTCTGAATGTTCATATGATGAAACACACCGGGGAAAAACCGTATTTGTGTAGCGAATGTGGAAAACGTTTCGTGCGTTCCGATGATTTGAAAAAACATGTACGAACACACACGAAAGAACGGCCGTACGTGTGTAGTGTGTGTTCACGAGGATTCATCCAATCATTTCATCTCGCCGAGCACATGCGCATACACGATGGCGCGAAACCGTTCAGTTGTGAAATTTGTGGTAAAGATTTTCGACGTAATGGAACTCTGAAAATTCATATCCGAACTCAACATACCGAGAGCGATTCCCGTAAATTATTTCCGTGTAATTTATGCAATAAAAAATTTACTGTTCTATATTCACTAAATAAACATATGTTATTGCATACGGGTGAACGGCCTTACGTTTGTACCGTGTGCGGTAAAAGTTTTGTACAAGCAGTACATTTAGAAATTCATATGCGGACTCATTCCGGGGAACGTCCGTATGTTTGTAATACGTGCGGTAAAGGGTTTGGATCATCGTCACGACTGACGGTACATATACGAACGCACACCGGGGAACGACCGTACAAGTGTACACTTTGCAGTCGAGCGTGTACAACATCCACAGCGCTTAAAGTACATATGCGAATTCATACCGGTGAAATGCCCTACTCGTGTCAGAAGTGTAATAAACTTTTTAGCAGGTCAGATTTATTATTGGCGCATCGAAAAAGTAATGGACATTAATATAGTGAGAATCGATTAAATAGTTCAGTCTTTACTAGTCTTTAGTAAGCAAATCGTGGAATATTAAGGGTTTAGGTTCGATTTTTGGTTACGTTATACAGGCTGAGCATTTTCACAGTAAATTTCCCCAGGGGTCGGCAATATTTTTAAAGAAACTTTATTTAAAATATACATAAAATGATTCAACATGTGTAAACATACGTACCTATATATTGATATTGTTAATAAAATAATTAAGGATGTTTGGGAGGTACAATCGGAGATAAAAGTACATGAAATTAGAAATTCGTGAATAATTGCGTTGTATGACAAACTATGAGGTAAATAAATAGTTATCTTTGTTAAATAATAGCTATCACTACAACTGATTGTACAATACATCAAACTATAGCTCTCAGCTGAGTACATTCTGAGGATTTTTCGGAGGAATTTCAAAATGCTACGAGACGATTGAAAATTTAGTAGAATGTTCCTCATTAAATACTAAGGCCCCTGTGAAAATTTCAAACCGATTCACTAAGCCGTTAAAAAGTTATTTAATCTGTTCTGTTTTTGAATTTCCATAAGAGTACGTGTAAAATTAGTTTCTTTTTTTTTTTTTTTTTTTTTTTTTTTTTTTTTTTAATAACTTTTTAACGGCTTAGTGAATTGGTTTGAAATTTTCACAGGGGCCTTAGTATTTAATGAGGGACATTCTACTAAATTTTCAATCGTCTTGTAGCATTTTGAAATTCTCCGAAAAATCCTCAGAATGTACTCAGCTGAGAGCTATAGTTTGATGTATTGTACAATCAGTTGTAGTGATAGCTATTATTTAACAAAGATAACTATTTATTTACCTCATAGTTTGTTATACAACGCAATTATTCACGAATTTCTAATTTCATGTACTTTTATCTCCGATTGCACCTCCCAAACATCCTTAAATCAATAACAGGAAGTAAAATAATAAACCGGTAATAATAAATATTAAAAAAAAATATGTAATACTACATACAAAATATTTTTAAGTGTTTTGTTTATTCTAAAAATATTTATGTAAACCAACACACAAAGAGTAGTAGTTATGTGTTAGTATTTGTGTGAGTATACAAATACTTATTTGTGGTGACATCGTACAAATAATGTATAATCATTGATCGCGATCGGCCTCTACGGTTGTTGTGATTAGTTTCGGATGCCGAAAGCATGGGCAGTAAGTGTTAATATAGACAGATGTAGAGTATATTCTTTCAGGATTGATAAAATGACTTGAAAGAGTAAAAAATACTCAATGAATAGCTCTAACAAATTTAAATTCTTGTACATACCATAATATTATATTTTTTAAAAGTCTGATGTAAAAAGTAGAATTGAATAAATTTTATCCATGTAATACAAATCTGAAATGCATCAGTTTGAACTAGGTCTCTAGGTTCCTATGTATATAAACTTAAATTTACCTTGAAAACTCTTTATTATTTTTTGTATAAAAATATTTGTTATAAAATAAATTCGAAAATAAATTTTTGTTAATTCGAGATATTTTAATGTTATATGACTTTTTCAAGATATTGAGAGTTAAAAGTCTATTTTTTGGGACGTGCGTACCTGTTTGACTTTGTCAAAATATGAACACGCTATGTTTCAACTGCCGACTTAAGTCTATTGACGATAAAAAAATTACACACGCGATTTTGGTGATGAAATTAGAAGCTGTATCAGATAGACCATGTATGTATACGCCTAATTGTGTTAGAAATATATAAATACAAATTATGTGCGCGACTAAATTTCCATCTTCAATTATATGTTTATCTGATGCAGCTTCTAATATTTTATCACCAGAGGCGCGAGTGAGAAATTTTTTTACCACTAGATAGCACAGCTGTAAAGATGAGTAGAGTCCCTACAATAAATAGAGTCGTGACTTGTCATCCATTTTCTGTCCAAAACAAAGCGGGAAGCTTTAAAATTAATTATCACATATTTTAGTAAATATTTTTGAGTAGAAAAATAGTATATTGTGCAATAAGTGCGGGAAATTGTCGATTGCCCACGAAAGCGAAGTTGAGCGCACGAACGTAGTGAGTGCGCTAATTCGATTGAGTGGGGCAATCGACAATCCCGCACGAGTTGCTTTGTTGGTGGTTTCTATAGAAATAATTATGAAATATTTATTAAATGAAAAATTAAGAGGCTGCTTTGCGTGTTTTGATTAAATTTTGCTTGTTTTATTGTCAATTTGCGTGTGGAAAGTTACTTTCCACACGCAAAAAAGTATGCGGGAAGAGTACAGTGGGCATATACCTATTTTGCGTACAGAAATGTGTGCGCCAAGTTAATACTTCTCCCGCATGAGTAATAAAAAAGTAATTATTGTTAACAAGTTATGAATTAATGAACAATTAAATAGTTCTAATTAAATTATTCTTTCTAGGTTAAACTAAATGATTTTTGTTAATATTTAATTTATTTCCAATGTATTTTACGCAAACTTTGGACAGAAAATGCCGGAACCAATCAGTGTTCAGCAAATATGTCACGACTCTATTTATTATAGGGACTCTAGATAAGAGTAGGGAGAGAATCGTTTAATTTATTCATTTCTGCCAGCGCAAGCGCTACGGACGTTGTCATAATCCCTACCCTGTAGTTTATACCGAGTGGGTAGCATAAAAAAAAATTATTATAAATAAAAAAATTTATTAATACATTTACACTATTTACAAATTTATCGAACTTATTTGTCAGGTTTCATATACTTCGCTTGTATCCAAACTCGATACATTTTCAATCGACGACTTCGATTCACTTGTAACCGTCGATCCACTAAATTTTGCACTTCATTGAAACCTGCCTCAGTAAACAATGTTCTCACTTCTTCCTGTGTAAAAAAATACACTCGAGTCCCATCACCACGTACATAAAAATTATCCCCTAAACACCGCCCCTGTTTGAATCGTAATTGTGCTAAATCATAGCGTCCATAATCGCGAAACAGAACTAAACCATTTGGTTGAAGATATTCGTAACATTGGCTAATAACGTGTTTAAATTTAGTTGGATCGATTGCCGATAGGACAAAAATTAAAATAATAATATCTAAACTATTTTTTTCAAATGGCACAATCCATTCAGGTTGTGTGGCATCTAACACAAATGCGTGACACCGTTTTTCATATTCCGGTGAATTTTTAAGGATATCGATGGCGTTACTCGAAAAATCACTACAATAAACCATTAAATCCGGATTTTTATTATATTGCAAAATCGGAAACACAGTATTTCCAACACCGCAACCAATTTCAAAAATTCTAGTTGGATTTTTAATTAGAATTTCGGCTTTAGCATTTGTACTTTGAGGTAATATACGTTCAGGCGCTTCATAATCGGGCGCTAACTCGGGAAATTCAGTGAAAAGCCAATGACGATCTTTAAAGAATCTATTTTTATGTATATCGTAAAATGCGTCCCAATAAGTATTCGCATTGTTTTCATAGTTTAAAATTTCATTTTCTGCGAGGGTAATTTTTGAGTTTTTTAAAACTTTTTCTTTTGCTTCCGATTCTAATTCTTCGTTCCAATCGACATCATCCCATGCATTGTGTTCAAAAACATTGGCATCGTCTTCTAAATATCTATTACCAAACTGTGGTCGAATATTTCCCTGATTTTTTATTTCTGATTCGCTACTGAATTCCATTTTTAGCAGTTTCCTAGGAAGGTTCCCCACGATAATTTTTGGAAAATTATTTAGTTTCCACGGTTTCCACATCAATAATTTTAATTTAACTTGGAAAAAGGTTATATTTTTGTACACTCAACTCTTACATAACTCGTATTTCAATACGTAAAATGAGTAAAATGTAATACTCTTCGTGTCCTTTGAATAATATGTATATTTTTGAATAATTTATTGAGATATTTATAAGTTAAAACAATATTGATTTATTAGTTTCAATTTTTTTATTTTTTTCCTCTGATATATTTTTTGTACGTGATAAATTGACCGTGTTCCTGAAGGAGTGGGTGTACATATTAAAGTATTTTAAGTTGGCAGTACAAAATATAATTGACAACCTTGACAACAAAAGAAATAAAAAAGATTTGTCGACATATTTGATGACGAAGGGAAATCTTAGCTTGGCAATTTGCAAATCATAACAATTTGGTTTCCTTATTCAAATTTATTCATAAATATTAATTTAATTTACCTTGATAGTCTAAATTTTTCCTACTTTATATAATTTTCGAATCAAAACAGTTTTTAACCATTTAATTCCATGCTGTTGTATGTTAGGTTAAAAACTCTGGAAATTTCTAATATTCATTTTTTCGATAATATGTTGTAAGAGACTGAAAATATTAGTTTTCATTTTGTAAAAAGTTTGGGTAATGTAATTAAAATGCCTCCGATTAGTAATTTACGGATAGCTGTCGTATGCTCCAGCAATATGAATCGGAGCATGGAAGCGCATGCATTCTTAGCGAAGAAAGGCTTTATCGTCAATTCATTTGGAACAGGCGATAAAGTCAAATTACCGGGTACTGCTTTAGATAAACCAAATTGTTATGAATTTGGCACCTCGTACGAGGAAATTTATAATGACCTTATGATGAAAGATAAAAGTTTGTATCCTTTACAATAAATTTTCGTTTCAGCTAAATCCATACCTTATTTTTCCGAAATAATTTCCTTAACAAAGAATTTTAGTTATACCCAAAATGGCCTGTTACATATGTTAGATAGGAATAAACGAATTAAACCAGGTCCGGAACGATTTCAAGTGACGAAAGAGAAGTTTGATATTATTGTAACGTGTGAAGAGAGGGTTTACGATCAAGTTTTAGAATTTATGGAAAATCGAGAGGTGGTAGATAATGCGGCAGTGCATGTCATCAACATCGATATCCAAGATAATCACGAAGAAGCGACGTTGGGAGCTTTCTTAATCAGTGATATGTGCGTAATGGTAAGTAACGAGTTAAATACGAGATTTAGTGTCCATTTTTTTTTTTTTTTTTTTTTTGAAGTACAAACTTAAGTTTTAGTGTAAGTATTAATTGGGTGAGTATTTAATATGTTAAACGTACACTTTTATTAATAAAATTATAACAATTGATTGATATGACTTTTTCTGTTTGCAGTGTTGTCAACACTTACAAGCACATCAAAAATCGTATGATAATACAAAAACATTAAAATTTAATGTATGTGTTATAAAACGGAGTAATACTAAACAGTTTTTATTAAAATTATTTTTAAATAAATTGTATTTCTTTACTTTAGTAAGGGGATGCATTTATTACTCTTAGATTTGGAAGGGTTAATATAGCGTTTAATAAAATCCAAAATCGAGCGAGCGTCATTGTTACAAATATATAGTGTAATACAGGCTTTACAAGTTCACATCCTATTCCTTCATCGATTTTATTATGTTGAACTGTTAAATCTCAAAATATACAGAGGCGGTTCTAGGATTTTTATTTTGAGTAGGCCCGAATTTTTCTATATAATTTTTAGACGGAACAAAAAGTCGTTTTAAGGATATTACATAAATATTAAACCTGATATAGGTGCTTTGTTAGTTAGGGCTGGCACAACATAGAAAAATGAGAATATTGTAACATAATAGATTGATGCGATACGAAATGAGCCGTATGTGTTTTATTCCTGCATATAGGATTTGGACATGAAATTCCTTTTCATTTCGGCCTGTTGAGTAAGCCGGCGTCTTCTGCATTTCTTCAACTAATGAGTATTAATCCTGATTAAGTCATGGCTGATCTTAAATGCAATTTGATTGTTTTCATAGTAGAAAAGTCTCGTTCAGCAGAAACTTTACTTATAGATATTATTGAATAGATAAGTGTTTCTCAAACTTTTTTGTCTGCGACTCCCCTTTACACTTAAAAATTACGAAAGACCCCTAAAATATAAAAAAGTGGGTAGGAAATGTGTAGAAAATGGGTATGTAATCTGTAATCAGTTGTTTCTGCGACCCCCTGAAATAGCTTTCGCGGCCCGTCTGGGGGTCGCGACCCTCATTTTGAGAATCACTGGAATAGATTACGAAATCTGTTGTTCATATAAACAGTAAGAGTAAACGTAAAGTTTCAGAAATATCCTTTAAACTTTTTTCTGCATTTTTCTTTTTTCTACTTTTACAAAATTTTTGGGTAAGCCTGGCCCTACCTGTTCTACCTACTAAAACCGTCCTTGAAAACGTACAACCCTAGGAGGGAAAATTCCCTTAACTAAGAGTTTGAACCTAGTTTGTGATTAATTTGTATTATCTTTTTCTGTTGGAAAATATTAATTGTTCTAATATTTTATAAGACAAGAAGACTCTCCAAGCGAACTTAGGCTAATACCTAAATTCCAAATTCAGTTTTGCATTCACGAAGTAAGGTACTCATTTTACTTTAATGATTCTGGTGTCATTTATAATGTACGTACGTCGATTAGCACCATATAAACTGTTTTTGATGGTCTGATAATTAATATGAATTTACTGTATCCAGGGCCGGCGAAAGAAATGACGGGCCCCCGGGTACAAAAAGGAAATTTTCAAAGATTTTTCTCCAAAAATACAGTTGACGAGCAAAAAAAATCTCCCACTTTGTTCAGGTCTATAATAGAAGCTCCGGGCCTCCGGACAATTACCCTACCTGACTTCCCCTCTCTCGCCTGCCCTGACCGTATCTTTCCCGGTTGGTATCGAACTCACGACCTACCAAACAAGAGTTGGCGCTGCTGACTACTAGACCAACTCGGGCTCTTAGCACTTTAATTGAAAGCAAATATCTGCTCAAAGTTATCTCCAGTAACGGTCTTCCGATGAAAAGTATTGAATTATCTTTTTGAACTCGTCTCCTTCCAAAAATGTTTCATTTATCAACTTTTTCTCTGTATATAGGCAAGATTATTCCATTCAGTAAGGTTCAATATTGGATTCCCTTCACATACATAGATAATAATTATGTTACCTCATTTCCATGTATTCGAATTCAACTCACATTTAATTAAACCCTAGTAACCAGTCCTGTCGTCAGAAATTTGGATCAGATTTACGTCCATCTGCGCCGTTTCTGACGAATATATAGACGGCAGACTATCAACAGAATCTAACTTCAGGAAAAAACAGCAGAGATACGTAAGTCTAACGGATAATTTTTATAATAACTCGGTCGACAGACTTACGGCAGGAAGACGGCTGTTACCTGCTTTAAATTCTCCCCTCCCATAAGTTTTCAGCGGTTCTCATTTTCATTTTTTTAAGTTGATAAGCGCGCCACCACGCGGTATGCGGTTGAACTAAATCCGAAATTTTGTGCCAAAAAATATTCCCAACCACCGCATGTATATATTTATAAAAATAATTAAAAGGATTTATTATTAATAAAAAGGATTTATTATTAATAAAAAACTGTTTTTTCCTGACGTTAAATTCTGTCGATAGTCTGCCGTCTGTATATTCGTCAGAAACGGCGCAGATGGACGTGAATCTGACGAAGGGTAATGTAGACCTAAGTATGTAGATCTGATGTCAGTCTGACGTCAAGTAGGTTACTATGGAAGTAGGTATTACGTCGAAAGTGTCGAAGACGTTTCGAAGGTCGAAAACGTTTTATGTTTATTATATCGCTACGTTTCTGCGTTAACCTCGTATCTGAAAACTCCCAATTTTTGGACACACAAAAAAAAACGTATTTAAATCTGTTTTCATCACTATGAACTTAAGATTTATGCTAATTACACCCTTTGATGTTGGCTACCTATATATATATATATATATATATATATATATATATATATATATATATATATATATATATATATATATATATATATATATATATATATATATATATATATATATATATATAATATGTATAGATAAGTATACATATAAATACAGTATTTAATATGTTTTTTGTGTGTCCTAAAGACCTAAAATATGTCGTTTTTGATATACAAAGTTAAGACAGAAAGGTAGCGATATACTAGATTTTGTTTTGATTAATTAACAAAAAGTGTGCTATATACTTATGTTTTTATATTTTACAGTTTGGAAACATAAGGAAACTGCATGGCTCCATTTAACCCATTACTTTAGCCCTCTCTCTTCAGTTACGATCTTCCCCTCTGCAAGTTTCAAGGTTGCGTGATGACAGATAATACAATTTAAAGGCAGTGTTGTCAGACCTAATGCTTTAGCAACAGGTCTATCTTACTCAAACCACAGTCTTTTTGATGTTTTCTAATTTTTTTAAATTTAAAGTTGTTTACAATTTTTATTTTTAATGGTTGTAAGAAACATTATGTTTGAAATTCCCACAAGTATTTTAATTATTCCGATCGATAGAGTAGCTTTTTATTTTATTAATCAACCAGTCAATTGTTTTATTGATTCCTTCGATCAAGCGGATTTTAAGTAGCTTTTTTTATCAAATGTACAAAATAATCTGGATCCTGCCCAATATTAAACCGCGTAGAAAGCGTATATTTAGAAGCTTGTAGCTGCTGCATATTTAAATTTGTTTGTGCGGTTTATAAGTGCACAATGCGCGAAAGTTATTTCTACCGTGGGTTGAACACGACCCTGTTAGACGACTGGGCCGTGTTTTATCCGTGAAAAAATGCGGGAAAAATTTTTCGCGCATGTGCACTGCTAAACTACGCAAACATAAAATTTAAATTATTTGATGTCTACTACCACAGAACAAATCTATGTACTACCATATTTGGAAGCTTGTTGATGTTATATTTTTAACTTTTGCTAGTGTGTTTGTGTGGTTTGATAGTGGACATGTGCACATGCGCGCAAAATTTTTTATAACACGAAAAGAATACGGCTCTGCTTTAGGCCTTTAAATGTGTATCTGTGTATTTCACTCCTTTAATGAAAGAATGTGGGAAATTTTTTTTGTCTTGAAATGCCAGACTTTTTGTTGCCAGTGACAAGTACCATAAATGAGGTTAAAAAAAAAAAACAGATAGCAAATTAGTAATGTCAACGTTAAGAACATAATTCAGCCTAGCAATTTGTAAAATGTAAATCAGTATAAATCAGTGACACAAATTATAAAGTGCATATCAAAGCATTTTGAGTCGCTACCTTGCTGGACGATTTAACTTGTCTTAATGGCAACACTGTCTAGAGAGGATAAACCATTAGCAATACTTAAGAGCTGATTTCACAACCTAAACTGAATTTGAAACGAACTTTAATCCAGAACTTAAAGCTCCTTAAAAGCTTTTTATTATTTCGTTGTATGGTTTAGCGAATTTCCGGAATGTAATTCAGCTATTACATACAGCCACTGTCATAACGCGACGTGGGCCAGGGACTATGGCAGAAATTTGTTTTGAGGTGCCTAGAAACCGAAAATAATATTCACTAAAATTTTATATAACGTAAAAGCCCCCATTATGGAACGGTATCTAATACTGGAACAGTTTTGACATTTACATATTAATGAAGTTATTTCTGAAAGAAACGTCTGATAACAAAAATTATTATTAATAGAATGATTGTTTTTCCAATTTAAATTCACCTCGCATTTAATGTTTCCTTACTTAATTAAAGAAATAAATATGTAAATGGCAAAACTGTTCCAGTGTTAGACACCGTTCCATAATGGGGGCTTTTACGTTATATAAAATTATTATATAAATTTTATTTATATATGTGCTTTAAACTATTATTCTACGTCAACTAGTTTCCGAGAAAAACTAATTTTTCTAAACGGAAATTCGCTATGTTATGCAGGATGCTGCGACAGGGGTATTATTATTTGTTTTACATAAAGTCAAAAGGATATGACCGTATGTGAAGGAAAATTTCTCTTACAATCAACTTTTTCCAAATAACTGACTAATTGTTGACGAAACTGATTTCCTTTTCTATCAGTTTTGTATCATGTATGGTCTGCCGTGTCACACGAATGTCATGTATCTTTAAATACAGCAATTTCGCGTAACAACGTTTAAAGGATTCTACTCAATCCCTAGTATATACATATATTGACAATAAAATTAATTAATTTGTTAATAATAATATAATAATTATCTATTGAATTTTTAAATTTTTATTTTGATTGTATCACATTCCTTATTTCTTATACTTTCAAATAGTATATTTATACGTCATTAAATCAATACTGCAACATTGAATCAATAACGCATAATAAAAATCAATTATCTTAGATATTTAATAATATTTGAGCGAATTAAGATAATACGATATTTTATTCAAATCAAGTTTTCTCAAAACTATCATTTCTGAGGTACGTGAGATTAGTGTGACACGGCAGTGGTATCATGACATACATATCATGATAAATTATTTGAGTAAGCATGTACTTTACGTTTGTCAATTAAGCTTTCCACATGTGCGTTGAAAAAGTACGTTACCTATTCAAAATGTAGATTGTAGCGAATTTCCAGAATGGAATTCAGCTATTTGTTGTTTTGTCATTCAGTTACAGTAAAACTTATTTATACAACCAATGTTTTAACACCTTGATGGTCATTAACGTCAAGTGAAACTTTACTTACTCATACGTCAAACTTTACTTACTCATACGTTGTACGACGTCAGCAATTCCATATAAACTGTATTAGCTGTCAAAATAGTATACCATTTGGACATTTTGCTATTATAGGTTATGACCGTCATGGTGTTAATAAACAGTACTAAAAAAAATTTAATATTCTTGAACACTGTTGACAACATTTATTATTATAATTTAATTAGTATAATTATAATTTAATCGGTATATTGAATTCCCGGATAATACAATGAGATTATTTTTATTTTTTACAGATGGCAAAAAGTGAAGATCTAGACAATGATATTGACGAATTATTACACAATTATGAATCAAAGTGCCAACGTCCAATATTGCACTGCGTATTATTTTATTAAAGACAAAATTAATTTGTACATAATATTTTTTATATGACAGAACTGAAAATGAATGGTTTATTTATTACTTAAGCATTGTATCATATAAGTTGTATGTATAATTATGTTATCAGAAAATACATAATATTAATAAATACATATTTATATACAGTGGATTCCCTGTAATTAAGTTCCTGCTAATTACGAACTTGTGATAGTGAAAGAGGTCAGTATTTTCGAAGTTGCATGAAGAAATAAATACATAAGTTCACACTGAATTTCTTTACGCTGTGATTTCGCTATTTTCATTATTTATTGGATTACAAGATATTGGTCCACAAAAAATTGCCAAATTATAAGGAGTTGGTAGCAGTTAATATCGTCCAGCAAACGTTTGTCGAATTATAGGGGGTCCACTGTAATCTAAATTATATAAAATTTGTTTTATTTATTTCGTAAGAATTCATTATTACATAAATTATTGTAGTTCAACTTTTAACAATAAATACGTTTACAGCTATTCTAATTAAAATCCCCGTATCATGTTTACGACTAACGATATTATTACATGACGTTTTATTTCTACTCGATTTAATTCTAGTTTTCTTTTTAAATGCTAGTTTAAAAATTGAGAATGTATAAATCGTATAAATGTAAAAACTTTTCGTTTTAACTTAAAAACGTTGATTTTAAATCGTCACATTTTAATAATAATTATAATTATGGTTATTCATTATCAAAAATGTTCAAACATTTCGCTGTTGTTCGTCATTAATCAGTAGAAAAAAACTACCATAGAAATAGTAGAGTCCTAATGCCTTTCACACAACCAATAATATAAGAATAGAGTCCCTATAATAAATAGAGTCGTGACATGTCATCCATTTTGTATCCAAAACAGAGCGGGAAGCTTTAAAATTAATTATCACATGTTTGAGTAAATATTTTTGAGTACATAATAATTGTTAATAAGTTATGAATTAATGAACAATTAAAAATTTTTAATTTAATTATTCTTTCTAAGTTAAACTGAATGGTTTTTGTTAAGATTTTATTTATTTCCAATGTATTTTACGAAAACTTTGGATACAAAATGCCGGAACCAATCAGCATTCAGCACACATGTCACGACTCTATTTATTATAGGGACTCTATATAAGAAATAAGGAGTGTGCCATCTAGTGACGTTGAATGGAACTTAAATGATTTCTACCATAGAGTAATAGAGACAACATATCTATGCCTACACTACTGGAACCAGTGTAACATGTAAGAGATAGACAATATGTTGTATACACACACTGGGTTTACATTGTATTAGTGCGATTTTGTGTATTTGTGTGAGTAACGCAAATAGTAGGGGCGGTCACGTGGGTCAGACACCACACGCATGTACTAGGGGATGTAACCGATGTAACAATACCAACAACAATCAAGTCCATTATCGTGTGGTTGATCTTCAATCATCGACTGCTACTGACAAACTGACAACTAAGAAGCCTAATGAGCACAGAAGTACACACTCGTGATTTCAGAAAAGAGATAGTTGCGGCGTCTCTGTCCTCTGTGATTTCTACACAATGAAATACGAAATAATGAGTTCGCCATCTAGTGACGTTGAATGGAACTTTAACTGAACTGCTCATAGGTATGTGTATAAGTATGTACGTATTTTTGTATATCAAAATTCGTGATTTTTTTGTTATTAAGTGACAAAAAAAGTCATCACGAACGTTAAAGAGTCTCCACATTCTCGCCGAGGTTGGACGAAACGAGAATGTAGAGGGTCATTTCGTTGTGTCTCGCGGCAGGGCCGCGCCAAGGGACATTTGCGCTGGGGTGCAGGACAAAAATTGCCGCCCCTAAAACGCCAAACTTATTTGTAATACATTTTTGATAATAAAATATATGCCTCCCGGCTACCAGTTTACTTACTATATATACTTACTTTAATGAAATGCATAAAATATTATAAAATATTTAGGATTATAAATGGAATAAAACACTTAAACTTTTTTTAACAATTTATTTCGCATAAATTTCAAGAACAAGTAAATAAAAATAAATAATTTTACACAAAACAAAAACGAATAGTAACAATTTTAAAATTTTATATAAAATTCACTTTCCTTGCCTTTTTTATTGCAAATTCATTTATTAAATCTGACATGTCAATATCTGCAGCAATTTTGTTTTCTATGCTAATTAAACTTAAATACGATATTCTTTCCTGTGACATACTAGATCTTAAATAATTTTTTATTAACTTAAGTTTCGAAAAACTTCTCGCACCAGATGCCACTGTCACAGGTATTGTCAAAAGTATTCTTAATGCAATTGTCATATTCGGAAACATTGTAGTAAGATCATTAGAAAACATATAATCTAAAACTGTTAATGTATTCATGTCGGGATTAATATATGTTAAAAGAGTTTCTATTTCATCACATAAATCTAACGCATTTATATCAGATTCGTTCCGCAGAGCCCAAAAGGGGATGTTTTTTACTTAAATTTCTGAGAAACGAAATAATGTAACTTTTCCAAGAAAAGAGTATGGAGTGCTCCAATTTAAAGAACATCCATAAATCTTATCTTATCCTAAGTGGAATAAGCAATATCCAAAGAACATGTATATTTTAAACTAAATTGCTTGCAGATGTGGATAAGCAAATATTGAAAACAAAATTTATAATAACAAAAAACAGAAATAATAAATTAGGTTTAAGATATCAACCAAATAGGAAAAAGAAGATAAAATAAAAATGTTGGTTTTAAAACCAAACAATTGAAATCTTAAACTATTTTATTATATTTCGACTGTTCAATACAGTGTTTTCTAAGTCTTATTTAAAAGAATAATATTTTACTGAGAGATCCTCCGTCATCAATTTTTAGTTTGTTTTGTTTACTAATAGTCACGTACTATATACAACGTAACGCAACGAAAACTAAACAATTTTAAAGATTGATAAATGTTTTATGTGTAGAATTCAACGACGGTTTTTATAAAATTAAAGCGTGCAAGAATATGTTCGATCCCGATCCCGTTTGATCTCGCCGATTACGGCGCAAATGATTGTTGTCGCTGGTCGACAATCGGAATAATCGGATTACCGAGGGGTCACAACAATCATAACAGACAAGTATTTAAGCAAAATGCGGGTAACATTTAGTGTCATCAAAATTACCACATAAAAATAGTAATAATTTTATATTTTATTTGCCGCCCCCAAAGCCTGCCGCCGGGGTACTAGGCACCCCTAACACCCCCGCTTGGCGCAGCCCTGTCTCGCGGTTGCGGTTGGTGTTTCATATGCCTGGGCCAACCTCAGCGAGGAACTTCGACGAGGAACCTCGTCCTACTTCGGCGAGAATGTGGAGGCTGCTTTATGTTCTCATGAATTTTGATGTACAAAAATACCTACGTATACCTATGAGCAGTTAAATTAAAGTTCCATTCAACGTCACTAGATGGCGAACTCCTTATTTCTGATTTCATTCATCATTGTGTAGAAGTGGTAGAAGTCCATGGAAGTCATTAAAGTTCGACTCAACCTCACTAGATGGCGGCACTTCTTATTTCTTATTTCATTGATTCTGTGAAAGCTATTACATGGTGTCTTGACTTTATGTTTTAGTATAAGGCTATAAGGTAACGGGCCTAGTTTCTGACCTTTTAAGAGTGACGGCTGAGGTTAAACGACAGTAATAAATATAAGTTTAAACTGAAGAGACAATTAATAATTTTATCAACTAGTTTATGGCTTTCAAAATAAAGTCATACAAGTAAAATAATTATTTGAATTGAATTAATAATTTAAATTAATGTTTTAAAAATTGACAAAAAGGACCCAGTTTCTGACCTTCAAAATTTCTCATGTGACAGTTTTTGACCCTGACAGTGGCCTAGTTTCTGATCCTTAAATTTAAAAATACAGTTTTTTAAAATTTAATTTATAAATAATTTTTTATTGATAAAAATGAATGTTTAATGTTATATAGGTTATGAAAAATAACAAAAACTAATCGAAGATAACTATAAATAACAAAATAACTAACAAAAACTGGTTAGAATTTAATTGGGCCATACCACTTTAGAAGTGAGCCCAGTAATTGACCCTCATATTTCAATAATAAAAATCATTCTAAGGTATTTTATAAATATTTTAAAATAAATTTTAAACAAATACTAACCTGCTCATATATTTTTAATTAAGTTTTCATACTTACATGATGAATATTGCACAGATCAAAATGAGTACTTTGTAACATAAACTGTTAGGAAACTACCAAAAAAATTGTTTTTACACACATTTTAAACATAAAAATTTTTTTTTATTTAGTTAATATATTCTAAACTTTTTAAATTGCTGTTCATTAGACACAGAATAGATTACTTTAAATTAAGAATTTATTTTTTTTCTTATTTAAAATATAGTTTTTTTATTAATTTATAACAAAGTTGAAAAGTTCAGAAACTGGGCCAGGGTCAATTACCGGGTCTTTTACCTTACGAACTGTATGAATTAGTAAATTAACCGAATTAACCATTGCTAGTGACATCTATGATCGTACAATTTGATTAAAATTTCATATATACAACGACCATTTATATATGGAATACGGCATATCGCGCGTTGGCTGTCTCTACCTCGTATATCAAAAGCATGTCCCTGTCACTCTCCATTTAGTCTATTATAAAAAAATGGACCGTTTTTTAACGTCGCTGTAACTAATATACCAGATGGCGTTGATTTACTAGGGGATAAAATTAGAGTCGAGACATGAGGTTTAATAGTTCGCTATTTTTCATCTAAAATAAATTGGAAATAAATTAAATATTTAAAAAAATACTTTAATTCAACCTAGAAAGATTAACTAAATTAAAAAATTTTAATTCTTCGTTAACACGTAACTTGGTGATGATACTTTTGTGCTCAATCATATGGTAATTAATTTTGACATCTATTTATGTCTATGTATAGATAAGTATATATGTAAATACTATATTTACATATACGGTTATATACGGTTTAAACGATTAAGACGGGTTAACTCGTCCTGCCATATGGCGTCTCAAAATGCTGTGATATGTATATATTCACTGGTACAGGTTCCGCTATCTGTGACAGATTTTCCGAAATACGGTATATGTCTAAATAATGTTCAATTTTATCAACATAGTTTAGTATAATTTATATTTTGTAAATTCCTAGGATTCACTTTTTTGATGTTGGGGTCTTTGATTTTTTTTCTTTTTTGTAACCTTGTCTATTGTACTTATCACTGACAGTAAAAACTCCGGCATTTTGAGACAAAAAAATTTTTCCATATGGTTTGTTTAAAAGATTAAATGAGTTTAGACGAGTTAATTCGTCCTGCAATATGGCGGCTCAAAATGCTGTGATATGTATATATTCACTGTAGAGTCATTCGCTGTAGAGTCCCTTTAATAAATAGAGTCGTGACATATTATCCATTTTCTGTCCAAAACAAAGCGGGAAACTTTAAAATTAATTACCACATATTTGAGTAAATATTTTTGAGTATATAATTATTGTTAATAAGTTATGAGTTAATGAACAATTAAAAATTTTTAATTTAATTATTTTTATTTTCAATGTATTTTACGCAAACTTTGGACAGAAAATGCCGCAACCAATCAGCGTTCAGCACACATGTCACGACTCTATTTATTATAGGGACTCTAATTCACTGGTGCAGGTACCGTCATCTGTGACAGATTTTTCGAAATACGGTATAATTCTAAGTAATGTTCAATTTTATCAACAGTTTAGTATAATATTTATACTTTGCAAATTCCTAGGGCTCACTTTTTTGATGTTGGGATCTTTGATTTTGTTTCTTTTTCTTTTTTTTTGTAACCTTATCTATTGTACTTATCACTGGCAGTAACAGGTCTGGCATTTTGAGCCAGAAAAAATTTTCGCTATGGTTAAAATAAAAGAGTTAAGAGGAGGTTTACTCGAGAGTCCTTAAAAATTATGTATTTTTCTAGAATTTTTTTCTCAAGAACGGAAGTAAATATCAATTTCAAATATTGTACACATATTTATTAAGTATTAAACTATACAAAAAAAAAAATTTTCAAGGAAAAATATAAAAAATTGTCCATTTTATAGATACTGCAGTGTGACGATCCGAAAATTCAATGCCTTGTTGGCGGACATCCTAGCGCCGGTAATAAACCACCGAAATCCAAAAACAAAAAAGATTTATAAAATATATGAAGAGTACCGGCACCTCTACCTATAATATCAATAAATTGCTGAAAGAAAAAAAAAGGCGGATGTGTGAACTTTTGATTACGATTTTTGTCTTATTTTTCGCTCTTTAAAGTAAACTTAAAGAATTGAATTATCTTTAAAATAAAAAATTAAAAAAAAGGATCCATCGAATAGTTTTTGAGTTATCGTGTCCGCTAGTTCCAAAAATGTAGTTCCGAGATATTATAAAATATATATAAAGAAACGTATTTTCAAAATTTTATATTTAATACTCATTATTGCGTGAACTACGTTTTTTTAATTTTTTTTTATAGAAAGCTGGATTCGGTTAATGTGCAAGAATCTTGTTTTTATATTATTTTCAGTAAAATCACTTTGGGAACATATTCTACACATAATTTGCTACGATTTCGGCAAAACAAATCGATTTTTTTATCAAATCTCAAGTAAACCTTCCCTTAAATTACTTTCAGCAAAATCAGTTTGGGGACATATTCTACACATAATTAGCTACCAATTTCTGCAAAAAAAAAATCGATTTTTCTTTAACGACTCTCAAGTAAACCTCCCCTTAATAAATAAATTGGCGTTATTTTTAAAATAATTAAAAAAAAAATTGTTGTATTTATCAGTGATATAATATTATATATAATAAATGAGTAGGTAAATAGAAAGAAAATATAAAACAAAATTTTATCTTTACGGTATTTTTTTTTATTCAGAATATTTTTAAACAACTGGCAAGATATCTGTATTTTATACAAAAATTCCACTTATAATATATACAGTATTATTTTTTGAACATAGCTAAAAGAAATATATTCGCACCGAATAATAATAAATTTGTTGTGCGTTGCCACGTCCACTTTTTACAAGGATCCCGGAGTTTAGAAAAAACTTCAGGAAGAAGTGGCATATTTGAAACACTAGCCTGATCTGTAAAATTACTACAAGAACAATTAGAGTTTTTTCGATTAAGTTTCTTTACACAATAATCAATATCGGAATATTTTTTTTTCTCGGAATCACTTATGCAACGCCATTTTTCTGCAGCTTTCTGGACAATTTGTGCCGCATTATCAATTCCTCGGCGATAATGTTTCTATAAAAAAAAAGTTTAATTTTACCGAAAATGAATGTACGGTAGTAAAAAATTATAGGTAATTAGTAGTATACAGCAAGTTTATAGTAATTTTTATTAATATTATCTAAATGACCTTCTACGGGTACTTTGGAGTTAAAATACTGAATTTTAATATTTTGGAGATAAAATATTGCATTTTATTTAGAGATTATTACTATTGTTCCCTGTGGAGACATCTTCAACAATATTTTTCAAGAGCGCGAAGAGCAACACAGTTGCGGCGACGTCTGGACTGTTCTCTAGAGGAGTCTCCACATTCTCCCCGAGGTTGGACGAAAGGAGAATGTAGAGGGTCATTCCGTTGTGTCTCGCGGTTGGTGTTTTAATGCTATTCATATGGCTGAGCCAACTTCAGCGAGGAATTCGACGAGGAACCTCGTCCAACCTCGGCGAGAATGTGGAGACTCCTTAGGACCTTATAAATCTAAGTGAGGGTTATGCGGAGGTGTTATGTCGGTTTTTATTCATATTGACATTCTTGGCGTATATAAGAACGTCACTTCGACAGCACACTGCCCTATAATAGACGTTTTAAACTTTGTATTCTCTCTAATCGTTCCGTTTAGATTGCCTTCACGAGTAACTTTTGATTGATAATTTAGCATCATCAACCTTAATATGTAGTATGATTAATCTTTGCGAGAACCTCCGTTTCCAATTTGGGATTAAGTAATGTTAAAGAAATGTACAAGCATTATAATATATACCTGAAAGTAACATTTTACAAAATTTCGGAATGGGTGATTTCCACAACGTTTTTTCTTCCTTTGCTTGTTTCTACAATACTGAAACAAAAATAATTAAGAAAAATTATCTAATTAGAACGAATAAAATTTAAACAGAAGCGGTAAAAATATTTAATCCGTATTGCTTGATTCACAATTTTTAAAAAATATTGTATTCATCTCGATGATGGTGTAAAAACTGAAAGTCGACTCGTATTCATATTATTTGCTTTGGGTGAAAAGTGACAAGGCAAACGTAAACGGTCTTAAATTTTCTTATATGGATTTTTACAAAATAAATCTTCCAAAAGGGAATAAAAATTTGTGGTAAATAACTTCAACAAAAGTACAAAAATCTTTAAAACCTCGCTTATGTTAACATAAACTATTAATTAATGTGATTAATGATAGTGCACTTGACCCTCCATGTACGTATTATTGTAGCCTTGTTAAAAAATCATTATTTTAAAAAAAAATAATATTTGGCATATTTGCAACAAAATGACAATTTTGTGTTAAGGTGTCAATGTTTTTAGATTCGAATTGTTGTATTGCCATTATGTATTGTTTTTTGTTTGTATTTTTTGATATTTTTTACTAAAAGTACTGAGTTCAATATTGAGACCAACATTTGGGCTAATATTGGAATAACAAACACAAACGATTTAATTTCAAATTCTGGTAGAAATTTAATTAATGGCCTAATTATCTAGTGTTCAGTACTTAGGTCTGCAGATCCATGATATACCATCCACACAGAGCCAAGGAGAAAAATGGCGGGCCTCGGAGATAAATTAGATTTTTCAAAAATTTTTCCCAAAAGCATAGGTGACGGGAAAAAAAAGTTTGAAAACTTTAATACTTTTATCCAGGCCATTTTTCTTCGAATATAAAAGTGACAAGAAAGAAAAACCACTTTCACAGCCATTTCTTTAATTTTTTTCGGGCCCCCATTCCAAGCCCGGGCTCCAGGGCTACAACCCCGGCTACGCCCTCTCGTTGGGCTTGCATTTATATGAAATTTACAAGTTTCGTAGGAAAATATCCGTATCTTTAGAAAAACATTGCCAGTTTCACGCCATCCTTGTCAAAGTGTTGAACTGACTCTTTTATAGGGGTGATTTTAGAGTAGCCTTCAGCGCTAAACATCCATTAATAAACACTAAGATCGAAAAGCCGAAAGTGTAACGATTTCGGTTAAATTCGGATTGAAGAGTCGATTATAATCGAAAAGAAAATAATATATAGGTAAATTAAGAAATAATAACGTTAATTTTTTTTTTTAATGAAAATTTCATTTCAAGAAAAGGATAATAATGAATCTTGTCTCAATAGCACATTACAAGGGTACATATGACCTAAGCTGTTGCGTACCAAAAACCAATAAAAAAAAGAGTGAATCTTGACATACCTACTTTCTTGAGGAAACCTCGTTGTCCTATGACATGACAGTTTAATTAAAATTTATAACTAATTAAAAAAGTTCGTAGTACTTACCGTATTCCGCGCCATAAAAATTACATTAAACAACGAATTTTTTGGAAAATTTTCTATTACATTATAATTTGCGAAATCAAGATTTAAAAAAAATGGTAATACGAAAAATTATAAATTACAAATTTTAATTTATGACAGCTAAAATATTAATTAAATTGACAATGAAATCTAACATATCCATAGAAATTATGGAAAAAAGTGGAAAGTGTTTTGATTAAATGAAGAAAATGGTACGGTTTTATCGTACGGTTCTACTACAGCGATTTAAACAATACATGATGGAATTTTATGTCGAATTTAAGTAATTCCAATGACTTCCGTATTATTTTAATTGAGTCAATAGCCTCTTTAAATCAAGTGCTTATCATTTACCTTCTAAACATACCTTTTACCTATGCCTTTTACAAAATAAACTTTGTTCTAATATCTCGATATCGGTATCTGAGAGTTATTTTTTTTAACGTTAGTAAAATATTAATTACCCGTGTAGCAATGCCCATTCTAGAAATTTAATTTAATAAAAGTAATTTAAGGATTTTGTATCCAAATTGAACTTGAATTTTTTTTAACTGAAATATTATTTGAATGATTTTACATGGAGTCTATGGTGAAATTTTAGTAATTCTTGTGTAAATTTTTCATTTTTCCAGCAAAATGTTAAACTTTGGTAAGAAAATATAAGTTTTACTATAATTGTATTTTCGATTACTCCTGAAACTCACATTTTATCAAAAATAAAAAGAAAGATAGCGAAAACGTATCTTAATAACAACAAAACGCAAGTCTTTTAAATTTAAATTACGAATTTTACAGTCAAATGGACTTGATGACGTCATACGAATGGAAATTAATTTTTCTAAGAAGTAACAATATTAAAATTTTAGTTTCAATGTAATTGATGTGCTTGTGAATATCATCAAGTACGGCGAACTTTTGTTTGTATTTAAACATACAGGTGCAGTTTGGAAAATGTAGGATGAGACTTCAACAAATGTGTTAAAATCTTTATAAATAACTGTACTATATATGTAGTGTGTAATGTCTTTGATAATGTTTACAATACAGACGGATAAGTAAGTACATTATGATAAGTAGTTTGGTGAATTATAAGTAATATTCAATAAGAGGTTTTGAACTATTGCACATTCAAATTCCAAGCCTCATCCTACCTTCCGCAAGCTGTACGTTAATATTCATAATTATGCTTATTTTGTTTGCTCGTATTCATAATTATGCTCGCAATATTCAGCTAAGTTGAGTTAAAACACACGATTTATTTTCGCATATATGATTATTTATGATATGTTCGAGAGGAACATTCGAATAGGGATCAGTGGCTTAGTGGTAAGATGTTTGGCTGATTCTCAAAAATGCTTGGTTCCAGTCCTAGCCCATCCAGTTTGATAATATTTCAGTCACCATGTGATTTTTTTTAAATTAAAATATTCAGATGATTTCGTACAGAACTGAGGGTGAAACTTTAATAATTTTGGAGTATTTTTTTTACTTTTGCCATTAAAACGTTGCAATGCGATATGGGAATATGGCTTTAGTTGCTTTTTCGGTCAGTTTTGCGGTTTTAGTTTTGTTAGATCTGTGTAACTTAAATTTCAAATTTTACAATCTAAAACCGTTTTAAAGTACCCCCTAGACTAGGCATGACCAACGGTTTTTGCCCCCGGGTCGGATTGGAAAAAAATGTTTTCACGGGCCATACGAAATATTAAAATTAAAAAATGTTAATCAAAACACGTAATTCTTTAAGTAAAAATACTAATAAAATAATAATACCAATATTGAAAAATTGTTCGCGGGCCACATAAATTCATTACTCGGATCGGATTCGCCCCGAAAGTCGTATGCTGGTCATGTCTGCCCTAGACGGTCAATATTATTAATCAATATTCATTGGAAGGCTATATTGAGCAATGCATATTGATCAATAATATTGACCGTCTAGGGGGTGCTTAATGGCCTTGATGACGTCATAGGGGAATTTTTATTTTCTAAAATTAGACAATATTCAAATAACTTCCTGCGAAATCGTTGGTGAAATTTTAGGCAATTATTTATTAAATAATGCTGCACGTGGATTTGCTGGTAAAAGTTCAACAGTTTGAGTTCAACAGTTATTATGGTGTCGAAATTCAAAATCTCTATCCTAGAACTTCATTAGATAAATTACATCAAGAACCTACTGTTAGTACAATGTTCTACTAATATGTAACAGTTACAGAATGATTTTTTTTTACGGAAACAATAATAAAACGTTTTTTGCAATCATTAAGTAATTTATTGATAACAATCTTAAATTCCGATATTTTTTTCTCTTAATTGTTTATTAATTGTTCGAATTAATGTAATAGTTTTTTTTATTTCTATTAAATTAGTAAATCATTTATTATAAAAGGATATTCGTGAATTAGCGCTATTATTATAAAAATTCTCATAAATAATTTTACAGTTAATAATATTTCAACTTCAAAGAGGATGGTCAAATCGATGGCAAAATTCTACATTAATAAATTCATATAACTACTTACATTTAATAATATAAAATATACAGGTGGGTATTTAACATAATATTATATTGGTATATCTCCACTAAAAGCAAAGTGAAGGGATCGACCAACTTTATAAATATAGGTGCACTATGGCAAGTGAGTTTAGTGTGTCGGAATACAAATAATTGCGAACAAATAATCGTGAAATTGTGAAATTGTCTATTTAATTTATAATTAATTAATTTTATCAATTAACAAAATATGAAGACGTCAAATATGTAAGTCGAATTAAACAATCATATCGAAAGCTTTTTTCGAAAATAATTTTTAAATATTTTACGCAAGCTTTTATGAAAAATAAAAAAAATCAAATAGCTTTGTGATTATTTAAATAATCATTTAGAGTTGTAAAAATGTGCAAGTGCAATATGTTGAGCAATGGCCTTGAAAGGGTTAATAAAATATCGATTTAATACTATATAGAAATATCAGTTAAAACCACATTTTATGCCATATGTATCTGCATATTTTTTCTTTTTTTTTGTTTCAAAATATTATACATATGGAGAAAGTGGTGTTTTGATACAAACGGCATATTTATTAAATGATATAATCGGTTTCAATTAAAAAAATTTTTGTAAAAAGATACTTACAAAGAAAAATTTATTTTATATTACAGGTTTCAAATGATTTTATATAAGTCTATGTGAAATATTATCTATTATTGTGATTTATTCACAGAGAACTACCGATTCGACAAATTACAATTCTTATTTGCAAATTTAAATTTAAAAATTGTTTTCTTTGTTGCTTTTCTTTTCGAATGTTTAAACAAGAAGAACGTACCTATATGCACATTAAAATGAGATGTTCAGTTATAAAAATAGATATTACAAGACAATTGCGCAGCGAATATTTTGGTGATATTTAGTGAAATGAACTATAAAATATTCAACGGTTTTGTAGAAGTGACAATTGAATTTTGTAACAATCAATTTTAATGTGGTTTGTTATTAAAAAAATGAGCACACCTTAAGTTACGAATAAATTATGTAGATATATAATGTAATATTAATAATAAGGTGTAGATTGTTTCAATCTGAATTGAAAACCGTTTAATATTAAAAAATATTTTTATCACTACCAGTTAAGTAAGTGGTGTTTGCCAGGCGTGAATTCAGCAAAGTTATAGAAATAATGTTACCTACAAACAAAATTTTTAGTAAATTTTATTTATTATATTATTTTATTGTTTTGGTATAGTAAAAAAAAAGTCATGTTTACTCATTCGGTTAGAGTAAATCTTGTCTACTTCCCTTGCATAGTAATATACTACATTTCTTGTATATATCTATATATTGTTGACATACCTATAAGTAGTATAAATAATTAATATTGAACAAAGTATATGGCAATTTGGATATTACATAATAAATTTTTAATATTTCGTCATAAAAAATTGTTTTTTGGAACGACAAAACAAATACTGAATCAACTTGATTCAAATTTTTATGTTTAATAAAATTTTGAAAGCAAGTATTAATTATATTGTCTGTAATAAGATCTCAGTGTGAAGAAATATTCATTTAAAATGTATAATTTGATTGTTTATATTGGACTAATTAGAATCAGGACCGTATCAGAGAGTTTTTTTGCACAAATCTGATGGATTTTAAACTTGTTTTATTTTTTCTTATCACCACATTTGCACTCTTTCAGTGTAAAAAAATAAGATTTTACGGGGGAAGCGCCGGGAACAGAGGCATTATTACAATGAAGCAGGTGGAGCAGCCGCATGATAAAAAGGGGCACAATAGGGGAAAGAAATAGGGCGTAACAGAGGAAAACTAGAATTTGAATAGTATAGAAAAGTGCTGATTATTTTTCTATTTTTGTTTTTCGTCACTTTGATTTTTCGAAAAAAGTGGATTTTTCGTAGGGGACGCTTGACTTAAAATCGCTCGCTCCATTTGTAGTTACGCCTCTGGTCGGAAAGATGCTTTATTTTAAACAAAAGTTTTAAAAATGTTTCAACTGCACATTATGGTGTAGGTGCTGGGAAATGTGCTTTTTTGGGTAAAAAGAAGCGTCCAGGACATGTTAAGGCTGGTTTTTTTGCACTCACTTTTTGAAGGTTATATTGAAAATAACGAGTTGGTCGTGAAAGTCGATTTAATTTGCTCTGTTGTCATCGTAAATTAAAATTTACGTTTACACTTGTACAAGCAATTCAAAAGCGGGTTTTCCCAATTTAGTTCTTCTATACTATTAATATTTTTTTTTTTATATTTATAGTTGTTATAGAAGAATTGGTACAATTTTGGACCAACCCAAAGTAAATAATTCAACGGTTTAATAGGTACACTACTGTCAGAAAGTATGGAAACAATGATTGTTTTTGTTATTATTGAATACCTGTTTACAGTTGTTATGACTTAAAATAAACCTGAACAATCTAAAATCCGGGAGATCTTCAGTGGTCCGTAAATAAAGAATAATTTATACAAGACAAATTACAAATTTGATTATCATCAGATCATGTATTATTTGTTACGGAGAAAAACACTTTTCAATAAAACCTTCTTTCCTGGTATTTCAAATTGATGTAACACCTTAAATAAACGCTAATTTTATATGGTTTATTGCGCTGTTTAAAGTTTGTACTAACGAAAATAAAAACAGTTCAAAAAAAATAAATTTCAAATTTAATTTCATAAATAAGGATTAATTTAAACTTAAGGGGGGAGTTCACGCTAGAAACGGCTAATAAACTAATTTTTTTCGAATCTCGTTTTTTGTTTTTATTTCGTTCTATGGTTCTTTACAATCACGGTGATATATAAAACATGGCCAATAATTTTTTTTTTCAAGTAGAAAAATATTTATTTGTGAGCCGCTATACAGCCAAGTTGCTGCTACTTTGCAGATAACGCTCGCCCCCCCTCGCGATTTGATCAGTAATATTTAATTTTGGTGTGTACACGAGTTATAGTATGCACTGAGATAATGTTCTTTTATTTGTATGCCTTTGTAGACGTTTTAATAAACAGTGAGTAAACCGCTTCTTTTGTTATTATTTTTGTTTTTTACCGTTTCCCGAAACTTGTGTTTTTCCCGACAAGGAAAATCATATCTCAAGTTCTAGAAAAGATAGAGACTTATTTTTTTTTATTTTGTTCATAAACATATTGCGCATAAAGTGGAGTATGCTTTTTCCATTTGAACAATTGTAACTATTTTTAAACATTTTTTTTTTTAATAAAAAATTGGGTTTTGTAATTTCTAGAACTTTGGGATTACAATTTTATAGTTAATTTTTAAAATTACCTGAAACCCATACTCAGCTTTATGGACAGGTCCTTTAGGAATAAAATAATGAAAAAATATTTAAAAAATATTCATTACTTTTTGAGATATGGCGTTCCTTCTAAAAGCTTAAAAATTTGTAAAAAAGGGTCCCCTTCTCTCACAGGGAAGAGTAATGAATGTTTCAAAAACAAAATTTTCTATTTAAAACCATCCCTAATTTGAAAAAAAATTTCAACAAGCAAAATCATAAAAAAGGTGCTTTTTTATTTGAACTCCTTCCTTAATTTTTTAACAAAATAAAAAATTTAATCACCATATTTATTTAAAAATGATAGTGTTAACGGCCTTCCCTTCACCTCTGGAAAGCTTCGATATTAAATGACCACAAACTCAATTGCGGCATGTCCATACTATTCTGGTAATTAGTGATAGCATCTTTGAATTGATACAGCTCAGGTACATTGATACACTTTGCTAATTGCTAAAGGTTGTAATCGACTTTTTTTAGTTTTTATTCTAATTTATATCTATTATCGTATAGTTGCGTGTCTCATTAACAAACAGAAACAGACCAGAGTCGGATTTATTCAAGGACACTTGGAACACGCGGTCTGGAGCCCTTACATAATAGGAGCCTCCTTATTCGTAAACGTTTTTGAATTTGATATTCATTTACGACTGATCGATTATATATTTTTTTTTCTACAATGAACGCAGTATCTTTGTTCAAAATAGTCCACAATCTCGCTTTTAATATTATAAACATACATATGTATTTTTTTTTGTAAAGTAATAATGATGAGAAACACCGAGATCTCTTAATAGTAGCAATTGTTTGGCTTTGATAGAGTTATTCGCAAAATATAATTATTTTCTAAAAGACGGTAACACATTTTTTAATTTTTCCCAAATTTAATCGGTTTATAAGGGGCCTCCACATGAAAAGTGTCCAAGGGTTTCTTGAAAAACAAATCTGGTTGCACAAAGCAGACATTTGACTACAAACTTTTTGACGATACTGTATAAAGGTAGTTGAAAATCTGATCAGACATACTTACTATTGAGTAAAACTGCCTTCATTTTCCTCTTTGAGAGATAAAATTTATTCATTAGTTTTGCATATTAAAATATAACGGTTTAACACGTTTTGTTGGAAATATGTATGTATTTTAATATACATACAAAGACAATTACTTTAAAAACAAGGTTGGAAAAGACACTCCGATAAGGTCATAATACTATGACATTTTCAAGTTGTAGTCTCATATTGAGTGTATTGAATATATTTTTAAAATCGACGTATTAATTCTAATTTTTTATTTGGAAAACATGAGGTTAATGTATGGGATGATTAATAAAAAGTCGTTCTGGGACCTGAAAAGTCTCTGTACCAGTGTCAGAATTTCTCTTAGAATAGATATTGAAGGTATTTTCGAGTGTAAAGAGTGCAAACATATAAACGAGTTATATTGATAGATCAAGGAGAGTAGATACGGCAGGAGTTTTTTTAACAGGCCCGGATTTATACATGTAGGGGCCCCTTGGTGAAGTACGTCTTGGGATCCTTCCTCCTAACCTTTTTCTTCTTTTTGCTTTCAAGTCTACCAAGGCGGACGCTTTTTAATCACTTTTGAGAGGTGAAAAATTGTTTGTTAGTCTGTCTGTAAAACCTTTTAACATAATCTTGGTACTATATGATCGATTTTGATGAACATTTCTTATGTAATTTTCTCTGAATCATCTTAATTGAAGCATTGAGGTAATTTCTAAGAATATTTGGCGGGCTAGACCATAACGCTCGTTTGCGAGAAGCGTGATATAACTCAAAAATCACCCTTATTGAGTTAAGGGTACAGGCGGTCACGGAAAATGTCATTCTTTTTGCTAACAAAACGACATCACGCTAGATACATAAATGAGAGAACGAGAGAGGTTGTAACTTTATACTCTATCACACTTTTTCAATTGACTGCCATTAGTACTCTTTTTAAAAACAGCTTTTTTTGAGTTATGTCAAGCTTCTCGCAAATGAGCGATATATCGTTTCGTATAAACTCTCTTGCAATCTTACCACTAATTTAAAAAAAATATCTCTTACTGAGATCGAGCTCTATTTAATTTCGAGAGAGTTATCTTTCCAAACTTAACATGTGATTTGAAATAGAATGATTGATTGAGGTATGAGTTTTTCACCTTTGCTATAAAAATGACCCAATTTCTTTTAAAAATGTGACTGATTCAACAGAAGACTCTTTTCTAGCGGTTCTATTTGCATAATTTCCATAAAAATGAAAAGAACGACTTCGAAAACCTATAATTCGTTTCCAGTTTCATCATTCTATCATTTTATTTACGATTTTTACGGAATTTAAAAATTTTAATAAGCTTCATGACGTCAGCAAGTCTTATTGAAGTGATTTGAATTAGAGTGATTGATTGAATTAGAGTAATTTGGGTGTGAACTTTATATTTTTGCTATCAAGATGATCGATTTTTTTTTAATAAATGTGACTGATCCAATAGAAGTCTTTTTTCTAGTGGCCATATATGTCTAATTTTGGTAAAAATCAAAAGAACGACTTCGAAAACCTATAATTCATTTCCAGTTCTATAATTTTATATCATTTCATTTACGGTTTTTAAATCATTGAAAATTTTAGTAAACTTGATTATGTCCACATGTAAACCACGATAAAATTTGAATCAGTCTCTGTTCAGGGGGAGTCATGACTCTCATGATCACCCCCGTGTATCCGCTCTTGGTTCGGGGCTTCGCTAATCGCTAGCATTATTTTCGTAACAAGAAATATGATCAAGAATTTTAATTGTTCAAAAATTATTACTTTGAGTATCACTATCAGTAATTCATTTGAAAATTTACAGTTTATACTTATGACATGAGCACTCTAGAAACAGGCATGCCTAGTATGCTTACCTTTATAAATATCACCCCATAAGACACTTAGAGTAGTACCTATAAAGAATGTGATTCACACTATCATATTTTGGCTCTTGACTCATCAGTTCAACTCAAAGCTGTAAGTGATAAGTGGTAAGTGAAATCCACAAGAAGGTTACTTTATGTACCTATCTACCATGCTATTGTATTAGCGAATTTCCAGAATGGAATTCAGCTATTACAGCTACTGTCATGACGCGACTTGAACACGGGACTAAGGCAGAAATTTGTTTTGAGGTCCCTAGAAACCTACCGATAACTCTCGAACGAAGTCCCAAACCCTTAGATGAGTTCTTCAGCCAGACACGTCGGATGCCAGGAACATGGTTTTTGTTCTTGCGAAAAATTAGTTTTTGGCCAAAATTTCCACTTATTTAAAAATTATTGCCAAATTTTTTTACACCATTTAAAAGAGGAGAAAAAAATATATAAAAAAGCTTTTTAAACTATTGTTCTATGTCAACTAGTTACCGAGAAAAACTAATTTTTATAAACGGAAATTCGTTGTGTTATTCAGGATGCTGCGACAGGGGTATTTTTCTATTCTACGCATTCATTCTACTTACCACTTACAGCTTACCGCTTCAGTGTAAGGTAAGCAAGTTATTAGTGTTCCAAAATCAACAGCTTTCCATTATACATATTGTTATTGATTAGAATTTGTTCATCCAGACCACACTGATAAGTGATAAGTGATAAGAAAGAAAATAAAATTTAACAAAATAATATTAGATAAAAATTACGTCAATTATTGTCTAAAAAATATAGCCTTAAAAAAGACGCATTTAAAGTTTTTATTAGTTTTCGATTTGATTATAAAATCTATATTACTTGGAATTTCATCTAGAAATTTTTAAAGAACATTTTTGAGATTGTTGACCAGGCGATGCTCTTAATAATATGCATATAAATGATGCACTTTAGTAATAACAAACAATTTCAAAAAATTTCGTTCCAGTTTATGAAAAAATAATATAAAATTACGAAAATAAAATTTTTTTCAAATAATTTTACACATTCACGCTTCACACCTTCAAATAAAACTCATAAATTGATGAAATAGTTGACGAATGCCACTCTCGTATTACAGTTCATTTCACAAAATAATTCCATAATTTGCATAAAATTTTGACATGTAGAATATTAAATAAGGATTTTATAATTGCTATTGTTTAAAAAAAAAAAAATATTAACAAATATATTTTTAGTATAATTTCTCTTAACATATTTATTTTTTTATTATTATAATGAACATAATTAGTGTAAAAATTGGCCAACAATTGATTTCATGGTCACGGTTTAAATTTTAAGAAAAAGAATTTGTTTATTCTAAAATTGGAATTTATTTAAAATCTTGATTAAGTTATTAGAGTAGAGGAACTAATTTATACGGAAGAAATTAAAATATTTAAAACTTGTATTATTTTAACCTGTTCTACATATCATTAAAAATATTTCTGTTATTAATTAATGTATAAATCAATCAGTTCTGATTTCGACCTTCATTTAAAGTAAAAAAATCGATAATTCATATTTTTAAAGTAACCTTGAAAAATATGCATTAGATACACAGATAATTATTGTAGGTAAAGTGAATGCTTTGATTATTACATATTAACAAGAAATCGCGCATAGCTTATACATAATATGTAGAGTTAAAAATTTTTTGAATTATTTTTATACTTGAGTAATTAACCTTTGTTCTTGATCAATTGTGATGTCAGTGAATTTGATTGGTTTTAAACTAAGGTGTGTTTTTGTCACCCTATAAATTATGAAGATTAAATCTGTAGCGGTATCTCGGAACGTACCAAAATATTAGTTTGGCAAGGTAGACATGGGTATGTAGCGGAAATTTTATTTTGCCTTGACTAATTCGATAAAATGATAACACTGTTTTTCCTTAAAACGTTGGTATTTTTATTTTGACTTTACCTACCTCTTTTTAACTTCCCATAGGAAGTTATTGGGTCCGATTTTACGAATCGCTAATTTTGACATATCTCCACGTTTCAAGGTCACTAGAATCCAAATTCATCGTTTTTAGCGTGATGTCTGTGTGTGCGTTCGTTAGTTCGTTCGTTCGTTCGTGAATTTTTTTTCGTCTCGCATATCTCATATTTCGTCTGGCATATCTTTATCTTTGAAAAAATTAAAGGATCATTTTTTTGATCTTAAACTTTCATAATCTTCAACAAAATGAAAAAAAAAAATTTACTCAGCTTTTTTCACATTTTTATAAATTTAAATACTGTTATTGATAAAAATGTGAAAAAAGCTGAGAAAAATTTTTTTTCATTTTGTTGAAGATTATGAAAGTTTAAGATCAAAAAAATGATCCTTTAATTTTTTCAAAAATTCAATCGAATGAAACACAAAAACGGCTGGATGGATTAAACTGAAACTCGGTGGGGTTTTTGTGGGTATATTGAACTGTAAAAGGCACACTTAACATTAGTGGTTTTCTCGAAGTTTTTAATTCAACGCTTGATTTTCCAAAAAGCCACCAAAACCTCTTTTTTTCTTGATTTTTCAAATTCATGTAAAGTATGCAAAAAATTTTTTTTCTGAAAAAATAATGGCTAATCCTTGTAGAGAATTTATTCGAGTTTTTAAAACACCCGTTCAATTTTCTGTGTGATCATTGGTTGCTGAGATATCGATGGTTAAAGACGAAATGATCCTTTTCCATTCAAAGTCCGATATCTCAGCGAGAAGTGTTCGTATAAAAGTCTATAAAAAAGCAAATTAAAGTTGAATGAACAAGTTATCCGGTCCATACGGTGGTTAAGTCGGAAAAATTTTTTCCAAGTCCGTGGACCAAAAAAAAAAAACCGAAAAAATTTCGAAATTTTTTTTTTCAGTGTATTTATTAGGATTGCGCCACACACGTTGCTTTGAAAATTTTTTTATCGCAAGATCTCGAAACTAGAAACTTCCAGCTTTAAACTGCTTTGTTTACGACTCCGATGCGACCATTTTTCACGAAGATACAGCCATTCGAAAAATCGCTAAAAATTTGGAATTTTCTTTGATCCTTTATTTCCGCTAGTGTACTTTATGGACGGCCCCTTACATGTAAATGATCAAACAGACACTTTTTTTCAATAGCAATGTAAGTTTTCGGATGCTTAAGGATTGTTAGGGGTAGATTTGGGCTCAGGTTTGCGAGATTTGGTACTAGGGCGGTATTAAAAAAAAGAAACTTTAAAACAAAATTTTAATTTTCAGCCATCAAAGGTAACGTGAATAATAAACAATTTTCTTTTCGTAATTTTTAAATTTTTCGATTAATTTCCATAGTTTTATATGTGACTACATACTGGGGGTTTTATATTTACTCCTGATAGACGGTAATTACGTTAACTATGAATTTTTTTTGAATATTTTTTTAAACACAGAGGCTATGTAATTTGGATTTTTTATGGTGAGAGCTCCGGATAATTCGCTAACAATAAGACCCAATTTGTATATAAATACTCAAAGAGCATGATTAATGTTGTCGGGTATCTAAATTGGAGAAAGACTTTTAAAATTGAGCTACTGCGTACATTATAGGTCGGCTAAATTCGTGGAATAGTAATTGCTTCTGATAATATCTATTTATAATAAAATTGCATGTTAAGGGATCAAAAAGTAAAAGTTTGTTATTATTTTATTTTTTCATAATATTTAATTATTAGTTTTGATTTATTTAAAAAAAATTTTTAAAAAATGGAGTCAGTAATTTCGTATTGTTTTATTGAACTGTAATTTCGAAAAACAATTTACTTAATTATATTCTTGTCATTTCTAATTTATCGCGCTCATAATTAAACTAATAATAATTGGATTATCAGTCAATCAATCGGTCAACGAAAAAAGAAATTATTAGATAATTAAATAATTAAGCAATAAAAATATAGAGAAATAAAATATATAAATCGATCAATCACTGAAAAGGCTAGTATATAAGTAAATATTAATTTCTAAAGAAAGTTTTATGTTATTATTAGTTTCTAGTCTTTATATTAGTAAAGGCTCGATGTTGCAATAAGTATGGTCCATTTTACTTAAATTTAACCATGATTCATCACTTATAAATTTAAATAATTTCCGTTTTTTTGGCTTTATCTCTTTCATTATTACACTTAAGTAAATTTTAAATTTGCAATTTGTTTTTAGAAAAGAATAGAAAGAAGATTGATTTGTTTCGAATATAAGAATTTACAGAAAATGACACAAATATTTATTATGTGAAAATGTGAATTGCTTGAAAATTGCGACATTCATTTCTTTATTTTACTGCATTATTGTTCTTAAAGCGTATTAAATTAGTATTGTTCGTTTGTTCAAAGCACTCTTGTGACATAACTTTTTCCTTATGGGAATTCAATGTTATCAATTAACGTGTAAACTGTATGTATACATCCAAACGGGATACTGGTATATAAAGTATTTTAGTGTTTAGTTTTAGATATTAAAAATTTTTCTTTCGCAATTTTTCTTACTAGATATAAATATTTATAACTATTCCATAGCTGTTTCATCAAGTTCGTTTATTTGTCTGTCCGTTCGTCACATCCTCGTAACGAGCATGAAATTTTGCTTGTCCATACTAGAGATAGAGATATCCATTAGTTTGAAGCAAACAAATTTTTTTCTTGAGGTACTTCCCTGTATTGGAAAGTGGGAATGAAATTTTTTTCTCACGTACTGCATCGTTAGAAAGGGCTTGTAAAATGAAGTTGAAGTTCCTCTACCATTTTTCAAGCTCCGTCTCCGAAATATCGAGCTTCAAAGTAGCGAATAGTTTGACCAGCTGCCGTAATTTTTAACCTGTTGATCGAAAAAATCTGAAAAAAATTATAGATACTAGAATTGGTTAAAAACACACAATTAAAATTATTTCGGCTATACAATATATAGGCAAGCAAATTTTCGAAAATTTAAAAAGTAATTTACAGTAGAGAAAATAAAAAAAAGATTGTATCGAAGTATACTAGTGGAAAAGATCCTCCAAAAATTCAAGTATAAATTATTAAGGAAAATGCTGGAAAATGAACCAAATTTTCGTTTTTTGTAATTAACTCCAGAAATAATATACTCTATCGTGCGGGATATCGTTAGAAGATCTTTCAAAATGAAGTTGAGATTCACCATTCTTTATTTTTAAGCCTTGTTTGCGAAATGTTGAACTTCAAAGTGTATATACTTCCTACTAAAATAGTTACAAGCGAATGTTAAACTGACGCTCTAATCGAATATATATTATCTACACGCAGAGAAAAATCATATAATTTTTGTAGATAAAATTTCAGAAAAATTACCATGCTCTCTTATAATGCGTGCGCGATCGACGACCAAAATAAAAAATATGTGATAGCATGGTAAAATTTAATGTGCTAACACAACTTTTATCACACTCTTATGCATATATGTTATAGTTTAATTCTTGTTGTCGTACTCTTTCATTTGCGCATCTGGCCCGCAACCTTATGTTGCTTGGGCTGTACCTGTAAAAACTTTGAAGATGTCCGATCTTTTCCGACTCTCGATTCTTTATGATGCATACAAAAATGATTGCCAACAATATATTCTAATACTAAAGATAGTGAAGTAACAAAATGATGAATTAAACGGTGACATCCCCGTCCTCTAACACAGTGTAATGAATACTGCTTGCTGCTTGTAAGACAGTCTAATGAATTAAGGTGCTTGGTCCGACTCGTCCGACCAAGTGGGTCGTCCACACCTATGGTTGGCTATATGTGACTTGCTATGAGTGAGGTACATTTCAACAGCGTTCACAACACACACAACCTTCTTTCTCTTTTTTTCTTTCTACTATTAGCAGATAGCATTTCAAATATTATAATACAGCATGGTAATTTTTGTAAGAAAATCAATTAAAAAATATTTTTTTGTCGGCAATGGAACTTTTTACCGTGCTGTTTTACAAATTTTACGGAGCTAATATTACGGAAACGATATTCTATCCTTTAAATTTTCTATGATTAATTATAATTTTTATATTTTTACCGTACAAAATTGAATATGTTCGCCTTTTACACGTCGATTGTAGTGCTGAGCACAGTAATTTTTATATGAATTTTCTCTCCGTGTATATTTATTTTTGAATAAACGGTAAAAAATGTACTTAAATACCCTATACATATTTTATTCCGAAAGCTGTGTAAAACTCTAGTCACTAAGCATCCGTAAGTTAATGCGTATCCAACATGCACTTGGCGAATTTTTTACCCAAAATTCGAAAAGACTGATAAAATAAGCGATATACGGATGGTAAAATTTTGAAAATAATTTGGTTTTTATCAGCACTGCCACCATATTTGGCATTTATACCTGTTTTTATCTGACTGAGGGCGTATTCGCGTTGTGGCTTTCATCGCTTCCGTGGGCATCACTTCGGATCGACGTAGCATTTATGTTCGCGTTGTATAAGCATTGCTCCCATGGATACGCGCTATAGTTGTTCGCGTAGCATACAAATGTCATTCAAAAATTTCTTTTGACAATCTCTTAGAATGGTTGCAATTTTTAATGTAATGAAGAACAATTTTATGTTTGAATTATTAAAATTAACGTGGCATAATACAAAAATTATTAAAACATAAACAGTTTGAAAAATTTAAATTTTTTTAAGTTATGTGCACGGTTATGTGTCAACGGGAGCCATATTGCGTTAGTCATTTCAAAATATTTTTAAACATAGCTCTAATGACCACCGGAATCAATGGTTGCGAGTACACGAACAGAAAGTAGTGTCGCTCATCGCTACGGTAGCCCCAACGCGAAAACGCCCTGAAGTATTTCACATAAACTTACAATTCAGTTGTATCTCACTGGGTCTGTAAAATTATCATATCAAGTGTGCGCATCAAGGGTATTTAAAAAAAGTTGGGCAGGAATTGGTGGGGAAACAACTCAGCGTGATGTGACGGAACAAAGCTGCCGAAAAGTATTTTTTAATTGAGTTAATTATCGTTTAAAATTTTAATTATCATGGAAATTGATGAATTGATGTATGCTATAATTAGGTATATAAAACATTATACTTTCTTTCAGAAAAAATTGGTAAGACAGCCCCTTTCGAGTCGAAAATGTCTGTCATATCTCTTGGAAATCTCACCTCTTCCAGGAGGTATGACAGACACTTCCGGCACGAAAGAATTTATTATACAAAATTTTTCTGAAAGTAGTATTATTTTTATATAGATATATGGTAAAAGCCCCCTTTGTGGAACGGTATCTAATACTGGAACAGTTTTAACATTTACACAGTGGCGGTTATTCCAGGTATGCGGGGTAGGCGCCGCTTACCCTAGCTGTTTCTTAAAAACTGAAATAAATTTATAACGAAAATAACATTGTTTACAAAATAATTTAAATATACAATTTCCATAAGATTTGCCTTACATTATTGCATATATATTGCACATTAGAATGCATATATTATACCAATTATACATACCTAATTATGATATACCTAAAATGCATAAATATGGTCCACAGTACATGTTACATATAGAAACGATCAACAATAGACCCTGTAGCCAGTCTATGTAGCTGTGTATAGGACGTACATACGCATATGTACCTACTCAGCTATGCGATCATCATCTGAGCATATCCGTGTGTACTGAATCTGCATATGTATATTATGTATCTGTGCAGTTGTATTAGTGGTTTATAATACTGGTAGTCCTTTGGCATGGTAGGCACCAGGATCGGCGCATATCGTATATTCGATAACAGTCGATGTAATGGCTATACTGAATCTACATATGTATATGTATATGTGCAGCTGTATTAGTGGCTTATAATACCGTATAGTTCTTTTCCATCGTAGGCACCAGGCTCGGCGCTTATCGTATATTCGATAACAGCCGAACTAACCAAATCTTAACTTGTGCTCTAATCACCTCAGCTTTTAAATTTTTTAGCATGCTTCCTTATAAATTTATCGTTGCTGTCAACTGTGATTTGATTATTAAGATTTTATTACCTACTGTCTTTTTTTTAAATGACTAAAAAACAACGGTTGCGTTATTAACACAACATAAAGTAATTAACACAACTTTTTTTAAGGAATATTGACGAAAATAATTTTTCTTTAGACTATTGAAGGTAATTTAAATCGTGTTTATTTAGCCTCATAAAAATATTGCTGGTGTTTTACTTTGACTGTGAAAGAAAAGTTATTCCATATTTTTATATTTTTCCTGAATCTTATATTTTCTACAACTCAGTTTGTTACAAAAAAGCGTTTGCACATCATTTTCCAAACTTCTTTTGATAAATATTCTAAAATTAGGTGGTTGTTTGATACCAAAAAAGCTTTTCTCTTGTATGTTATTCAGGCCCGGACTTAGCCTAAGTGGCGCCCGGGGCAAGGTCAAAAAATGGCGCCTCTGTAGAAAAAGTATTTCGTTTTTTTCTCCCAAAAAGCAAGTGACGAGCAAAAGAAGAAAAAACCCTCACATACCTAATTTTGGCGCCCCTCAAAACCTGCCGCCCGGGACACGTGACCCGCCTGCTATTTTAGTACCTCTTTACACATTAAGTGTGATTTACCTTTTTGAAAGCGCATACCCAGTCTTAAAGCTCACGAGCCGCCACTGCATTTACATATTTATTTCTTTAATTAAGTAAGGAAACTTTAAATGCGAGGTGAATTTAAATTAAAAAACAATCATTCTATTAATAATAACTTTTGTTATCAGACGTTTCTTTCAGAAATAACTTCATTAATATGTAAATGTTCATAATTAGATACCGTTCCACAAAGGCGGCTTTTACCCTACCGTAAATTTCATCAATTTCCGTGATGACGGTAAAAATTTAAACGATAACTAACTCAAACAAAAAATACTTTTTGGCGAGCTTTGTTCCGTCAACCCGCTCACTTGGTTTGTTCTCCTCCTGTTTAACCAAACTTTTTTAAATCCATAAGACGACACATTTGACGTCACCAGCTCTCAGTTTAAATGTATATTTATTTCAATTCTAAATGCTGTACGCTCGATTTTCGGCACAATCTTTTGCGTAATATACACATTAGTAGAATTTTAACTCATCATCAGTTCAAGGAATTTATTAAACTGTTCTTGTTTGCCATCTATATCTTTATGTCCAAAATAGTTTCGTAAAATTATTAACAGATTAATTAAAAACTATTGTTTGGTTACTTGAAGTTTCTTTTGTATAAATATGGAAATAATTAAAAATAAACTTTATTTGACATTTAACAATAGGGAAATAGTAACTTGTAATTTATTTCAGTCTTCCTTTATGTGTTTAATTATTGTCAATTAAATTATTGCATAAATATAGTCAATAATATTAAGGCGGGCAACATTATATTGTTGGTTTTTTAGTTTGAAAGATTAAGTGAATTTTAGTTTTCTCAAGATATTTTATGATTTGAAATTAAAAAAAAAATAACTTTGGAAAGATAATGAAATATTTAGACGGAAAATTATTGTAGTAACTGACCAAAAGGTTAATTTAGAAAATTTTAATGAATATTATAGATTGATTCTCAGTTTATAAGGGAAGCGTTTGGAAAAATAAAAACAAAAAAGCCACTGCACGACTGCCCCAAAAAAGAAGTTTCTTTGTTTGAGTTTCTCTATTTCACCATAACTTCTGCATGTGGTCCCGTTAGTTAGGTCAGGTGACGGCAGTAGTAATCGCGTCGCGCGACTAGCTCCAGTACTTAAATTTTTGTTTGTCAACTTTTACCGGCGTTCTACAAATTTCGGGAGCTCCACTGATGATTTAATAACTATTCCAAATAATTTCGTAGACGAGTCAAAAGGGACAGTCTTTGTCAATAAATAACCAAAAAATTAAAAATTACGACTGCCGTGTCGTGATAAAAAGTGAACTAAAAAGTCATAAACAAGTTATCGTTGAATTTTTATCGCAATCGGCGGACAGTTTTGTTTAACCTTTAACCGGTAAGGTAATGTCTGTGAGTCGTATACAAATATATTCTTTCAGTTTTCTTCCTCCCTGCTTGTTTTTGTTAACTGAACGTTTGTGTATTCTTTTATGGTTTAGGGCAAATTTTACCCTGCTGGCGTAAGGGGAGTGTTTGATACATGCATATACGTGTGGTCTCCAGTTTTGGCTATCTATGTTACCAGCCCGCGGTATGTTAATTTGTTGATGTCTCTCAGACATCACTTTACCGTGAGTATTATAAAAATTCACCTTACCGGTTAAGGGTTAAAAATATGTTTTTGTAGGTTTCACGACTGTGATAAAAATTCAGTGATAACTTGTTTTTAACTTTTTAAATTAGTTCACTTTTTATCATGGCGGTCGTGTTTTTATAATTTTTTTAATTATTTAGTTTTTATATAATAAAGTAAGAGTTTCCAAATTTTTGCTTCGGTGGATCAAATTGTAAATGCAAAAATATTTGGCGGGCCAAGGAAAAATTTTAAAATAAGGAAGGATGAACAAACAAACTAGGCTAATTTACAAACTAGAAATAAGGGGTATAGGCTACAAAAAAATCACATCCGGAAAATAAGTCTGAACGATTTTGGCTAGTTTTATATGAAAAATGAAAATTTTGCACACAGATTACCCAATTTTCACCAACAGATTTAGGTAATTCATTTCATTTTTGTAGTAATTAATTTAAAAAATTGAACTTGATGACGTCATCATACACTGTGTGAGTTTTTCGAGAGTTGACATTTTTATTACAGCCAAACCGTTGATTTAATCGAAAAATTGTTCAAATAAGAGTTGTAGATATCGACGGGGGTAACCGATTGCTATAGTCAGGAGCTTTATACCTCTTATGGTTTTCGAGCTATGATACAAACTTATAGATTTTTAAATGAAACTATATATTAATTTTTCGATAAAACTGATCTAATGCATTAACTAACAACATAAATGAGGAAAAAAAATTTTTTACCCAAGTTTAATTTTTGAATTTTTTTTTAATTTATAAGTTAGGCGGTAAAAATATGCATATGTACTTGAGGCTACTTCAACCGATAGTGTTTTTCTTGGTTATATTTCCATTACATCCAAGAAAAGAACCTTTTCCAGTACCATTTCTATCAGAAAAATTTGGTTGTAATAGAAATGGCAACTCTCAAAAAACTCACATGGTATATTAAATTTTTTAAAAGATCCGAAAACCATAATTTTAATGTTAGAAACTTGAAATTTGAGACTGTTTATAGGTTTTCTGTACTGTTTTTTTTCATTTTCTGCTGGATTTTCGAAGTTTGTAGGGCACTTTTGGCCCGCGGGACGTACTTTGCGAATCCCGGTAATAGGGAAACCTTGCTAATTAGTATATAGCAAATAAAATTCAAATCGTTGGAGGTAAAATTTATAAAAATAGAAAACCGCATATATGTACTTTGTTAATTTATTTAAATATTTAATTAATTATAAGGATAAAGAATTTCTAGAGTACTTTTTATCACGACTTGACAAAGCGGTGAAGGACGTTACAGTTATTACATAATTTATGTACAATTATTTTCAACAACAAAAAATTTTTACAAAAAAAATCATATAACTGGTTACTGACCAATCACACTGACCCAATACTAACTAGTAAATATATGTTAATATTACATTTTATTTCAATCACTTAATAAAATCAATTACAGTTAAATATATGCGAATTGTCAAAAGTAAATTTTACAAATATGTATAAGAAAAAACTTGTTTTTCTCATTTGATAAGCATATCTTTTTTGTTTTTATAACAGTTTTATACTTATTTATTGAATAGTTTAATAAATAATCTAAGCGCCATAAGGGAATTTTAAGATCGATCATTGTATTAGAACGTGATTTTATGAAGTGATATGTGCTCACTGATTTATTTTTGGGTGCACCTGATAATTATTAATTGTAGATTTACAGGAATAATAAATACCCTTATTTATTGTATTAGAATCGAAATTCAACTTGACGTTTATAATTAGGCAACCACACTCTATCCCCGTACTAAATTTAAAAATTTCCTGTTGAATGGTTTCAGAGAAAATTGCTTGACAGACGGATACTGAAGTGATTCTATAACTGTTCCGTTTTGACAATTTTGGTACGAAACACTCAAGTAGTAATTTTTAATTTACAAATAATTTAACATTATAGCATTGACATGGGGTATCAACTTACATATGACCGTAAAAAATTCTTTCAAATAATTTAGTGGTGATTTCTTACTCTGTGGTGAAATGTGACAGTCATAGAACATACTTCAATACAATTTTTATTTTAACCCACTGTACTAATTTGGTTGCGAGCGCTGGGAAAAAAAAAAGTTGTGTTCTTTTTATAAATAGAATGATTATTTGGACAATCTGGAAGACGTTTGGTAAAATGTTTTGTGAAATGCTAAGCTAATAATAATAATAATTTTTAAAAAATAAAAAAATATATGAAGATACATTTAAAAATCAAATTATATTTGCAAAAAAATAAAATTATAAATAAAACACAATATCGTTCTTACCTATATATGATCAAAAGAGAATAATATTAATATATACATATACTTATATAAAATGAAATAAAATTTGAATAAAATTATTTTTAAAAATTGTGTGGTGAAATATTCACGGCTCAGTGTATGCAGTAGGTTTTTAATCATTAATATTGTAAATTTTATGGAAAGAATGGCCTTGTTCTATGTTTTTTTAATAAACTATCTCATCAAAAAGGAGTTAACAAATCAATATTAAATAATAATTCAACTGGGCTCTCACTTTCTCATATAATTTCATATTTAAATTCGTATTTTTAGAATACCGTGTGTTTCATTTATTACGATTTTGGTTACAAACAGTTTTCGGTTTAGTTATGCAAAAATTATCTGGTTAGTTTATTTCGTTATAAGAATTTCGAGCATAGCGCTGATCCGAGAAGTAATTTTCTCGGATCTTTCTTATATCCTGTTTACGTTTACGAATGTTTAACATGTGTAGGACTGTTACCGTTATCTTTAAGATCAAGTTACAATAGTCTTTTATTGGCCGTCATGATCGAAATTTATGGTAACTATTTGAAATCCATGAATATGTAAATCTTGATTGTCAACTGTTACTACCAGTAGAGAATCAAATTTTCCACTCCTTGATATAATTTCTTTGGAATACTCTTGGGTATTAACCAATTAATTAATTTTTTCTACAATCTTACAATTAGTGGAAAGAAGGCTATTGCGCTCTGTGAAGAGAGCGCAAAATGTGTATTTGCCGAAGACTCTCGTTGCCGTGCAACAAAGTACTACTTTTCGCTTTAGAGCGGAAAAGTAATACTTTGTCGCTCGCTCAACGTATATTGAATTACAAATCGGGTAGGCGTTATTGATATTTTCTATGGTAACAAATAAACAGATTCTAATAGTATATTATTCAACAAGCTGGTAATGATAGCTAGTACTCACGAATATACAATTGCGACACGGGCCGAGTTTACGAAGCGTGTCGTAATGCATCTGAGTGAGTAATAGCCATTGCAAGCGAGTTGAATACGATATTTTTTTTACGACTTTTTTCCTTTTTGATTTATATAAAATTGAATATAAATTTTAAATTAAAAGAATACAATTTTTAATCTATCTCTAATTTCATTAAATGTTAGGAGGGGCAAAACGGGGTACATAAGAAACCGTTATGATTTTAAGGACTGAAATATGCTGAATCTTATTATTTTCAGTCGTAATTAAAGTAAAATAATCAAATTTCGAGCTGCCGTAAGAAAAAAATTTTTTTGCGGGCAAAATGGGGTACCCCTTAATAATGTAAGATTATAAATATATTCATAAGAAAACGAAGCTACTAAATAATAATATTTTTTTAGGAGTAATTTACGTAAAACGAATCACCATTTATATCAGTAGTGGATGCAGAGGCGAAAAAAATTATTTTTTTAATAATTCTGAATTATTCTTCATTATCGAATAAAATGTTTTTATCAAATGAAAAACTATTTGGTTTTCAATATTATCAAATTTGAAAATATAAAAATTTTTACCAAATTTTTGGGGTACCCCATTTTGCCCCCCCCCCCCACCTCTATGTACAAACGATGAAAACAAAATACAAACTACTTTGTTTACTTTGACGTTACTACGTAACATATGTATATGAAATTAAAATTTGATACATATATCATACACAAAACAAATGCCGGCCCATTGAATAATGGTTAATACGGTGATTTCATTGGTCGATAGCTATTGAGTAATGGTCATTCTTCCACACCTTTGAATAATGCCTAACTTTCTCAACAATTTACGGATATGTAATGAGTGTGTTCTTCAACAGGAGTAGAAAAAATTATTATTTTTATGGTAATCAAGTGAAATATTAATTTTAATAAATTTCAAAATAACTACTAAATATTAATTAAAAATAATAAATAACTATAATTAATAAATAATAAGAATAAAAAATTTAAAAAAAATTTATACATATATAATGGAAATATAAAACAGTGACAGTGATTTCTCAAGTACACCTCCAGATATTTCTGAAACTGCAAAAATTACAACATTAAAGTAAATATTAACGTCCATTATTATTTTTTCAAGTATCTTTTAAATAAAAAATAGATTTTATAAGATTGTAGAAACAATTTTGTGTGTAATTCGACCACAAAATTACATTGCCGCTCTTATGAGAATAACGCGCTCCGCCTGGCGGCATCGCGCGTCAACATTCTCAATCGAGCGGCAATGTATCATTTTGCGCTCTTAATACAAATAATAACTATTACTGTGGCCGGTACGAATTCTGAGGAAAATAAAAATTTATTCACGGGAAATTTAGAAAAAAAAAAAAAAAAATTTAACATCTAAATGCATATTCACATGTATCTGCATTATATTTTTAAAATATACTGTATTTATTAATAATTCATATTGTCATCTTATTTGTGTGTTTTAACAAAAATTTGACATTTGAAAAATGCTAGTTTGATTCTTAGCTAGTTTAACCAGTTTAAAAAATACTAGTACGTAAAAACTGACTATATTTAAAATGTATGTAAACATAAGACGGCTTCATATTAATGTAAAATTTTAAAATGTGATATTTTTTTTGTTAATTTTTCCGCATCTTTTAAGAATAATATGCATATTCACTATTTCTAAGATTAAAAAGAATTAGACTTTTAATTAGCTGAGACATCAATTTTCATTTACAGTACTACACGGAGAAAATATATAATAACCTTATTGTGCTTGTAAAGGACCCTGCCCATTTTCTTATGGGTTTTGGGTTTTAGATGAATACTGATGAAACCACCGTAGATTTATGGCACTCCTATAAAAAAAAATAATAATAATAAATTCCGTAAGATTAACCCAAGTCTGTCAAAAATTGTGGTCCATTAAAATTAACAAAATCGGTCATATGATAGGAAATAAATTAGAGATGGAACGATTCTTAATTTTGCCGATACGATACCGATACCGATTATTGTAGTAAATAATCGGCGATACCGATACCGATATCGATACCTTAGTAGATAATAAATGTACATCGGGTGTTTAAATGCATAAAACTTATCTATATATTTAACAGAGACTCGACCTTGTGGGAAGTGTAAAAAAAAAGTCAAATCAGAATTCAAAGAAAATATTTATTACATAAAGTAATAAACCGATACATAAAGAAAGTCAGTAATTAAAGTTTACTTTTGGCTGATTTTTGTTAAGAAATCAAAGTTTTTTCAAACTATTTGCAGATATATTATCTGTTACGCAAATCATTTTGTATGAGGTTGAAAACTTTGATTTTTCGCTTTTCGAACTGTGTGTGATACCGGCTGTATTCTAAACGGCGATACCGATATATCAACTTACCGATTATGTCGGCCGATATATAACGGCATCGTTACATCCCTAGAATAAATAATTAATAAAATCATTAAAATAATATACGAGTATTTATAATTTAAATTCGGAAAGCATGGTAGTTATTTGTGATAGGCAGTACAGAACAGCGTTTCTCAACTTTTTTTCAGTCACAGCTCGCTAAAATCTCGGATAATTTTGTGTGGATCGGTCACATACAAAGACCAAATATGACCTTTATTAGTTTTGTAACCACTTGACTAACTATATAATTCAGATAAATATCGACACTTTCCGGTCCATTACAAAAATGTTTAAAACCAATTATTTAATAATTTTAAATTGAACTTTTGTAGTTTGGAGTCATTTTCACCGTTTGTTGGAATAACATTAGTTCATGTAATTTGAAGTGCCATTTTCCGATCATTTGGGCGGCCATGTAATTCAGATAAATATCGATACTTTTTTTGAACAATACAGATAAATCATAAAAAAATGTATTTCAATGCCCTATCTTTTAGGCCTTTATTTCGAAAGCTATGAAACATTCTAGCTGCTGTGTTCAGTACGTATTTGACGAATTTTTTATTTTCTTAAGTACCTATCTCTGATTCAAGTTGTACGTATGTATGTAAACAGTTTAAGGGGAGGTTTACTTGAGAGTCGTTAAAAAAACTCAATTTTTTTTTTTTGCAGAAATTGGTAGCTAATTATGTGTAGAATATGTTCCCAAAGTGATTTTGCTGCAAGTAATTTAAGGGAAGATTTACTTGAGATTTGATAAAAAAAATCGATTTTTTTTGCCGAAATTGATAGCAAATTATGTGTAGAATATGTTCCCAAAGTGATTTTACTGAAAATAATTTAAAAACAAGATTCTTGCACATTAACCGAATCCAGCTTTCTATAAAAAAAAATTCAAAAAACGTAGTTGACGTAATAATGAGTATTAAATATAAAATTTTGAAAATACGTTTCTTTATATATATTTTATAATATCTCGGAACTACATTTTTGGAACTGGTGGACACGATAACTCAAAAACTATTCGATGGATCCTTTTTTTTAAATTTTTATTTTAAAGGTAATTCAATTCTTCGGCACCTCTACCTAAGTTCGATACACTTTCAATATTTTTTTTATTTTTAAATTTACTTCAAAAAGCGAAAAATAAGACGAAAATCGTAATCAAAAGTTCAAACATCCGCCATTTTTTTTTCTTTCAGCAATTTATTGATATTATAAGTAGAGGTACCGGTACTCTTCATATATTTTATAAATCTTTTTTGTTTTTGGATTTCGGTGGTTCATTACCGGCGCTAGGATGTCCGCCAACAAGGCATTGGATTTTCGGATCGTACACTGCAGTATCTATAAAATGGACAATTTTTTATATTTTTCCTTGAAAATTTTTTTTTGTATAAGTAGTTTAATACTTAATAAATGTGTACAAAATTTGAAATTGATATTTACTTCCGTTCTAGAGAAATACATAATTTTTAAGGACTTTCGAGTAAACCTCCCCTTAATGATAGAGGGTTTTAAATGTGAAGCTTTTACTTAGATTTCGTTAAAAATTTAGTGAATTTTATACTGTCAGTTCCGGTAAAATCGAGAAAACAGAGCATCTTAAAAAGGTAATCAACATAATATACCCAGAACAAGAGATTTATAACATGTATAATACCTGTTGTATTATTAAATGCACTCTTTGTTCAAATACATATCAAAAACAACAAATTCAATTCTTTTCCATGTCTTCCATGACCTTTAACCTTATTGTAATCATTGATTTGCTCATCTCATAGCCAAGTCACATTCATACAGCCATGTCTATGATTACCGTGTTTACTTTCACTGCAATTTCTGCCAATACCTAATAGATTTTCCATATACATATTCATAACATTAAAAAAAATTACAATATCATCTTCGTAGATCTTCATTTATCGTATTACCAATATACACTGCGACTCAGCAAATCATTTCGGATCCAGTTTAATGCAACAAACAAAGAACAGCTATAGAACTGTAGTAATAAAATATATGTATACCTAACATTATTCAACGCACTACTTTCTTATAAGTTCTCTGTTTGTTGCATAGAATCTGGATCTGAAATGTTTTGATGAGCCACAGTGTATATAGGAATGGATGCACATTCAATTGCCAAGGGCTTTGTGAACGAGTACGAGAAGTTAGTTAATTATTACAAAATCTTTCAATTCACCGATTTGGATATTAACCAATCAATTTAGACCGATTGAAAGCAAGATGTTTCCTTGTTAATATCATCAGTATATAGTGAAGTTTGAAATTATCTAGCTAAAGAATGAATCAAGGAATATTTAATTTGAAAAACTGTATTAACCAACAAGGAAAAATGTGTATCCCGAAATCGGTTATATTAGCGTTTCTCAACCTTTTTTTCGTCACGACCCAGTAACCCCGAATAATTTTGTGTCGCTCGGTCACATATAAGATCACATATGACGACGCGTAATTTAGAAAAATATCGACACTTCTTTAACTATCAAACGAATGTTTAAGAGGAATTATTTAATTTTAACCCTAGAATCATACGTTGGACTACGAGAAACGTTAATCATACATCGACGTCGTTTTGACGGATGGACTTTTTACGGAGAGTTTTAGAGTTTATTTGCAAAAAACATTTTTTTACACAACAATACTACAAAAGCGAAGAAAATATTTAAAAAAATTGGATTTGGAAAAATTTCTTAATGTAAATATTTATTAATTTTTTTAATCTTTTTATCAAAGCATATTTTCATTATAAAAATTAAAAAATAGATAAATACATCAATTGTATCATAAAACATGTGTTTCAAATAATTAATTTATGAACTATTATGAGTCAGTGGACATGTGTGACTTTACAGAATGTGAAATTTCTCAGTCATAAATATTCCTATAGATTTGTAGTTATTTCCCCATTAGGCACATTTGTAAATTTTCTAAAATTTGTTAGTAATTTTTCGAATAAGATCTCAAAAAATAATAAAAATTAAAATATTTTCCACAAAATAAATTGTTAATCTTTTATTAAGTCACTTGAAACGCATCCTTTAGTTTTCGATTCAATATACTAAAACTTCAGTATTATGTCGTCTCTATAAGTCAAACAGCTGTAATCATCTTTCACATTATCATAATCATTGAATAAATTAATTATAACATCCATATCTTTAATAAATTTTAGAAAAATTAGGAAAACTTTTATACGTGAAGTACAAAATCTTTAAAAAAAAACATCGCGTAATCATACACCGACATCCTTTTGACGGACACTATTTCAATACAAACAAAACGACAATGACTATAAACAAAATAAATACGTCTTAGGTATATAACAACAAATAAATTAGATAACAGAAATCTCACAGCAAGCAGGTACCGACAAGTTGTAGTATTAGAGCAGGTAGAGAAGTTCGTTCGTCGTTTTGACGTGTACGTATGATTCTAGGGTTAAATAGAATTCTTGTAGCCTGGAATTATTTCCGCCATCAACTGGAATAACATTAGGTCGTGTAATATGAAATGTCGTTTCCCGACCACTTAGTCTACCATGTAACTTAGAAAAGTATCGACACTTTCTTAAGGTACCATCACAGTGTGATTGGCCAAAAAATAGTTAATTTTCGCGATTTTTTTTTCGGACGGATAGGATGGGAGAACGGGGATGATTTTTTTTATGATTAAAGGACTCTACCCACTACAACATATCATACCATGACCGTAGCCGTACCGACACATTCAAAAAATATTATTTTTTAGGAATTCATATGTAATAATGCCAACTAGACCGTTCCGTCATCGACCAACACCGTAGCGTACTATGACCGAACCATTAACTGTTAACAAATCCATAGCTACAATATTTTACCGGTGATGATACGCTCCGTGCATAACACGTAACGTCATTACACCGCGTTTAATACGGGTTATAGCCGCCACCTCCATAAACCTAAATGAATAAAAAAATATTTTTGTATCGTTAAATAGTGATATTAATCGTGAAAAGAAACGCATCCCCATTCCCCCATCCTATCCATCCTAAAAAAAATCGCGAAAATTGATTATTTTTCGGCCAATCACACTGTGAGGGTACCTTAATCACTAGAGAAATGTTTAAGAGCAATTATTTAATTTCAAAAAGAATTCTTGTAGCCTGGAATCATTTCCACCATTAACTGGAATCATAGGCGGGATTTCAAGAAAAATATTGGGGGGCAAGGAATTTATTTAATATGAAAAACCAGTTCAGGTCAACAAAAAATCATGTAAGCTTACTTGAGATTGTATTATATAATATACAATCTCGTAAGCTTACATGATTTTTTTTAACTGAATCTGTAACAAAATAACCTTAAAATGTAAGAAAATTGTTTAATTTTCAAACGTTTAATAAAACTATATTCGTCAATAATTGAAAAAAACTTATAATTTTTCGGTTTTGTTTAATAATAAGAACTACTCTCATCTTTTTTATTATATGTATTTTGGTACGTATATATATGGAAACAAATGAGAATTTTTACAAAGGACTGACTTACTTTGCGTTCTTTGAGTCTCATTGATAAGAAATATATGAACAAAATCGTTATAATTTTTGAAATTTTCAAATATCTTAAGCTGCAGTGGAAGTAAAAATAATATTGAATAAAAAAGTTTAACAAACTAACTCTGATAAATCTGAAAAATTAACACAAAATGTATGTCCTCTTGTGTGTTAAATCATTGACACAAATCTTGTGTAAAGATTTGACACATATGTTTTGTGTTAAGATAACACAAAAAATTGAGTGGACCGTCCTGGACATATGAAATGTGTTAATTTTAACACAAATTTTTTCACTGTATACAATAGAAAAATACATCGCTGTAGTGGTATAAATAAGTATGTAAAATAATGAATATAAATAGTCATTTAACGTTTGTAAAATATTATACGTTACGATTACAGTTTGTCTTTGGATATACAGGGTGTAAAACAAATAACTCTCGTCCTTTTGTGGGGTGACTCATAGCACCCTGTAGACACAAAAACCGAAGGAATTTTTCCGGAATTAACAGTCGCGTCATCACTCAGAAGGATAAGAGTTATTTCCCTTACATCCTGTATATATATATATATATATATATATATATATATATATATATATATATGTATATGTATATATATATATATGTATATGTATATATATATGTATATATATACGTATATATATATGTATATATATACATATATATATATATATATATATATATATATATATATATATATATATATATATATATATATATATATATATATAGTGTAAACTCTATATAACGAACTTCTATTTAACGAAAAACTCCTTAAGATGTAGAAATTACAAAGGTTTGTTTGGTTTACATTATCATTCGTATATTGAAACACTCTTTATAACGTAATAGCCACTCGCAATAGCGAAAAATTCGTCATTTTTAAGCCAAAAAAATTTAATTCACTGACTTTCAAACAAAATAGTGATACAGAGTCGTAAATATTTCGTACGCACAAAGGGATTCTTAGAAATCCGTTTATTTGTTTGTTATAATTGCCTAGCACATGTTTTTGCCTACTGTACTTCCGTACTACTATCTTATTGCTGTCTTTACGTTATCATACTTTTAGTTGCTTCCAAACTTTTTAACTGTAAACATGGCGAGTAAAAGAAAGAGTTTGTGTATTGATGAAAAAGTGTCATTTAATTCAGTCAAAATTAAAACCACGTACTAAATTCGTAAGTTTTATTTGTAAAATTATTTTGTTTTCTTTTACTCTCCATATAACGAAAACTCTTTATAACGTAATAAAATACCCGGTCCCTTCAATTTCGTAATATGGAGTTTACACTATATATATATATATATATATATATATATATATATATATATATATATATATATATATATATAGGGTGTAAGGGAAATAAATCTTATCCTTTTGAGGGGTGACGCGACTGTTAATTCCGAAAAAATTCCTGCGGCTTTAGTGTCTACAGGGTGCTATGTGTCACCGCACAAAAGGACGGGAGTTATTTGTTTTACACCCTGTATATTATGTAATTATTATGTAATTATGTATGTACTACACAAACCACCGAATTGTTTACTGGAGGCTATTCATCTTTATTACTTTACGTATCTATATGACATAAGTATATTTTATATGTATTTCTACCACCACAGCTATGTATTTATCTGTTCTACTAATGCGTTCTACTTGCTATTAATCACTAATCAATAACTACTGAATGGTTTGATGTGAACGAGGTATAATTGGAAGAATATATTGTGGCAACTAAAAAGGTGACCAGATTTGTAAAGAGTCAAAACGGGACAGCCGATCTTACCGGGGCTTTTGGAGGTGGGAAAAGGGGGTCCGTTAGTCCTCTCCCGGAAAATTTTTGAAAATTTTGAAAAAATTTAAGTCAATAATGGTGTTTTAAAGTCATTTAAAGTGCTAATTTTTCTTTCTACCATAAAATTAATGTGGTGACGGATGATTCCACCACCACTGTAGCATGAGGCCTTTGATAATGAAACGATAATTTGGATAGAATAATTGGAGTAGGAAGAGAGAAAGACAAAAGGATATTATCCAGAAAATCATAGCCAAACCTCTTACACCAGTGATAATATTTATTCTTTATTTTTAGAATAATAAACAAGTTCATTTTATTATCAGAATATGAATAATACAATTAGACATCTTCTTAACCTAATGATAAGGCATTGTTGGAAATTACAACAATGTAACAAACTTTTTTTCAAGTGTACTTTAAAGGATTACATGGTATTTACTTGTAACAAAAGCTACCTATCAAAATTGAACGTAAATACAAAAATTGAAATTTAAATATAACCCAAGAAAAGGATTTTAACGGCAGTTAGAAATTATTTTAAATAATGAATAAAACTTTTCATAAAATGGCGTTCAAATGTTGACAAAACGGGACAAATGGGCGTCCCGAGAAGTTTAGTCGGGTCATCGGGACACGTCTCCGAAAAATGGGACTGTCCTGTTGAAAACGGGACGTCTGGTCACCATAATTATAACACACTTGACACCTTATCGTACTGAATTGTAACGTACTAGCGAATTTCGAAGTTCAATTATTACAGCAGATGTTATGGTGAAACTTAGGTTTGGGACTGTAATATAAATTTGTATTGAGGTCCCTAGAAAGCGAAAATAATATTTTTCTATTCCATTTCCTAAAATATTCTATTTTTACGAAATTTGGTAAAAACGTTAGAAGTGCGAAGATTTCATTAGTCAGTTCCGTCCCATTTCCAAAATTGAATATTTTTGATCTTTATCGTCAAACTTTTTTATTTTTTTTACGACATCGAAAAGTGCGGAAGAAATGACATGAGATTTTGAACTATTGTTCTACATAGGTAAACGAATTTTTGTTTCTAAAGTTTTTTGAAAGTTTTATTATACCATTGTAAAGAGCGGAAAAAATTACATACGATATGCTCCGAACCATTATACAAAGTACAAATTTTTTTTCTTTACTAAGTACCTACAAACTTTTTTAAAATTAATTCTGTTAATTAAAATTGACATAGTGTTTGAAAAATTACCAAACTGGATCGGCTGGGACTCGAACCCAGATCTCTTGGTTACCAGCCAAGCGCCTTACCAACTAGACCACCGATCACTTGTTCGAGTGCCACTCCAATTCAGTAATCAATCAAACACAACCTCTCCCTAATGCGTTTTTTGCAGTTTTATACTTTTTTAATTGCAATGTTATCGAGTGCCTGTGAAACATTATTAGTGTATGGCGGATTTTTATCCGTATTTTTAAACATACACCAATATTCATATGTCCACTAAATGTCCAGCTTTGGCTGATACTTGAACACTCGATGTATTTTGCCAAAGTACATCGAGTGTTCAAGTATCAGCCAAAGCTGGACATTTAGTGGACATATGAATATTGGTGTATGTTTAAAAATACGGATAAAAATCCGCCATACACTAATAATGTTTCACAGGCACTCGATAACATTGCAAAATTAATTCATTTCTTTGGAAAATGTAAGAAAATATTTATATTTTGCTAAATATGGTTTTTACATACTTTTTTTTATATCTCTTGATACAGGTGTTAAATCATTTTATATGCGGTAAGGTGTAACATCTTCAGCCAAATGACTAAATAAAGATAACAGGTTTTTCGAAAAAAAAATGTGATAATTCTATACAATTATAACGTGTTTATTATATAATAATGAAATGAATAAATTAATTGAAAAGTTTATTACATTATTTTAATGTCTTGTATTTTTATTACTATTTTTTTCTTAAATAGATATCTAATTCTAATTGTAAAACATAAAATCTTTTTATATTTATTGCATTCAATAAAAAATGTAAACATCTATACATCGGAGAAAGAAAATGCACTTCTGGAAATGCAGACAAAAGACTTTTATCATATTATAGGCCGATAAATTAAAATTTCTGATGAACAATATTGTCTGATTGTCTTTATTTATACCAGTGTTTCCCAAACTTTTTTCATCGCGGAACACTTTTAAAGCTCTAAAATTTGTACGGAATACTAGTTCTAATACAGTTAACGACTAAAAACTTAAACACGAAACACAATTTGGAAAACACTGATTTATTATATTTTATTATATTTATTAAATTCCCTTTGCTGATTTGGTTAGGTATAATAGCGAGAGAAAAAGTATTTTTACTCTTTATAGAGACTCAAAGAACTCATTTAATTTATGTTATCAGATACTAAAATATGTACTTGAGTGCGAAAATTACAAAAACTTATTTTTAACTGACTAAATAAAACCATAGGGTTGACCGGGGTAATTGTCAATGGATTTTCATGAGTTGAGATAAAAGCGTTGTTTTAAGTATTTTTTATTTTATATATCACATTATGGTTGATTTATTTTTAATTCTACATTATTCAGGATGCACCACACAAATTTTGAGCAAATTCGTATGAAAAACAAAAATTTTATAAGCCATTCACATTTCCCCGGTGCAGTTTTGCAAATCTTATAAATTTCGAGGCAAAAGTGAATGCCATCAGAAAAATTATTTAGAATGGATTACAAGAGAAGTGTGGTATGTCAGAGTAAAGCCCAGCTCAAATTCTTCACATTTACTCCACTTTTAAATTTTTCATTGTACTTTAGCGGTCACAATTTCTCTTTGTTTAATGAAAGTTACGCATACCTCAAATTTCTACAAAAAATCAAAGTTAAAGAAAAATAACAAAAATTGTAAGAACAAATTGATTACAAGCTAAAAATGATATTTTGTCATTTTATCATATAAAAAATCAAAAAATTCCATGTACTCACACAAAAACAAGGAAAATAAGACTTTTTCAAGGAAATACATTTAGTTTACATGAATAAAAAACAACAATTTTTTTTTTTTTTTTGGTATTGTTTGTACAACGGAAACTTGTACAAGGTCACCAGCACCTTCATCAACATTTTCAACTCTGAAAAGGACACTACTGAAATTTTTGACCTAATGGGGGCATTTGTGAATGACGTTCACAATTACCCCACAATTTTAAAATCATGGGGTAATTGTGAATTGGTGATAAATTGTCCAATTTCTTTAGCAATTAATAAGGAACCCTGTCAGGGCTTAGACCATTTCTTTAAAAGTACTTTTAACAATTTCTTACCTTTTAAAAAAAGAAAATGTATTAAAAAAATTTTTTTTTTTGAGGATTTGTAGAAGTAAATTTTGCATAAAATTTTGCATAAAATTTTGCAAGGGTTTTTTCAAAATAAAAAAAAAGATACTAATACTTGGAGAATTGTTATGAACTTTTAATAGCATATTAAGAAAGGACAGAAAAACATATTAAGAATTGATTTTTAACAATATTAATGTTATTTTAGAAATTATAGGCGCCGTTCACAATTACCCCAATTCACAATTACCCCGGTCAACCCTACTTGTTCTCTAATTACCAATTTTTTTTTCTTTATAGATTATTTATATCGATAGCTGTTTTAATATGTTCGGTCACAGCGCGGCCGCAAGATGACTACGTTGACGAGCCAGAACCCCCAAAACCGGCACACGCGCCCACACCATTGAGGGGATCACCTCTGTTGAGGCGCGGTTCAAATGGACGTGCAATTGGTGGAAAACCTGCAACCACAACCACCACAACAGCTAAGGTAAGAACACGCCGCATTTAATGTAAAATCCCTTTAGGCTACAAATCATTATAACTTGTTGTTTTTAATAGCCAGAACCAGCGCCAGAAGAAGAATTAGAGTATGATGATCAAGAGGGTAATGTTGAAGAGGAACCGGTTGTAACCACGACCACGGAAAACTCAAAGAAAATACGAGGCGGAGTTATACGACCGTTCAGAAGCAACGATGATCTATTGGCAGCCTTGAAGAGACGCCGCGAACAAGCCAATATTGGTATGTTGAATCTATTTCACAGTGGCGAAGCGAGGGGGGTGCAAGGGGTACTATAATGATCCGGGCGCCACTTTGAGAGGGGCGCCAAAAGCTAATAGGAGGGACGCTATTACTTTAAAATTTTTGTTGTATTTGTCATTAGAGTTTCGCTACGTGAAAGTGTAGGAAAATTACGAAATTACTTCCAGGTTACGACTTCAAATATATAGACACACAAACAAATCACTGGAAAAAAAAGGTCGTTAGGCAACTTTTAGGGAAAAATTTAATATACTATGAGAAAAAATTTTTTCCAAAATTTTAAATACACCCTTCCACTATCTAAAATTTTTAAAATTTTAGAAGTTAAGGGGGGCGCAAAGAAAGTGTCACTCACCGGGTGCCAGTTATGTTCGCTACACCTCTGCTATTTCACCGTCTTATTTGAACAATTAATTATTAAAATAAACAAGAAAAAAAATTTCAACTAATATTTAACCGTTTAAAATATTTATACATGTTTAAAGTACTTAAAAGTGTAATATTATTAATCTTATTTGTTAAATATTAATTAATTAACTAAAGAGACAAAAGTTAAACAAATCAAAAGTATATTTATTCTTTAAGTATTAATAGTAAATATGAATATTATAGTTACGAGGTACAGTAATTTACAAAAGTAGGAAGACAAGTACATAAATAATATAGTCCCAAAGACACGACAAAATTGGTTTATATTAAGTATAAAAAATTATCTAGTATCTTTGTGAGATACTGTATTTTAAATCTTAGTGCGGCTGCACACCTAGCAGATACGACACAGCAGATACGACATGAGAGACATAAGATATGTGTCGCTTGGAGACACGCATCGCTTGAGTACATTTAAATTGCATTGAAAACACAAAAACTGCTGCACACCAAGGAGATACGACATAGCAGACACTGACATTTGTCTTAAGCGACATAGCATGCTAGTCTGCTGTCGCTCGTGTCGAACGACATGTAAGATAAATTTAAAAATTATATTATACACTGAGAGAAAAATGGCAACTTAAAATTAAATACGATCATTATTGTTTCAATAATGTACAACTTAAAAAAATGTATTCAAAAAATAGGGAACTGTGTAGGAAATCAATATTATTAAACTTTTAAAATAAAGCTGTTTTTCATTAAAACAATAAATTTCAACCTTACTAGACTTTCGTTAATGTTTTACATTGAATCAATATGATTTTTATTAATATTGTTTTTTCTCTGGGTGTACATTTGAAAGAAATGGTAAATTTTCTTCAAAAATATTTTTTTAATGTAATATTAGATGCATTACGACAATTTTAAATACTTTTTGAAAAACTGTCAAATACCGTATTCAAATACTGTGTATTACCAAGGAGGTAAGTCCAAAAACGTTCCAAAAAATGTATCATTTACAATTAATTTTGTTAATAACGTTAAAAATTACCCATTTTTATGCAATTATGCCCTAAAACAGTATTGTAAAAGTAATATCACAAATTTGACATGAAAAACTACTGCTAGCAAATTGAAAAGTTCCCCTTGTTGTAGTGTTTTTCATGTCGTATCTCTCGTGTCTTATCTCCTAGGTGTGCAGATGCCATGTCTTAAGACACATATCTTATGTCTCTTATGTCGTATCTGCTGTGTCGTATCTGCTAGGTGTGCAGCCGCACTTAATACTTACAATATATTATCGTAGATTAAATTAGCCAAATAATTAATTTTTCTTAAAAATGTTGGATTCTAAACATAAAAATACTTTTGTTATTTTAAATAAAAAGTGAAAATTTTTGATAGTGAAAGCGTGATACGATTCGAAATACGCTAAATGTTTCAGAAGAAGTGTTCAATACTGAAATCATTAATTGACTAATTCTTATTTAGTTTTAATAGGTGTTATTTAGGATTTTATTTATTTAGTTGCAACAAATTGCCTTGTAATATTTACAGCGCATATATTGTATAGCTTTCCAACCCCAGCTGTTGTAGACTCAATGTGAAGGAAAAATTTTATTTCTCTGGTGAATATTACACGAACGATACATATTAAGTTAAAAATAATTTATTAGGATATGGTAACAAATTTTAGATTTTAGACATCATCATAAGTGAATTTAACATAAATACCCTTGAACGTGTGGGACATGACAATATTTTTAGACTGAACTAATACTGAATTTGAAAAAGATAAGTATCTTTTACTTCTTTATTTCATAGAATTGAAATTATTCCTTTATCTACGAGTGTTTCCAAACAGACATGTCCTCTATTTAAAGACTCTAAAAAATGGTATTATAGAATAGTCCTCTTCAATGCTTAACTTCTATTTTGTTCATTATTGGTAACTATTTCATATTATTTGGATACTGAGAATTAGGTACGTATTACCCTAAAAATTCTCGACTATTGTACATTCCATATTTTCGACTAATGACTTTTTCTAAGGAACAATGTAATTTGATTCAGGGGGCCTAGACTTAAAAATTTAACATTTTATTTATAGTTTTAAGGAAAAGTAATATCGTTAAAGAATTCATCAGTAGAATGCTCGGTTGTTGAAAATTGTAAAATTGGCAAGCTTGGTTCAAACTATTTCTTTACTTAACGATTATAAATTTCTTTTTTTTTTTAAGAATCAAAGAGATTTTTTATTTTTAACCTAAAAAATCCTTTTTGAGAGTGTTAGGGTTAATTGAGTTGACATACTTCTAACAAAAGACAAAATATCCTTTACTCAAATAGTAACCGCTTTTCTAGATAATATTTTATATTTTCAGGAGCAAAATTTGGCTTCGATATTTAAGTATTGTTTATAGTTGGAATTAACATAAATTTGTGAAAAAATTTAAAATTTAAAAAATGAGACACATTAGCGAAAGCGTTGACACAAAATAAACAATCTTTAAATACGTCATATGTGGATAACAGATTAAATTATTGACATTTTTTAAATTGCAACCTTCATACCGTTCTTTCATTTTTCAAAATATATAATTTACGTAACATATGTATCAATCAATAAATCCATCTCTTTTGAAAGAAAGGAAACCCACCTTGAATTAATTTCAAATTTTTAACCTTGTTTTTTTTTCTTTTTTTTTTTTAATACAATTTCATTTTATATTGCAGTTAAATCTCATCCAAAACCACAACCGGTGGCCGAACAGTCAGAAAATGAACCCGTCACCAAAAAACCCTCCAGTTCAAAACAAAGTAGCAATCGAAAACGCTTCAACGCAACTCCTAGACAATCAGCGGCACAGCCAGCGGAAAATGAGGAACCTGTAGCCGCACAAGAACAATCACCACCTCCACGTGTATCACGTGGTCGATTCAGTTCACGAACAAACGGCTCACAGCGACCACAACGTCAAACGGAAAATATCGTTGGTCAAGGATCCGAAACTAGTCAACAAGTTGTTCAAAAACCACGAGGATATCGATCAAGGAGTTATAGAGAATAAATAAAAACAAATTGACTTTAAAATCATTTTAGATATTTTTTTATTAAAAAATTATTTGAACTTTCAGATACCAGATTTTTATCTTCTGTTGAAAACAATGCAATGTGATATTTATTCTATTTTTTTCTTCTTTTACGAAATAAAAATAAAAATAATCTATAAATATAGACAAAAATAGAAACATGTTACTCTACTTAGGACTTTTTTTTTAAAATCATTATAAAATCAGATGTGTAACTCTTGCAACCAGTATTAGTCCTTACATTCCTTAATTTTTATTTTGGAATACCGTTTTACTAAATAATATTCCAATTTTATTTCGTTAGTATCTTTTTCAGTATAGTAATTGAATAGCAAGAGTAAAAGACAGTGATAGGAAGATTTTTTAATTCTAAATTTTCTAATTTTAAACAACTTTTATTAGCTTTAAATGTTTTAAATACCAATTTAAAATCCAATATGTTTATACTCTCTGCGAAAAACATAGAGAAAAATCCAATTGTTTTTACTTATTTTATACATGTAATGTCTGAAAGTTTAAAAGATGAAATATTTTATTTTTTTATTGAAAGATAATACATAAATCTGTTCGTTTCTCCTCCCGAAAAATTAAAAGTGTCAGTGTTTGACTTTCTTTTTAAATTATGCGTTTGTGATCGTTTTGACATTCAAAGTATGTAAAGAAGAAACTGTCGATAAAGACGATTAATTTTGTACATTTTTTATTTATAAAAAATTTGTATACTTTTTTATTTTAAGAAAATAAATTTTAATAACATTTTTATTTTTTATTTATTTATTTATTAGAAAAATGTTTAATACTGTAGACTCTAACATATAATGGTGGGGGCGCTGGAAAGAAAAAATTTAACGTAAATTAAATATTAAAATTCGTATAATCCTGAGCTGGTGCTTGTCCCCCGTAACTCCGCCCTTGTCTTAAATCGTAAATTTTATACCAATCGGGGAAGATACGCTATCACCAATATTATAACCATAGCTATTATAATACTTCATATTTTAACTACCAGTAATCATTATATCAGCAACAAACACAATATAACTTTACCAAACGATGTATATGACTTTGCTGTGCGTCTAATCAATAAAAACAATAAAAAAAATGATACAGGTAGACATTTTATTTAAAGTAAGCATGATGTAATGTGGTGTAACTGAAATAAAAAAATAACAAAAAGCTAATTAAAACGATGAATTAATAAAACCACAACGAAAGTAATATTCTTACAATTCTGAATTAAAAAATTAATTTTATAGTTGCCTATGATAGTGTCAAAATGGTTTACTTTTTTCACGCGAGAAGAAAACTAGGTACTTTTTCAAATATCCCTAGAAACCAGTCCTGTCGTCAGACTGACATCAGATCTACGTACTTAGGTCTATATTACCCTTCGTCAGATTGACGTCTATCTGCGCCGTTTCTGACGAATATACAGACGGCAGACTGTCGACAGAATCTGTCGACAAAAAATCATGTAAGCTTATAAGCTTACATGATTTTTTTAAACTGAATCTGTAACAAAATAACCTTAAAATGTAAGAAAATTTTTCATTTTTAAACGTTTAATAAAACTATATTCGTCAATAACTGAAAAAACTTATAATTTTTCAGTTTTGTTTAATAATAAGAACTACTCTCATCTTCTTTATTATATATATTTTGGTACATATATATGGAAACAAGAATTTTTGCAAAGGACTGACACTTTGAATTAACACAATTAAAAAAATGAAAATGAGAACCGCTGCAAACTTATGGGAGGGGAGAATTTAAAGCAGGTAGCTGCTGTCTCCTGCCGTAAAGTCTGTCGACCGAGTTATTACAAAAATTATTCGTCAGACTTACGTATCTCTGCTGTTTTTTCCTGACATCAGATTCTGTCGATAGTCTGCAGTCTGTATATTCGTCAGAAACGGCGCAGATGGACGTAAATCTGATTCAAATTTCTGACGACAGAACTGGTTACTAGGAATGTATTTAAAATAAATAATATGTTAAAATAATTTTTTTAATGTATTTACCTGTCAAACTTTTAATAATTTAAAATAATTTTTCCCTTTTACATTATTTTTTTTCATGTTAATTCAGAATTGCAAAAAATATTATATGCAACACGTGCAAAATACAGGTTTCGAATACTGTAGGATTCGCAAAAAGAACACCTTCATTTTAAAACTTGTTGCATAAATAACTATTAGTCTTCCCAATTCGAGAGTACAATATAAAATACTAAAACTCCAGAAGTGAACTAGAGAAATACAATTTTACATTTTTGTCTGTTTAAGTTTGCAAGATTGCACATCAATTAGTAATTCTACAATCTAGAATTTAAATTTGATTTACATATTTATCAGTATAGGTATAGGGATATCAGATTCGGCAAAAAATATCATATCAATATAATTGAAATATATTGATATTTTTATTCAATATATCGAAAGAAATTGGGATATACCGTATAAATAAACATTTACTAATATCCTCGAAATGTCAGTCAAAAGTCAATATTCTGATAAATCAATCGATCTTTAATTATAAGTTACTTAATTTGGCGATGAAAAATATAATTGTTGCAAAGAAAAGTGTGTATGTACAATGTTAAACAAAAATATTTTGACTTTGTTTAAAGGTAAAAAGAAAAGTAAAAAATATATTATGCAAATGGTCGCTCAAAATACGTACGTATTTTATGAAACTAAAAAAATAAATCAAGGCAATCCTTGTAACACACATGTTTTACCAATAGCATAAAAAATGTATTTCCGTCTTGAGGAAATGAAAATCGAAATACATAATATAGTTAATTAAAGGGACAAGTGAATGAAGGTGTTATGTGACATTTTTTTCAGAAACATTTTAAAAGATTAGAAGAATCCTATGATAAAGTATCATATATTAATATTTGGTTTCATTACGTCCGATAGTTTCGATGTGCCAACGTATAGAAAGTATAAATGCATTATAATTAAAAATTTTCAGATGCTTCTCTTCTAAAATTTTAAATATGTCACATAACACCTTCATCCATTTGTTCCTTGAATTGTTAAACTGTTCAATTAACTCTTAAATTACCTTGAGTATATTTAATTGCATACAAATTTTTTTTTTATATCTTTGTTACAATTCTTTTTTATCCCACACTCCATAATTAATCAAAACTAATGTAACTATATGTAGTTTAATATACGAGATGTATTAAAGTGCCCATTTTTTTCTTAGTCATTTTTATTCATTTACTTTTAACAATTTTCATAGCAGTATGCCAGCTTCAGGTTCTTAATCCTTATTTCATTTACGGCAAGTTGTATGATTTTTTAACTTCTTTCTGGTCCACAATGTACCTAACTGTGACTGTAGCTGACTCTTAAGCCTGTATTACACTTGGCGAGTTTGCTCGCTATTCGCTGGCGAATTTGCTCGCTGCCAGTAAACTCGCTTAGCGTAATATTCCTGACTAGTTACTCGCTAGATACTCGCTACTCGCTTTTCTAAAGCGAGTAAACTTGAAGACCGGTCTACTTTACTCGCTACTCGCTTCGTATTTTTACCCGCTAGCTAGTGAAATCGCTTTGTGTAATATATTTAACGAGTAAAATCGCTGTATTTGACAGTACTTTCAAAATGTCAACAGAGACTATTTGTGCAGGATTTGTAATTCCAGCGTTATTATTCTTATTGTTACGTAAAAATTTGCAGAAAAAGCAAAAAAATTTTATTGTTTTATGTTCCATGGCGTAGTATTTGCGTAAAAAAAGTTTATAAATTAAAAAAAATTAAAATGTCAGTTTTATTTCCACTTCAAAATTTTAATAAGTTAAAGGAAATAAAAACATAGTAAATTATAATATAACATATAAATACTACAGTAATGAAAATTTTTTAATAAAAATTAGTTTGTAGTAATAATAACAAGCAAGAGACATGAAACATGAAATGAGACATGAGACAAGAGACATGAGACATGAAATATATATAAAATAAAAACATGAAATATTTGCTCAGTTAAATATTAATAACAACAACACATGTTAGCAAATTTACTAGCTATGTGTGTAATCGCCTAATCGGTATTCATTGAGCGAGTCGATACGTTTGCACTCGCTAGCAAATTTACTCGCTATTCACTAGCGAGTAAACTCGCCAAGTGTAATCCAGGCTTTAAACTTGTCTATTAACTTGTTTTGGAGCAAACGTAAATATACTACTGATCAGTTTTAACAAATGGTAACAATGGTGGAAGCGCTTGTAAGTTTGTAATAGTAGCGTACCTATACATATATTTTTTAAATAGGGTAATATTTATGAAATTATGAGCTATAAACGAAAGTAAACTCTTTGTTATAACAACTACGGTACATAATTGAATATGTCATGCTGTGTGAGGGAGTGTGAGGTCACCGTTTGACATTAAGTCACGTGATACATTACGTGTAAACTTGTAAAGTACATCAAATAATATAATAATGATATAACGGAACATTATAAACACGGTATTTTGCTTAATTTAATAATAGGTAATACAAAGAGATAATATGTAATTATAATATTAAACCACTCAACTGTATTATTTTGCAACATTCTTTAATGCTGACGATTCGAATTTGTTGAATGGTACAACTTATGACGATAAGCTTTCGTACACTTATGGTTAGAAAGCTTACCAATATTATTTGACTATTTGAACCTAATTTAAAAAAAAAATGTATACACTTTCTAAATACACAATTAATAATCAGTTATTTTTAGTTGTTTAGGTAAGAATTTAAATTTAGCATAAATTATTTTCCTCCTAAAACAGAAAACAATAAAAAAATTTCGTCCAACATTAGCCAATTAATATCCTAAAATTATTGGCTGTCAAATTTTTTAGCAAACAGATATATAATTTTTTATGTTCTTCATTAAACGCCACAACACGAAACTCAGCTTGTGTTCATACAAAGTATATTTTGCAGAACACACGTCCGTGAACACAAAATGAACTGGAGATACTGCATGCAGTAAGAGCATTTCCAGTAAGATCTTGTTTGCATTTTTCAAAGGCTGAATCTGTTTGTTCCGCCCAAAAGAAATTTACGGAGGTGGATGACAATAATGTAATTTTAAACAGAATCATTTCAGCCTGGAATCATTTCTCTTTCCGTCTGTTGGAACAACATTAGGTTGTGTAATATGAAATGTCGTTTTCCGATCACTTGCTCTACCATATAATTAAAAAAAAATATCAACACTTCGTTAACTATTAGAGGAATGTTTAAGAGTAATTATTTAAATTTAAAAAGAACTTTTGTAGCCTGGAATCATTTCCGGCATTAACTTAAATAACATTGGGTCGTGTAATATGAAATGTCGTTTTCCGACCACTATTTCTACTGTCAGACCATCAGGTTAAGAGTAGGTAGACCAGACTATGTTTTTTGCAGAGAGTATGTATACCATTTCTTATAATCTCACTGAATTTTATCATGAAATCTTTTAATTGGAGGGCTCAGTGTAATAATTGTCCATAATTGTAAATTTTGAGAAAAATGCCTTTAAAGTTTAAGAGCTGTAATTAATTACACATTATGTTTTTACATATTTTTACATTAAAGTCAGACTTGTCCATCTTTAACTTAGACTCTGTATGCTAATTTACTTCTTAATATTTAATATGCAACAAGTTACATCACATACTAATAACTACAAATAAATACTAGAATAACATTACAAATACTTAAATTTTAAAAATATCGTTATTTTCGATATCGATAATTTTTGATAGCGAAAACTACATTTTAATAATCTTAATATGTTTGGAATACTTACAGCTTGTTTCGCTTAAGCCTTCAAAAATTTGTTATTTTTTCGTTACGGCACACCGTTTATTCACGAATAAAATGTCCTATTGTTGATCAACGGGAACTAAACAGTGCCTAAATTAACAAGTCATAACCAATGGATGATAAATAACTTGGTATCGATAATTTTCGATAACGAAAAGTAGGTTTTAACAGTCGCTATACGTTTGGAATACCTACAACTTGCTTCACTTAAGCCTTCAAAAATTTCATTATTTTTTCGCTACGATACATGGTTTAGGAGATATCTACGATTAAAGTTTTCGATAACGAAAAGTGTTATTTATAAACCAGCATACAAGCATAATAAAAATCAGGTACATTTTATGATAGACCGACTTAAGGAGCACTTCGGAAATTTAACACATCGTTAAAGTCATTTGAGTTGTTGGAATACTTGTTCGAAAACTTGTCTTGTTATATGGAATTCGTGTTATAAGGATACCGCGTTATAGGAAACTTGACTGTAACAAGTGCTGTATTTCAAGTAGACTTTTAGACAAATATTATAGTACTGGTAGTAGGCTTAACGAAAAGTTATACCTTGCTTAAAAAATTGAAACGGCTTTTAACTTAGCATCATCTGAAAATTCTTCAACATCTGATAACCAGTCTTTATAAATTGTCATTCATTATTAAAGTATTTTAAGCTGGTATTAATATAAAATTTTGATATAAATTACATGAAAAATAATGATATTAGTTTATGTAAACTATAAACAACGTTAATGAACATTAAACAATAGCACACAAGCAACAAGAATGGACTTGGTTCATTTGTGCACTGAAAGAAATACATGTTTTGTCAGTGCAAAAGTGAACTATTGCTTTTCGACAAGAAATTATCGAACTAAGGACTTGGTTCAATACAGCACTAAAAAGTATATGGTTTTAGCCATCAAATGCCACTATCAGCTCAAAATTGAAAAAAATGGACTTGGCCCACTATTTTTACACTGAGCCCTCCAGTTTTTGTTAAAATCTTGTTACTCGAAGATGTCTCCTAATTAATTAATTTATCAATAGTATAATAATAAAGGGTTATTAAAAGACTGCCGTCAGTTTTATGTGGGTATCTTTTCACTTATCGGACAGGGTTTTCTTATAAAATATCGGTAAAACGGCGATAATCCGATTATTATAATATTATAATTTATTTACACCGAATATGTAAAAATAAGTAGTTTGCCTTGCAGAAAAACTTTTATAAATATGTTAAAAGACTCTTTACAGAAAAATTCATCATTTTTAACCGTTATAAACAAAATGGCGATTGTATATTTGTCTGCAAACATTTTATTTTAATAATTTATTACACTTTGGCAAGAATAAATGTGCCTATGAATGCGTTGTGATTAGTAGTAAAACAAGTCGTCAGGTGCAAGTTGCAAGTATGGATCGTATCTTTATCTTACAACTAGCCGTACCCGCGACGTCGTTCGCGCAAAGCATTGTTATAAACTCAATGAGAAGTATGTAAGTGTAATAATTATACAGAACTTGCAAAGAATAATAATTTTTGTGTAATGCATGCACATGCTCAAAATAGTTTTTCTATTTTCCCGTGTGAATGAGGAATTTTCCCGGAGTAAAAAGTATCTTAAGTATTGACCCAAGTAATAGGTTATCACCACACCAAATTTCATTAAAATCCGTCCAATAGTTTTTGCGTAATACGTGCACATGTACAAAATGGTTTTTCTATTTTCCCGTGGGAATGAGGCATTTTCCCGGAGTAAAAAATATCTTAAATGTTGCCCTAGGTAATAAGTTATTACCACACCAAATTTTATTAAAATCCGTCCAATAGTTTTTGCCTAATGTGTGCACATGCTCAAAATAGTTTTTCCATTTTCCCGTGGGAATGAGAAATTTTCCCGGAGTAAACAGTATTTTAGATGTTGACCCAGGTAATAAGTTATCATCACACCAAATTTCATTAAAATCCGTCCAATGGTTTTTGCGTGATGCGTGAACAGACAGACAGACAAAAATTATAAAAATCGCTGTTTTGGTATCTACATCGATAACTATTTACAGTACCAGTACAATTTTCAAAAAATATTCCATGTACAGAAATGGTCTCGTTACAATTTTATTATATGTATAGATTAGCCGATTTACTTACGCTTCCCAAAAAGAAACAATTATTTATTGAATATATCAACACGCGTCGCCTGTTTTTCTTTCAGCAATTATTAGTGACACTGTTTATTATAAAAAATGTATTAATTAATACAGGGGTGGCCAACCGGCGGCCCGCATGTGACAGCCTTAAATTTTTTTTGGCCCGCGAGATTCATCACACTTATATGTACAAAATATATTTATTTTATAATGACCAAGGTAATGAAAACCAATGTATTAAAAAAAATACATTACTGGTACATCCATATATTCAAAAATATATTACATAATTTTATATGCGGCCCGTGGAGTTATGATGTGCTTCCAAAGTGGTTCGCAAGATCATTTGGGTTGGCCACCCCTGAACTAACAGATATAAGTCAGAAAATTACCTAATAATTTTTGTCAATTTTTTTTTTTTTGATATTTTCGATTTATTATTTCTATGAATACGCTAATAAATATGATGTATATAAAAGTAACCAATCCGTATTATGATGCAGAAGTTATTATATTTTTCGCGTGTAGATTTATCAATTATTTCTTCCTTTTTCTTTAATTTATATAAAACTCATTTTCTAAAGAAATCACAAAAATGTCCGTTTTACATCACGTTAACATTGTTATTGGTTAACAACATCTTGATCAAAGCAAAATGTGCCATCAGTCTCTTTTTATGTACCAAAAAAATTGCGTACGAAAATTCAGTCCTGGTAATTTTCGTCCAATCTACACTTTATTCTTAATATTCGTGAAATTCTACAAATTTTTCTGAGCGATCCTTCTGGTGATAAAGGTCGGGGACAACAGTTTCTTAGAGTCTTTTTTTGCCAATTTTGATACGATTTTTTCTTTCCCGTTTAGCCAATTCTGGTACGAAAGAACGTTTAACTTATTGTTAGATACAAAGTTATTTTTGTCAACGCAAATACAAAAAAAAAAATTTTAATTTTTATTGATAATCCTTTCGCTTAAAAATTTGTACGTGATATGTATGCAATAATTAATAAATTCCAAGCAGTAATCTTTCGCTTAAATCTATTTAAGAAATATCACATTGATATTTAAACTAATAAAACAACAAGTGAAGGTCATAAAGGAAGAGTTATGTAATTCAATTAATCTAACAAATAATTTTCATGATTTTAATCAATATTATCTGCCTGTTGATTCCTTAATTTCGACACGTCGGATTTATAAATAGTAAATTTTTAAAGTAATTTTTTTTAAGAAAAGTAGGGTATTAGAAGGAAGTTCTTTTAATCTTAAAATACCTAGCTGTAATTATGAAATATGCCGACAATAAATATATAATTCTCATTAAGTAAGAAAATTTACAAATCAATAAAATATACGAATGAAAACTCTACCAGTTAATAAGTATATAGCTTCCTTGGTCGTTTCCGAAAATCATTTAACTATTTGCTTTTTCTTTTTTTTTTACTAAAAAAATAATTTTAATTCTAATTTGAACAAAATTAACATAAAACCTCAACTGAAATCTATTATTAGTTTACACTGGAAATTATAATTAACTCACTTGTAATTTTCCTAAAAAATCAAGTGATCAGAATACAGAATAAATAAATCTACTTAATAAATTTCTAACACTGACTGACTGACTGACAGACAACGCACAGCCTAAACCGTTGGGTTTAGAAGAATGAAATTTTGCATAGGAGTTCCCTGTGTAACGTAGGTGAGCACTAAGAAAGGATTTTTGAAAATTCGTCCCCTAAGTGGATTTAAAAGGGGATGAAAATTTGTAAGTAAATTCGTTATTTTTGAAGTTAGTGATGTATAAAAATATGTTACTATGGCTATTAAAATAAATAATATATTATTTAATGAATCTTTAACTTTGACTGATAGACAACGCACAGCCTAAACTGTTGAGTTTAGAAAGACGAAATTAAGCTTAGGAGTTATGCAAATCGGAGTTTCGGCTTCTATTTATAAATAAAAGTCAATAGTTTCTGGAAATTTATTCCCTAAGGGGTTAAAACAGGAAATGAAAATTCGTATGGGAAGTTCGTCATTTTTAAATTAGAAACGTGGATATTGATTTAGGTTTTTAAAAAACATTAAAAGTGAGCAGAAAGTGAGTACCTAATAAAAAGATGTTGTCGATGGGAAATCCCATCGGGCATACGGCTAGTAACAGTATAACACTGTAAAAAAATTATAAAATCGACGATTTTTTTTTTGAATTTAAGACACTTTATTAAAAAGACAAAAAATAAAATAAAAATTATTATGCACATTTGTATGGTCGGATATACATTGGGGCTCCTAGGCAGTGTAAGCCTTGAATGCCTTCTTCTTTACTTTGCTTTCAAGTCTACCAAAGTATAGCAAACACTTTTTAATAGCTTTTGAGAGGTAACAAATTTTTGTTTTAAAAAATCTAAATTTCGATTCGTGTTTCCGGTTTTTTCGGAGCTTCCTGATTGACTTTGATGAAATTTTTTATAAAAGATTTTATAAATTGATCTTTGAGTGGTTTCTCCTCATTTATCTCAATCGAAATGTTAGGGAAATTTTTGAGGAGAGCTGAAGGACTAGACTATAAAATATATAGTTGCATATAAATGATTTTGAAATCGTTAAAGAAACTACGTGCCACACCCCTTGCTAGTGTAGTTTATTTTTTAATTAAAGATAGATAAGATAATTAAAAGCTAGTGTTAAAATAATATCAAAAAAAAGATTTCGAGAGTTATATCTTGACTACTTTTCTTGTAGCCAGGGGTCCCTACAGTATGCAGCGTATGCGCGATCCCTAGGCAATCGTCTACTTTCTTTGCCTATTTAGAAATCCGACTCTGCACATCTGCATCTTTCTACCATTTTTTTAAAAATATTTTTTATGATATTCTTAATTTAATATTAAAAATATTCTAATAATTTGGAATTAGTGAAACTTGCATTATTTATGTATTATATATACTTGCTTAATGAAATTTATTGAATTTTTAAAATTTTTGTTTGGCTCGATCGATGTCAATGGTGCAATAAGAATTTTTAAATTTCACAATTTGTTGATTAATTTTCCAACTTCTTTTGTAACAATTTTTATTTAGGTATGCATTTATAAATTTAAACCACAAGAACAATAAAAAAGAATAATATTAACTTTAAAAAATGTATTTAAATTTTTTAATAAAAATACTTTTGGAATACTGTTCCGTCAAAATTAACATAAAAAAATAGGAAAAATGAGTGACGCGTTTTCTCTTATATAATGTGTGGTCATCAAGAATTACGTATGGCGCCATAATACATTTTACGTTGTAAATTAGCATTAATAATCCAAAATGCCTTTGTCTTTCAATTCACCTTGGTAACATTAATCTATACATATAATAAAACTGTAACGAGACCGTTTCTGTACATGGAATATTTTTTAAAAATTGTACTGGTACAGTAAATAGTTATCAATGTAGATATCAAAACAGCGATTTTTAAAATTTTTATCTGTCTGTCTGTTCACGCATCACGTAAAAACTACTGGACGGATTCTAATGAAATTTGTTGTGATGATAACTCATTAGCTGGGTCAACATCTAAGATACTTTTTATTCCGGGAAAATGTCTCATTCCCATGGGAAAATGGAAAAACTATTTTGAGAATATACACACATTACGTAAATTTACATATTTCATACTTTCATAACTATAGTAACAAAATGTAATGTAAATAAATTGAATACTGTAGTTTGGAAATTTTTCTGAATTTGAAATCAAAGAAAATGTTGCTAATTGTGTACCGAAAAATACAATAAACACACAATTGTCAATTTGGAGCCAATTTAATGCATTTTGTGTTGCAAGAAACTACAAATTGGAAAAAGAAACTACTCAACGTTTCGCGTAGACAACGTCACGGGTACGGCTAGGTATGACATGTAACTATATAAAAAAAATATTCAAAAAGATGATTATAAATTCCTACAGACAAATAAAATACAATACAAATATCAATATATGGTGGAAATGCAGAAAAGAAAACATATATCTTGGAGGGTTCGTTGACACAACAAGTATCAAAGACTTTGATTTTGTTAATATACTTAACCTCCTCATTCCAAATAAAATTTTTTTTCAAATTTTTGGCTTTTTCTGTAACCAGATTGAAAATATCTTCAGAAATGTACTTACTACATAAACATATTTTTTTAATTATTACGTAGCCAGTTTCCAAATGTCGACTATAGTAAACATAAAAGTTTCTGGCGTTACTATGACAACCAAACTCATGAAATATTCTAAACAAATATCTAATTTCCTTCTCTGGACATTCATAATAACATATTAACCCCCACATATTTGAAAATAATTTATTTGATATACTAAAAAAATATTTACATGCACGAAGACGCTGAGGACTACCCTTTGTAGCGATGAGCTATTTTCAAACTGCTGTGGAATATCAACAATGAACGTGGATCCAACTGAAAAAAATTCTGTAATGTGCTGCTATCCATGAGGAAGACAGTGGTACTCCTGTCAGTGCTGTCAACCCACTCTAAAGGGGTAATAAAAATTTCCTACGAAATGTTGTTTTATGTCGACTATGGTCGACGGTTGGAACGAGGAGGTTAAAGCTATTATTGAAGACCATGATTTTTATCAAAAATGTCGCGTTTGTTGAATAAATAATTCACTGTTGCTTTTTGAAATTTCACCTTAAATATTGAAAAATATTAGTTTAGATTAACTTGTGTAATTTCACTATCCAAATTAACTTTACAACTTAACACGTTTTCAGTATTACAACCATCTTCAGAGTTGACTGATGGTCGTAAGACTGACAACGCGTTAAGTTGTCAAGTTAATTTGGATAGTGAAATTAGACAAAGTAGTAATCTCAACTTTAAATATTCTTCAACAGTCCAATTTATAGAACACCTTGATATTGGTCCTGCCGTCCTTTCACACTGTAAATAGTGTTAGTTGGGGTAATTTGGGTATTAATTTTACTGTTTTCAAAATTAATGTCTTCTAAAATTTTCATAAATATTAACATTTTATTGTTAACACAATAGTGCTTTGTTTACTTTTTCCCAAATTACCCCAGTGTTGGGAGAAAGTGGGTACAATATGATCCATACATTAAAAATTTACTTCAAGCTCATTATATAAGTAATACAGACCGCGGAAAGAAATTGCGGGCCCCGGGAATAAAACACATCTCTTAAAAATTTCTCGCCAAAAAAACAAATGACGAGCAAAAAAAGTTTTTACCATTTCGCGAGCCCCTACCGACCGCTACGGCCCCCTTTTTTAGGCCGGGCCCCGGAGTTACAACCCCGGCTACGCCACCCTCTTGTTGGGCCCGTATACAGGAAAGAACACTACTTCGTTTTACGAAGTAACTGCTACTGAAGATTGAGGAATTTTAACAAATATAAACTTCAGTTTGCAACACACTGTTAAAAAGAAATGCCTATGTGTATCTGATCTTTAGACTCATATTCATTATCTTGATCAGAAAATATGGTAAACTTTTTAATATTCCTGAATTATGTAGATAACGTACACATATCTTAATTTAATAGCTGTTTCATTGCTTTTTAGCGGATTTCCGAATTGGAAATTCAGCTATTATAGCCACTCTCACATCGCGACCTGTGCTCAGGAATATGACAAATTTCTTTTAAGGTGCCTAGAAATCGAAAATGATATTTAATAAAATTTATATATAATTATATTATAGTAATTTATGTATGTATATACATACATAAATTGCCCGCACGATAACTCTAATCAAAAAAAGTTTTGCAACCATTATTCTATGTAAACTGATTCCCGAGAAAAACTAATTTTTATAAACGTAAATTCGCTATGTTATGCAGGATGCTGTGGCAGAGGTATTTTGCAAATTATAAATAAATTAAATATATAAAAATTAAATACACTAGTACACCCAAATTACCCTGACTGATTCTACATAAATGCATAAATCAAAGTTGTATGGTAGAGTTGTGAGTTAAAACTTGAACGCGTGTAAAGCCTCGAGCAAAAGTTTTTGATAATGACTGAAATTGTATGATGTTCGAGCATTCTGATCTGAACAAACATAGTATAATTTGTACATACATGTAAGTAAGATGACTTATCTTAAAAATTGAAATTTATTTAATAAATTCAAGGACGAATGAGGTTTTTAGGTAACGAATATTAACGAAAGTCAATTAACATTTTTTACTTGTTTAACAAGTTTTTATAAGATTTTTTTAAATTTTATTTTTAATAATTACAAATCAAATAAAATTTATATTATTTTGACATTTGAATGTGTATGCAACATACACTTAAGTAGAAGCTTTAAAAAAAATAACAAAAGTAAAAAAAAATTAATAGACAAGAAATTTCATTGAATATAAATAATACGATACGTTGGACCATCTTAATTAGTAATTATAAAATCTTTTTATTCTCGAATACTTAGTTGAAATGTTAAGAAAATTGATACATTTTTCGTATTTACGATTAAACCTTGATAATCTCCAACAAATTATATCCCAAACTGGGTCATATAGTCCAGTAATAAAATATATCTCTAGCCTAGGGTATAAGTCTATGTTACAGTGAATTTAAAAAAAAAATCTAGTAATCTCAATTGAATGCCTACGTCTGAGACTTGAATTTTTACCAAGACGTTCCTTACTGGAAGTAATTGAGATGCCAACCATAACTAAATGGTAGTTATGTAGTAGCGCTACACACCAATAAAACAAAAAGTTAAAATCACGGTGGGAGCGCAGTGACAACAAAACTGATCTAAAAATTGGGTTGAAAATAATCTACTTTGACATCACAGACGAATCGTCTAATTTCTAGTTTGCTATTCTTGTTTTCACCTAATGACATGTGCTTAAAGCTTGAAGTCCGCACAGAATATATTTATGTTACTTCGAATCGTTACGAGACTGTCATAGAAATTTTCATTTCGGTCGTGTGGTCTTAAGCACATTCAAAATTTTTTTTTTAAACTTATGACTGAAAACTATGATTTTAGTATAATATCGAACATTTCAAACAAAAAGTGTTATTTAGATTTATGATAAGACATTTGTGCGCATGCGCAAGTGTATGAGGTAAGGGTAAAATACTAATATTGATCCTACTTGTATTTACATTATCCTCCATATAAACAGCTTAATCAAAGCTGGATGCTAATGGGGACACGGTTCATTTTATGAGCAATATTTCAAGCTGAATAAGTATTAAGTTGTAATTAGGTATAATTATTTTTTTATTTTATTTTTATGTAGTAAAGTGAAGGGTTTTTATATTGATTTGTAGTAAATTTTATTTACAGTACATAGCAGTTGTAACTAGAGATACATAATATGTATGAAGCGTACATGAACTTAGTGTATTTCTACGTATGCAAATCTCTATTCTCTGTTCAACCGGAAGGTGCAATTTTGACATTTTAGTCCTAAATATAATTTATGACTTTGCACTAGCACTTCAGCAGTACAAAGGTGCACGTTCAATCGATTACTTTAAACGAATATTTTACAGATATTTATATTATAAATAATTATAATATAAAATGAATAGAAACAGCTTCCAAAAAAATAATTTGAACATTTTTACTGTTCGATTAGTTTATTTGAAAAATATATTTGATTATTAAATAAAATTATCTGAAAAATAGTGATATAGAAGAAAACACCTTAGCAAATTTACAGAAATAATATTTATTAATTTATTGTTCTTATTAGTCACAATCGGAACTATCAACTGAATCTGTTGAGGAAGATTCTTTTAAACAATTATAAAACGTTCTTGGACATTTTCAATTAAATTGTCTACTTTCCACAAAACATCTTCTCTTTTTATAACATGCCGTATTGTCGCATATAATCATACAATCATATCAATATTCATTTACGCATCCCTTTAAACTAAGATCAAATGAAAAAGATACTAAAGTAAGTAGGTAAACACATACAATTATATTAGTAATAAAAGATGGGAATAATAATACTGATCATAAACTACTTGTGGTATTTCTTGTTAAAAATAAAGAAACATAGGGTATAATTCGTGTCAATTGTATAATCTGTCTTTTTTTTTTAAGTCTCTTGTTTTTCGGACGTTCTTATTATTTGTTCTTTTCCTTAAGGATTATTTTCATTTTTGAATAATGATTTATTACTAGTGAATATTCCGCCTGTCAAAATTGCACCTTCCGGTTGAACAGAGAATAGAAAGTTAAAGGCACGGCTTTGATATATTCATCGTCATATTCTTCAACACAATTTAAATATTTTTTTTATTTAAATAGAAAAATTGTTCTTTGTTTACTTATAATTGAATTTTACGAATGCTAATACAAGAATTTAAAAAAAAAAATTGGTGTTCTTTAACACATAATAATTAATGTACATCACTTACCATGGTTTGTAAAATCTTGGATGTAGTTTAAAAATCCAAGGTTGAGAATCGAGAATTCTTAATGGTCACAAAAATTAATTTACTAGACTAGCCCGGGCACCAAAAAAATTTGAATAAATTAAAAAGAAACCGTGAGCAGCAGACCTCCATCCTTAGAATCTAATTTTCCCTTCATTTTTGAGATTTTTAAGATGCCTAGTGAAATTGAAATTTGACCTTTGAATGTTTAAATATTAAGTAAAACCGGTAGCAGAAAGGGCCTCTAAGTTTACGGGAGGAGCTGTGGGCGTGTCAAATCCTCTAAAAGACACAAAAAGACACGAAATTATGACGACGGTAAGGATTAAAAATTGAAAAAAGGCACATCTTGGATACTAACTTAATCCAGATACAAAATTTCAACCCTCTAGGTTCTTTAGGGGTATATAGGCGTGTCAGACCCACCGAAGAACATGAAAAAACATGAAATTTTGATAAAAAAACGGTGGAAGTCGGGAAAAGAATGTAAAACTCTTAAAAGGCATAATTTGAATACTAACTCCTTTTTACATGCATAAAACTTTAGTCCTTTAAGTTTATTTGACGGGGTATCAGATCCACTGCAAAATATTGGATCATCCGGAAAGTTCGTGCCGTTTTTGGTGTAAATGATCATTCCGATTTTCTTTAAATGGCCGAAAACTGTAGATTTTGAATGGTCAAAAGTTGCCGCTAATTCTTGACAGTTTGCCTCGGGTTTTGCTTTATTTCTTGACGCTTTGTTTCATCGTCAATACACACAGGTCGACCGGAGGGAGCTTCATCTTCCAAAGCAAAATTACCCTTTAGAAATCTAGGAAACCACTTTCTACAAGTTCTGTCAGAAAGCGCATCGTCACCATAAACACTACAAATATTTCTCGTTGCATCTGCTGCATTAGTACCTTTTTTTAAACTTGCATAACCTGACATGATGTTGCTTGATGTCTAAGACTGCTCATTATTACTGACAAAAAAAATTATTTAAAGGCTTTTTAAAGATTTATGATACATATTACAAGCAAGACTATCGGTCTAACATTAACATGTTGTTGCATGTTTCGTTTGCGGTTGCTACTTGAAAAAATATGAATTCATTCGAGCGAGTGGCTCCAAAAACGGCACGAACTTTCCGGATGACCTAATACAAAAGAACTTGAAATTTTAGCGTAAAAATAGTAGGGGTGAAGATTTAAAATATGTAATATTTCAACTCCCTGGGTTTATTTCTTATTATCCCAAACATATTATGTAAGGTTGATATTTCTTTGGTAAGTAAAAAGTTCAGATTCGTTATCCAGAAACTACCCAAAGATTAAAAAACAATTCTTTGCAGGAACATTATCAAAAAGTAGCTATAGTTACCGTGAACTTTACTTCGTACACGGAGAGAAAAATCATATAATTTTTGTAGATAAAATTTCAGAAAAATTACCATGCTCTCTTATAATGCGTGCGCGATCGACGACCAAAGTAAAAAATATTTTACGATCATGTAAATATTATTAAATTGAAAGGTAAAAAGTATTAGTTATGGCTTCATAAAAATTGTTGTGCTAGCATGGTAAAATTTAATGTGCTAACACAACTTCTATCACACTTTTATGCATGTATGTTATAGTTTAATTCTTGTTGTCGTACTCTTTCATTTGCGCATCTGACCCGCAACCTTATGTTGCTTGGGCTGTACGCACTGAGGAACAATCGATCTTTTCCGACCTTTGATTCTTTATGGTGCATACAAAATGATTGGCAACAATATATTCTAATACTGAATATAGTGAAGTAACAAAATGATGAATTAAACGGTGACCGTCCTGTAAGTCATTCTAATGAATACTGTTTGCATACGACACCACACCAGCAGTGACCAGCCTGGCTATGTTACTTGCCACACCAGCCTGGCTATGTGACCTTCATGTATGATTGTGTTGATACCTTCTGCAGCTTGCCTCGCTATGTGACAGCGTTGATACCTTCTCTTTCTTTCTTTCTACTATTAGCAGATAGAATTTGAAATATTATAAGACAGCATGGTAATTTTTGTAAGAAAAACAATTAAAAAATATTTTTTTGTCGGGAATGGAACTTTTTACTGTGCTGTTTTACAAATTTTACGGAGCTGATATTACGGAAAGAACATTCTATTCTTTAAATTTTCTATGATTAATTATAATTTTTATATTTTTACCGTACAAAATTGAATATGTTCGCCTTTTACACGTCTATTGTAATGCTGAGCACAGTAATTTTTCTATGAATTTTCTCTCCGTGTAAGAAGTCAATTTTAGGTAATTGAAACTAATCTGAAACCTATGCGAATATCTTCTCGGGCTTCTGTGGATAGCTTCAGTGGATTTGGCCTGATTATAGTGTTCTCATTTTTACAGAGTGTCAATGGTTTATAGTCCAAAAATATAACCACATTATCACTATGTAAAACCTGTAATTATTACAATATTTGCACAGGTTTGACTATATGTTAAAGTTTACATAGATTACTCCTACCGTTGATATCTGTCTGCCCGACCATTCAAGGCCATCTTGTTCACTTTCTTTAATATTATATTATGATATTTATTTATGTATGTGTACGTATACAGTATATAAATCGCACCTTTTGTAATCTACCTATGTATGTAGTTAGTATTAAGATAAATAAGTATATAAATACAACATTCTTGTAAATTTGCAAAATATCAGCGCTAACCAGCCAACACTAAAGCTACACAGTCATAAGAGACAAACGTGTTTTATTAGGTACAACATTCCATTTTGTTTTTGTTACCACTTTAGCAGAAAACAGACTGTGATGGTGATGACATTAACCAAACTACTTTACTATGTGGTTTATTGTTCTTAATCACAGTGGTTTATTAAGTAAATAGCAAGTACACAGTGTGTGGGCGAGTGATTATCACTTTTTTTTTTTTATTATGTAGGTAAATGATTCTCAAAGGAGATGGGTAAAGACAGGGGATTTTTCGCCAGTCGGCCCATTCCTCTGATATTCTACTTTTTCTTAAAATTAACTTAAAGTGTTAACACAAGCTTAAACACATCTGAACATGCAGAAGACGTTTCAGTCATAGACTCTCATGCACAAAACTACTTTGCTTTGTTATCAGTTTTATCACGCGCTCAATGAACCAAAAGTGTGATGTGTTAACTTTACTGGTTGAGAGAAAAAGGAATATTGTGGTTCATGCGGCATCTCATTAGAATAGTCACCGAAAGCTCAAAAAGGTATCGAAAATGGTCAAAAAAAAGCAACAAACATGCTCTGTTTGAAGTATAGTTTATGTAACTTGCTAATTTTGTTATAAATGAAAGAAACAGCACTAAATAATTAAACGTTAAGCTTTTGTTACATAAATTAGAAAATTGATAAACCATCCATTTTTTTTTACCAAACCGATTTCTTTCATATCAACCCCAGAAAAAGTTGCTAGCTCCGCCCATGTATATAATATAATCGAATGTATAATTATTTAAAAAAATTTCCCAGCGTCTACACCATAATTTATTAGAGTACTAAGGGTTAACCCTTTTAAACAAACCATATGGAAAAATTTTTTTGTCTCAAAATGCCGGACTTCTTACTGCCAGTGATAAGTACAATAGATAAGGTTACAAAAAAAGAAAAAGAAAAAAAATCAAAGATCCCAACATCAAAAAAGTGAACCCTAGGAATTTACAAAATATAAATTATACTAAACCAGGGGTGGCCAGAGTAGTGATGGGTCGCACATGCGCGAGTCACTCCAAAAGAGTGACTCTTTTAAGTGTGCGGTGTGCTGTGCGACTCTTACAAAAGGAGTCATTAGCACAGTCCGCCATTACAACACATGGCACATAATTGAGCACATTTTTTTTCTGTACATGCTATACTCAACTGCACGGAGAGAAAAATCCTATAATTTTTGTAGAGAAAATTTCAGAAAAATTACCATGCTCCCCTACAATCCGTGCGCGATCGACGACCAAAGTAAAAAATATGTGCTAGCATGGTAAGATTTAATGTGGTGCTAACACAACTTTTATCACACTCTTATGCATATATATTATAGTTTAATTCTTGTTGTCGTACTCTTTCATTTGCGCATCTGACTCGCGACCTTATGTTGGTTGCACTGTACCTGTAAAAACATGTATACAAAAATGATTGCCAACAATATATTCTAATACATATACTAAAGATGTGCTGTGCTAGCTGCTTGTAACACAGTCTGATAAATCAAGGTGCTTGGTGCGAACTGTCTGACAAAGTTTCTTCCACAGTCCACACCTATGGTTCGCATGTAACTCGCTCAGTGAGGTACATTTCATTACAGCGTTCCCAACACAACCAACCTTCTTTCTGTTTTTTTTCTTTCTATTATTAGCATGTTAGCATGGTAATTTTTTTAATAAAAACAATTAAAAATTATTTTTTTGTCGGTAATGGAACTTTTTACTGTGCTGTTTTACAAATTTTACAGAGATAATATTACGAAAAGAACATTCCATCCTTTAAATTTTTTATGATTAATTATAATCTTTATATTTTTACCTTACAGAATTGAATATGTTCGCCTTTTACACGTCGATTATAGTGCTGAGCACAGTAATTTTTATAGGAATTTTCTCTCCGTGTGGACATTAGATTAACATATGTTGCATATTATGGCACAAACAAAAGATTTCAACTTTTTCAAAAATGAAGAAGATACATATATTATCCACTAATTTATGGGTTCCTACTTCCTGGGTTGACATTTGACAAATTGTGTTCCAATTTATAATGTTTAAAAATATTTCATATGAATTGAACAGTTTGACTTTTTTACGTGTTATATGTTATTTTATTAATATGTCCGAAATATTGTACAGGAAACTACTCCCGCCGAGTAAAGAAGCAGTATATTTTATTTTATTTAATACAGACTTTAAAATGTGCCTACTTAAAAGGACAAATAAAAGACAATAAAAAGAAAGGATGGAAAGGACAATAAAAGAAACGACAGGGCAATAAAAGAAAGGACAGGACAGCACCTATACCACAATCAAACACTGTGCTATGTGCTCCAGAAGAGTTGTGATTCGTTTCAAACTTAATCGCACACAACATGACACGTCACCAGTGGCGGTTATTCCAGGTATGCGGGGTAGGCGCCGCTTACCCTAGCTGTTTCTTAAAAACTGAAATAAATTTATAACGAAAATAACATTGTTTACAAAATAATTTAAATATACAATTTCCATAAGATTTACCTTACATTATTGCATATATATTGCACATTAGAATGCATATATTATACCAATTATACATACCTAATTATGATATACCTAAAATGCATAAATATGGTCCACAGTACGTGTTACATATAGACACGATCAACAATAGACCCTGTAGCCAGTCTATGTAGCTGTGTATAGGGCGTACATACGCATATGTACCTACTCAGCTATGCGATCATCATCTGAGCATATCCGTGTGTACTGAATCTGCATAATATGTATATTATGTATCTGTGCAGTTGTATTAGTGGTTTATAATACTGGTAGTCCTTTTGCATGGTAGGCACCAGGATCGGCGCATATCGTATATTCGATAACAGTCGATGTAATGGCTATACTGAATCTACATATGTATATGTATATGTGCAGCTGTATTAGTGGCTTATAATACCGTATAGTTCTTTTCCATCGTAGGCACCAGGCTCGGCGCTTATCGTATATTCGATAACAGCCGAACTAACCAAATCTTAACTTGTGCTCTAATCACCTCAGCTTTTAAATTTTTTAGCATGCTTCCTATACTTATAAATTTATCGTTGCTGTCAACTGTGATTTGATTATTAAGATTTTATTACCTACTGTCTTTTTTTTAAATGACTAAAAAACAACGGTTGCGTTATTAACACAACATAAAGTAATTAACACAACTTTTTTTAAGGAATATTGACGAAAATAATTTTTCTTTAGACTATTGAAGGTAATTTAAATCGTGTTTATTTAGCCTCATAAAAATATTGCTGGTGTTTTACTTTGACTGTGAAAGAAAAGTTATTCCATATTTTTATATTTTTCCTGAATCTTATATTTTCTACAACTCAGTTTGTTACAAAAAAGCGTTTGCACATCATTTTCCAAACTTCTTTTGATAAATATTCTAAAATTAGGTGGTTGTTTGATACCAAAAAAGCTTTTCTCTTGTATGTTATTCAGGCCCGGACTTAGCCTAAGTGGCGCCCGGGGCAAGGTCAAAAAATGGCGCCTCTGTAGAAAAAGTATTTCCTTTTTTCCTCCCAAAAAGCAAGTGACGAGCAAAAAAAGAAAAAAACCTCACATACCTAATTTTGGCGCCCCTCAAAACCTGCCGCCTGGGACACGTGACCCGCCTGCTATTTTAGTACCTCTTTACACATTAAGTGTGATTTACCTTTTTGAAAGCGCATACCCAGTCTTAAAGCTCACGAGCCGCCACTGCACGTCACACAGTATGCGAGTGTGTTTGGTACGTTGTGTGCTCCAAAAGAGTCGCTCACTCTGTGCGGCACACCTCACTGTGCGGAGTCATGTGTGCTAGCATACATAAAAGAGTCGCTTCGACCCAACACTAGGCCAGAGGTATCGCACTTTTAAATTTTAACCTTCCATTTGTAACCCTTTTTCGAATAAAAATAAAAAGATTTCTAAAATTATTTCACGTAACATATATGTAGACAAACGACTTCTGTCAGTGTACCAAATTTCAATTTAATGGTAATGGTTACTGAGAAAAATGGCTGTGACATACGGACGGACGGACGGGCATTGAAGTCCTCACCATAAGGGTTCTGTTTTTTATTTTTTTTACGGAATCCTAATAAATACTATATGTGCCAGTAATAATGTCAGTACTTCAAAATATTGACAGTGGTACTGACCGTGTACAAATCGCCATATGTAATTTTGGTAAAATTACACTTTGTTTTGCGTAAAATTTACTTCACTAAAATTTTGGAAATTTTATGCATTTTTGTAACCTATTTTTAAGTTTCGTGGTGATCACTAACCACAAAATCTAATGTAATTATTACACAGTTAGCTAGTCCAGTCAAATATACACACGTAAGTATTTTTTATAGCATAAAAAATGTTGAAATTTGATTTAAAAGCATAATAAAACATTCAAGAATTGCATTTTTAATCAATTTTACAGCTTTAATTGTGTGGCAAAAACGATTGTAAAAATATATAGGTAACTACTTAACACTCAATCCTCCCAAACAAAAACCTTCGAGTGGAATAATTAAAAATAAAAACTGTCTCCCCAGCACCAACGCCATAACGCCATAACTAATGTAATATGGTTCATTTCAGTTAAATTTAACCATGCTTCGTCACTCTGAATTTAAATAATTTCCGTTTTCTTGGCTTTATCCCTTTTATTACTGCATTTACGTAAATTTTAACGTTTGTAGTTTGTAAAGAATAGAAAATTTATTTGTTTCGAATATAAGAATTATTTAATTTTTTAACGAAAATTCATGATCAATTGTATCTGAAATGAGGTATAAATGCCAACTAAGAACTGTGGCAGTCAAGCAAGAACTTAATATTTTAATTCAATTTGAATATAAAACTTACCGTAAGTTACAGTTGAATTTAAATCGATCTTGATTCTATTTTTAAACAGTTTTTACTGTAACAACTAATAGATATTTCAGTAGTTAATTAAAATTTTTATTTTTATCAAAAATAAAAAATGAACACATTTTAGAGGAAATTAATTAATTATGTACTTACAGCAAAGTAAATGAACAAAAATATATTCTGAATAGATTTCAATTATCGTAGGTTATAACGAACTATGTGTAAAGCTATAAAGTATTAGTTTTACTCATATCTGCTAGGTGATCTCTCTATAACTTATTAAGTTATTATTAAATTTATAGAGTGAAATTTTACAGCAAATAAAATAACTAAATTAGATAATATTTTAATAATAAATAAAATTAATTAATAAATAGTACAATTTAGCAGTTAATTTAAATAATTCTAAATTATCAATAAAAAGCTAATTTATTGAAGAACTTACTTATTGTTAGTTTTTTTTTATAAGCCATAGGTATATTTTGAAGATAAAAGTGTGCAATTTGTAGTTTTATTGAAATTATTTTTAGTACCTAATTTTGAAGTACTATTACAACTTCATTTATTTATTTACATAAATTAAGAAAAAAAATTCATAATCAATTCATCACATACACTTTAATGAATATTTAGTAAAAAAAAAAAGCAAACTTGTGATGCAATTAAAAAAATCCTGAATATTAAAATTTCATATTTTTTACTTCATTAAGAAGTAACTGTTGTAATATCAAAGATAATTTGATAGGAGTAATTTTACCTCTAATCTACGCATGTAGAAAAAGAGTAAAAATAGATACCTACTGTCATAAGAAGCGTTTCATTGACACTAAAGATGTTAAAATTAAAATCAAGTAAAAGTTTTACATGAATCATTCATATCTTTATTACGATACATGAATTTTAATTTTTCCTAACAAAAAAAATTGCCTTATGCTATCTGTTTTAATTATTTTTCTTTCGATTAATATTAATTAAAAGATTAACGGATATTACGAATTTTTCCTAAACATATATTTATACTTTATAGAGCTTGCTGAGATACACAGATCCTTCGTTGTATTTATAATGATTTAGTTAGCGTAAATAAAAAATACAGTTTAATAGCTTATGTTTCTCCAACTTAATTTAAAATTACTGTAATTTCTCAAAATAAATCAATTTTTTTCCATGTAGATAGTTTAGTATTCTAATAGTCGAAGAAATTTTAAAACTAGTCTAATAATTTTTGAGTCTATTCCTTACATATACCTATACATTTTATACATAAATAATGTTTTATTCTTTCTTAATAGGTACTATCAATATATGTAAATAATAAACAAATATTTTACTTTGCAAAATACCACATTTATTTTTGATACTGTGACAATATCGTTTCGAACCGTTAGTTCATCTTCAAGTAGAATTCTGTTTGAAAATAAACTAACGGTTCGAAACGATATTGTTACAGTTTCAAAAATAAAAGTGGTATTTTGCAAAGTAAAATATTTGTTTATTATTTACAAATATGGAATACCATAAAGTAACGCTCAAATCTATTAATACTATCAATATACTTATACATAGATGGTCACTGTGCATTTTTATACATTTAGTTATTCTTGTTATGAGATAATTGTACGATCAACATCAAATAAGGCCGCCTACACATGAAGAAGGCGGCTAAATTCCAAGTATTTTATAAAACGGCAAACCTCAAACCATACAATTTAAGAGCTCGTACTAACTATAAGTCAAATTATTCAAAAACAAATTACATTGTTATATACTACAGGCGTCATCAACCTATGACCTGTCAATATCTAAGTGATCAATTTACAAGGCCCGCGAGAGAGGGTTGGCGGGGTAGTAGCTTCGGAGTAGTGATGCGACTCGAGTAGGATTTTGTGACTCGAGTCACTCGAGTAATTTTGCTACGTCACTCGAATTGTACTCGAGTTTTCGAGTCACTCGAGTCAACCGAGTTAACTATTTCACTCCCTCCAACTCGAGTAAGATTTTTTTAAGCATTTTTAAATACCTTTATTGAATTAGTAATACGAGGTAATATGAAATTAAATACATATGATTAGTGTACATATTATTTATTTATGTAATCAACAAATAAAAGTAAAATGACTTCTTAAGAATAATAAAATTTCCATGTAAGGATTATTTTGGTTGTATTTTTCTTATTTAAATATTTCAATTTTATTGACTAAAAAGTGGATAAAGTCAGGTTATTATATTTAAGTCAATTATCGGTATAATCGATTATACCTCTATTAATATACCGATTATAAATCGATTACGATTATTAGTATATAATCGATTAATCGATTGGTAAAATAATCGAATCGGAACATCATTATTATAACCTATGTATACTTTAGTCTTTACTAGTAATATTAACGAAAGCTAAATTCAAAATCACACGTATGTCCCACTTTCATAAAATAATTATTCAATAGTTCAATCAAATCAACCTAATACCTATTAATTTATTTTTATCGTATCAAGTACAAGTTTCAACCCGTCTCTTTGTAACTAGTGAAGTAACATCTGGCCCTAACCGAGTCTACTCGGTGTGCCGAGTTGACTCGGAAACTCGAGTGCAATTGGATTCGAGTAAAAAATTTTTTTTCACTCGAATACGAGTTTGACAAATTCACTCGAGTCACTCGAGTAAACATCACTCGAGTCGCATCACTACTTCGGAGTGATTAGTAAGAAGCTTGGATAAAAGTGTAAAAGTGTTTTTTTTTTATCCAAACCTGCATTTTTGGAGAAAAATTTTTAAAAAGTTTTGCCTTGCCCATTTGTTAATTTCATGTAGTTCACTTGAAACCCGAAACGTTCTCTTAATAGTCACATTCTGACTGATTTTGGCCTGCAGTCAAAAAAGTTACCGACACTTGATAAGTCGGCAACAAAAGAATACATAACATATGTACTTTATCTTGCGTCGTATACTAAACGATAAATTCTACTAGGACACTTAGCATATTGCAGCTTGTATTCTTTGACGAATACACCTAGCTACGAATAACGAGTAAGTATACACCTTTCGTATGACAGAATCAAGTACGGCGTCTATCGAGGTACGCTTGGTGAGTTGACAGCCTAATATGACTGTACTATTAGCTCTAAAACGGTAATCTGCTGTTGTGTAACAACATTTGACATTTAAAAACTTAAAACAATAATACATTTTTCAATGTACATTCAACATTTATTATAAATTTTCAAGGCTACTCTTTATACTAGGGGGCTTGGTAGAGTGGTTGTGTGTGGTGCATCATCCAAAATTAATTAGAATTTTCCAATGACTAAAATTAAATTTTACGTTTTCATCAAGTTCCGTTCTTTTTGTTTAGAACAAAAAAATAATTAAACCGTTATTGTACAAAAATATTTATGTGGGTGTTTCTAAACCTACAAATGTTTTGTAGCACGCGCCGTTATTAAGATCATGTTTATGCGTAAACTATTTTATTGTTATAAAAGTTAAAATTTCTTATAGCACAAGAGTGCGAGACTAGCAAAAATTCAAAAATAATACTGATTTGAATCATTTTCAATTTCTAATGGATTCTAAATAAAAATTAAATTCTCAGGTGGCCTGTATACGATCAATAATACTGTCAGTATTTCGAAATACTGACATTATACTGATCGTGTATTGACTATGCTGAAGTATCCATGTATAGAACTTATATTATCAAAATAATGATTCATTATTTTTGTCAATAAATACTGACAGTATTACTGATCGTGTACAGGCTGCCTAAGTGTTATGTACAAGATATAACATTAATAACATAAGTCAATTAAAGAGGGTTAATATATCCGGCTCAACTTGGCCGAAAATTACCTACCTCAGAGTTTAACGAATTTGAACTTTATCAAGATATAAATAATTACTCCCGAAAGTAACCAAATACTCTTAAGAAAATTTTAATTTTAGTACTCATGCGGGAGAAGTACTAACTTGGCGCACACATTTCTGTACGCAAAATAGCTGTTTGCCCATTGTACTCTTCCCACATACGTTTTTGCATACGGAAAGTAAACTTTCCACACGCAAATTGATAATAAAACACGCAAAGCCGCCTCTTGATTTTTCATTTTATAAATATTTCATAATTATTTCTATAGAAACCACCAACAAAGTAATTTATACACAATATTTAATTCAGAAAAAAAGACGAACACTCAAAAATATTATTTTAAAAAGTAATCAAAATGTCAAAAATAGTAATAATAATAGAAAAAAGTATGTGAAATTCGTAATAAAAAATAGTATGTGCAACTCGTGCGGGATTATCGAAGCGAATGAGCTCAACTTCGTTTTCGTGGGCAATCGACAATTTCCCGCACTTATTGGACAATAAACTATTTTTAGTCGAATTTTCTCCGAAAAATTAGACTTATACAGTCTATACGATAAGAGCTGCGAGAGGCGAGAGTAGGGGCGCTATCCGTTTTCGGACCCGTAGAACACGAATATGTAGAAAAAAAAAATGTCTGATATATATATATATATATATATATATATATATATATATATATATATATATATATATATATATATATATATATATATACACGGTTAAAAATATTGGTTTAATAAGTAATCTACAGAGGTTACATATATGGCAACACCAAAATTTTATTAAAATCTAATCGGTTCCATATATTAAAAAATTCATTGTAATATAACTGATATTAAAAATTAATTCAACTTAGTTTAGAGTCACAAAACCAAATTTTATTCCAATTGCATTGCAAACTAATACTATGAATATTACGATTCTAAATTCAAAAGGTATTAAAAATAAGTAACGGTGGATTATATTTTAAACCAAATATGTATTAAAAGATAGGTTTCTTTGGTTTGAAATTTTAATATTGTCTGTATTAAAATCTAATATTTTAATTACTAAATATTGTAATGAAGGTTATATTGAAACACAATTGCATTTTTGTATTACCAACATTTTATTGAGTTTTTTCACAATAAACAATGAATTTTAAAAAAAAAAAAGATCTTCCGGGCTTAGCTCATGGTCTGTTTCTTCTTGAACGTTTTCTGTAGATTCTTCTGATTTTTTCCTTTTTCTTGAACTATAATTTTTCTTAATAGTAGAATAAAACCTGTAAATAAAGAAGAAAGTTAGTATAGAATTATTGTTAAACGTTAGTTGCAAAGACTTACCACATAGTTGAAGTGCTTAAACTCTATGCTGACTGCTACGCCGAAATTGTCCGGGTAAATAATTTTAATTTTGATATAAATAAAAATCAGAACACTTCGCTCTTGTCTGGTAGATCTTGAGTTCGAAACCAAACGGGGGAGATACGTTATCTAAATTACCATACGGCTCATCTATCAATAATCATTCCATTATCAAAATCAGCTATGTTTTACATCAAACGATACGATAGTAGATACGCACCTAGAAAATAGATGAAAAAAATCAGAATACTTTATTTTTCCATATATCGTTTTATACTTAAAATCGATATTACGTACCTTGTATAAAAACTGAGTTAAAAAATAATTTGAATTTTTATATTGATAAACAATATCAACTATTATTTCAGGAATCCATGTCAGTTGTATCAAAATTTCAATAAAAATAAAATATTTTGCCAATGAACAATAATTTATTTAATAACGGCAATGACTAAACAAACGTTTAACAATTGAAATTACATTTTTAATTTTAAATATTGAAGCATTTTTATATTTAAATGTTTTAAGCCCGACCGAAATTACCAAAATAAACAAAATAATTGAACAAAAAAGCAACGAGTTCTGTTTGTGAATGACTAATTGACTACTGGTGACGCATTTAGGTATATACATATAGATACCTACATATTTTGATACTCCGTGAGAAATTTCCTTGATGTTAAATAATAATTGACCAACAGAGAAAACAATACTGTAAATTAAATGGGTTGGAGTGAGAAGGACATAATACCAAATTGGGTATGCACGTGTCACTAACACAACACAAAACACACTGATTTGATTGAATTCAAATTAAGATTAAAATCCAAGTATTTTTTAATTCTGAATTAAAAAATGTATATAATTTGGATTAGGTTTTAGTACTTTTTTGGTTTCGTTGTTATGATTTCAATAATTTTGTATTATATTTTAATCAAAAATGGTTTAAATTATGGAAAATAATGTAGTTAGATTAAATCTGAATATCAAAAAATATTGGAAATATTTTAATATAAGGGCAAGATTTAATTTTAGTATTTTAATATTTAGTTTTTTCAGTAAGTTAAGGTTGGATTAAAAAATTAGTCCAAGATTTTTAACCGTGTATATATATATATATTTTCCCGCCACCTTTTAATTTGTGTAGGGCCCCCCTATGGAAGTTAAGAGATGAAATTTGGTAAATGGGGCTCATTTTCGAGGCACCTCATACTATCAAAGTGGGGTCAAATTTTGGGCAATTTTTTTTTCTGACCCGACCTTTAAGGGGGTGGTGGGGGGCGGAAAAGCAATAAAACTTTTCCAAACCGGTTTTAAATAATGTTTCGGTCAATTATCTACAACATATCCAAAATTCAGCTTCCTAGGATGATATGGTGGGAGTATAGGGGGGAAAAACGATTTTCGCTGGATCTAACAGGCCCCCAGCCCCCCAGAATTAACGTAGAGGGTTGAAATTTGGTGTGTTGATAAAGTTCGTACCTAGGTTGTGCTTTTCGGAGGTTTTAATATTTTACCTCCACCCACCTCATTTTTAAGCTACAATTTCATGCATTTTCGACGTTTTCGAAGTTTGTACCACTCGCACAGGTCACCCGAATAAACCTAGAGGGCTGAAATTTTGTATTCGGATTGAGTTAGTATCAAGGGGGTGCCTTTTGGGGGTCTCGACTTTTAACCCCTACCCCCACCATTTTTATACCCAAAAGAACATGATTTTTCTTGTTTTTTAACAGTTTCGTTCGGGTCAAAATCTCCCCAAATAAACCTAGAGGGCTGAAATTTGGTGTACAGGTTAAGCTAATAGCCAGACACTGTTTTTTGGAGGTTTCAACTTTTAACCCTTACCCCCACGATTTTTACGCCAATATTTCCTTAATTTTTTTGCTTGTTTTCTAACACGTCTAGAGACTCCATAAGGAAACCTAGAGGGCTGAAATTTTGTACGTGTAATCAGGTAGTATCCAGCTAGTACCTTGTAGGGAGTCTGCATCACTTTTCCCCCCACTTCTCCCATTTTTACATCGGAATTGAATGCTATTGTTAAATGTGTTTTAAAAGCATTATGTTTATTCTAAATACAAGTAGGCGAATAGTAATTTTAAAAAATTTTAAAAAAAGTGAACATACTTTTATGACAAATGAAATACATACATATTAAGTAATTTAAAAATGTTATTAAAGTCACTGTTTTTATTTATAAATTAGGAATTTTGGATTTTTAGTATTTATAATATAGAAATTTTGGATTTTTTTGGAAAGAAAAAATATCTTTATAAAGGCCTTCCAGTTTACTATTTAAGGTCCTTTTTTAATTTTTAAAACTAAAACATAAAGGCAATTAGCGGATAAACATGGGCAGGAATGTCCTCGTACGAATTGTGTTGGCTTTTTTTCTGCTACCTGTTTTCGGCACAAAATTGAAATTTACTGAGATACAGCCCTTAAATACTTAAAACCTTTTTTTAAAGCCTCGATCAGCCGAACACTCATCACCAGTTTTGAAACCAACAAAATGACAATTCGGTTGTAGACTTTCAATCACATTTCGCTTGTAGACATTCAATACCGAAGATGAAGGGGAAAATTCGACTACCGTGATGGGGCCCCGCTGCTCACGGCGTTTTTTAATTTTATTACTTTATTATTTATTTTTATATTCTTCTCTTCTGAATCCAGTACCCAGACATTTGCCTTTTTTTTACTGATAAAAAAACATGTATTTTTATTCTCAGTTATTAAAAAAATTAAAATTGCTAACGAATTTTTTCAAAGGAAATTAAATATTTTTGTAATTACAAAAAAGGATACATATATTAATTTTTTAATTCGACTAAAAACACTTATAAGAAAATTAAAATAATTTTTTTGAATTTGTGGATCCCTGCTAAGTATTTAACAATTTTAATTGATAAATTATGCTAAATAATATACCTATATTATCCTAAAAGTTTGATGACTTTTTCTAAAATACAAAAATAAAAACTCAAAACTCGTTAAAAAATTATAAACAGATTCCTTTAAAACTGTAGCATATTATACCTATGTAGGTATATTATATTCTTCGATTACATCTTGTACAAATAAGAAACCGAAATCGTCATTATAGTTGTAATTTAGTTTTTCGATACCTTTGGTGGCTTCCAAATAGAATGTACTGAAATTGTGTCTCTGACGATTTTACTTTCGATACTAAAATATGTATAGATATGGAGGGGTCAGTGTAAAAGTGAACCAAATCCATAACTTTTTTTTTTTTTTTGAGAAAATTATGAACTTGGTTCACTTTTACACTGACCCCTCCATATATAGATGTACAAAATATTTGTTGAAAAATGTTTTTTAAGAGCCGCCACTTAATTAATACAATATTCTTATCACGTTTGTGTTGCACTCTGAAATAGTAAAATACTATATTGTAAAGAGTAGATGAATGTATTTTTTCAGCGCCCCCACCATAGTATTTCTGTTTATGACTTATAAGAGAACCGCGCGAACTCGAAGATTCCAAAAAATTTGAAAATTCGTCAATACTTAGAGATTGTTAAAATATCAGTTGGTGTTAAAAAACAATTTCAAGGGATAAAACACTCCCCTCTTCCAAATTTGAAATTCAAAAATTTAAAAACTGATGAAATTTTGTTTACCTACCTATATATATTATATAGATCTCGTGTAACAAATAAATCATAATTGAGTTCCAACTTTGAGAGAGTGTTCCACCCTTAATAATCGTTTTTTAGCATCAACTGGTAAAAATGGCTAAGTTCAAAAATGCATCACTGCTTGCATGAGGCAGAGTCAAAAGTTCAAAAACGCATCAGACACATCACAACGAAAAATCAAAAGTTCATTTTTGCATCTGATGCGTCAAAACAATGCATCAAGAAATTTGGTGATGCGTGTCCAAGATGCTTGTCATGTGTAGAATTATAACTACTTGCCATATTATGTAGGTATTAACACCAACAGGAATAATTCCGAAAAAAACTGTTGAAAAAGATTAATGTATTTACTTTTCATTAAAATTGTTTAAACTAATTGAATACATCTTGCACTCAAAATAGGTATGTAATATTTTTTATTCAAATAATTTCAATATTTTCAATTTCAAGTAAGTTCAAGTTGAAATTCAAAGATAATATACCTATACAAGGACTGTATTACTATGTTATCTATAGTCCATCATGCTACATTGGCTACATTGTGTGTCTATTATGCTACATGCATCATGATGCCAATATCCCATTCAAAAATATCTAATGTGCATCAAATTTCAAGAGAGCATCAGCATCGCATCATGCAGTATTAGACGCATCAGAACGTCCTGATGCTGCATCGATGCGGTAAAGTTTACATTTTTGAACTTACCCAATGTTATCAGGTAAGTCATTCTCTGTCTAAAGAAGAAGTTTCAGATTTTTTCGAATTTTCGAATTCGTACGATTCCTATGGTAGTTACACTTGATGACTTTATCAAGACTAATATTTTTCATTTTTTAACATCTGCAGGTCTCCTTAGACCAACATCTCAAGAAAATTGTTGTTGGAGACAATGTACCTACTTTCTCTGGACGGTTCACATTATGTTTATTAAACCCGCTATGTGCGGTTAGCACTCTCACCAGGGTCTTTACTTATCTCGAAATCGAATAGTCACTACGCATTAAAACCAGGGCTTCGAACTGAAATTTTTTTCGTTCCGGTTTAGTTCCGGTTTAACGCAAAAAAAGAATAACGGTTTCGGTTACGACGGTATTTCGGTTTAGGTTTTCGGTTTTTGGTTTAGGTTTTGAATAAAGTTTAAATTTCTTTTGCGAGTTGTGAATACATATATTATCTATTTTATAGAAGTTACCTTTATAAAACATAAATCAATGTTTGAAAAATTCAGTCTCAATATTTTTCAAAATGCTTGAATTTATCGAAACGCCATTTTCCCCTAGTAGATGTATATCTTAAGCCTAAGAAAGCTCTTTCGACACTCGCTTGACTAGCTGATAGGCTAAACACAACCTCTGAAATTAGAAAAAGCTGGGAATATAAATTTTCATTTCCAATCCAGTAACCTGTTCCTTTTCTATCTAATCTAGAAATATTGTCGAAAGAAGGTATCATATGTTTGTTAATTCTCATTCATAATGAGGTGTGATAGAGTAACAAAACAATAAAATAAAAAAAAAATAGAACATTTTAAGGACCATATGTACGAATGTTAGAAAAGTTTATTGGTTACTATCTCTGTAAAATTTTATATTTAGATCCATGACAACTCTTCAAATTTTATTGTTTATTTTATTCATATAGGTAACTATAGGTATTATAGAAACATCATTATACAAGGTGTTTGGTAGAAAGACCGACAAAATTTTTTGGTCGGTTAATGGGCCCATTTCTAGTACTTTACTGTTGGAATCGAAGTTCTATAAGTGTTGCAGTTACTGAAATATGACTATTTCCTTTAATTAAAAAAAATACCCAAAAATTCCACCTTTAAAATTTCATAACTGTTTTGCTTGTGATTACAATAGCATAAATTTATTTTTTATTGTATCTTTGATGTATCTTCTGCTTCCAAACAACACAATTTTATTGAATTTATTAACAAAGAAAGTACTTATAAGCTTTTAAAAAATTCAAAAATCGGAGAAATGTGTGAAGAAACTGTTTTTAGTAATTGTAACACTTAAAATTTCGGTTCCAACGGTAAATACTAGAAATGGGCCCCATTAAGCGACCAAAAATTTTGTCTGTCTTTCTACCAAACACCCTGTAGAATAAAATTAAATATTGAATTTCAGGTATGAACCGGAACGAAAAAAATAACGGTTTCGGTTTCGGTTAACGGTTTTTGAAAAAAAATAATTTTGCTCAGGTTAACGGTTACTCTCCGACAAAATCCATCGGTTTTATCGGTTTTCGGTTACGGTTACGGTTCGGTTCGAAGCCCTGATTAAAACCATTCAGTCTACTTCTACTCTTTATATTAGGAATTTTAAATGAAAATTAAAACTTTTACACCTTTTACGATTTAACCAATAATTCACCTGTTCAAAATGCATTTATAACTATATGTAAATAATTAAAAATACAATACTATAAACATTAAAAACACATTATAAAATAAGGTTAGAATGCCAGTTAGACATCTTCAAAGCGGTTATTATACGAGATTTGTAATATTAACATTTAAAATATATTTACTTTCAATAAAATAGTATATTACTTACCGAGGCTCGTCAAAGTAAATAGCAGGCGTCTGTAAGTAACTATTTCCATAGAGAAATGTATTTACTAATTGACTAAAAACAATTACATGTGTGCTTAGAAAGGTAAATAAACTTTTTTAATCTATTATCATTTATAACGATAGTAACCAACCAACTTATCACTCAACTTTCATAAGTTTGGAGACCATTATTAGTGCTAGTAAATTTGTCTTCATATTCTATTAGTATTGACATTTCAAAAGATTTTTCAAATATTTCAAAAATTTTCAAAAATAACCCTGAAATTTAAAAAAATTAATTTAACCCCTTATCGCATACGAAGCCATATATGGATTCTAAGTTTTAGTATTTTTTTTCAACATATTAAAGTATTTTTTTTTAAACTAATGTTAAATCCTAACTTTACACTCTTTCAAGCAACGGAACGTAATTTTTGTTGTCTTTGGTAAGTGCGAGTTGTCAAATTATTTGAAGTTATGTTCAGAGTGTCCGACCGTTACAGTGCAATTAATTGGTGCTAATTTTATTTGTGAAAACTAAAAACAATAAAACGGTAAGTACTAAAATCAAAAATTTTCAAAACACATTCTTTATATATTCAAGAACATGGAATAGTTGCGATTCGTGTGTGTTTTCTTGTTTTCTTCGATTTTTGGGGCTTATTTTGAAGTTGCCGTATTTGGCTTCATGTGCGAGTAATTTCTATACAATAAGACTTAATTTTTTTTCTTAATTTGACTACTAAAATAAAAGAAATCAAAGACATTTTCAGTAAAAAAAATTTTTTTCTTCACCTCCTTCATAATTCATGCAATAAGGGGTTAAGTAATTATTCTATATCTAGTTGAAATTCAAGTCCTCGTTTTAACACGTACATAGAGTATTTATTTTAAAATTATTACACTAAGTTATAATATATAAACGATTCTGACATATTTTTGAACTTTCTGTGACTATATTCTATTGAGGCGCCACATGAACTTCGATATTCCTTTTTTCTCGAACAGAGTTAATACACTTGCCAATAAACGTTTTTTAGTTCATTAGGCGTATCAGAATGATGCAAAACAAAATAAATTTGAGAGTGAGAGTTAATAACTGAAACATGTTCAGATGTATTTAAACTTGCATCAATCAGTCCTTTCCGATCAATAAAAGCAACTTACTGACCTTATATCGTAAATTACTACTATACACTAAAATGAAATAAAATTGACCACAACATAACAAAACAAGCAGAGAAGTGAGAAACTTTTACTTAATTACTGTTTTTAATGCACTTTTGTTTTATTGTGTCTTTAGTTGTTAGTGAAAAGTGATCACCTACTTTGATATCAAAATCGATCAATGTCAGAATTTATAATTCAAAAGTACATTTAGGCTAACCGCAAACGTCCGAATTTTTGGATTTTTCGAATTCGTCTTTCGAAACTGGTTGGCGGACTCGACAGGCTAAAGTTTATAATTATGAATTAACGCAAACATCTGACTCGGAAACAAAAATCATATCCGACTGTCGGAAAGCGTAATGTATGTATAGCCAAACAGCTATGTTTATATAGTGGCTATATTTAAAGTGAGATACCTTCGTTACGTAAGTGAGATACGTAAAATAAATCAACTCACTGACTTATTGTTTCATAAAACATATGTATTTGACATGACTTATTGTTAGACCGATCCATTTTAAAATGCGTTTTTCTGTACATAATATCTCACTTGATTTTCTGTCAGATCTTCCACATTTCGTCGGCCATCTTACAAATGGTCGTATCTCATTTTCGTATCTCTATTCAAATTTTGAGTTGTGACACCGACAATATTTACTCAGCATTTTAAATAAGTCTCGCGAACCGTTGTATCCCTAGTTTTTACCGTTTAGAAACTGGATTGATGAACGGTTTACGCGTTTCTCACTCGGACTTCGATTAATGGAATTAATCAGGAAAAATGAGATACGACCATTTGTGAGATGGCCGACGATTTATTGCAACATGAAAATCGGATATCTGTGGCTATTCTCATTAGTAAATATTTTAAATCAATTCTTTTCGAACAAAAAGTAAATAAAACCAAATAGTGGTGAACTGAGTTAACGGTCTGATGAATTCGACATTTCGAGAAACTATTGCAATAGATATTTACAATCGACTCTCATTAATTCGAAACTCGAGGGACTCTTAAAATATTACGAATTATCCAGTGTTTGAAATATCAAATGGTTCAAATGATTCAAAATCAATCAAAATGTATTTACAATCTTCAAAATCAATCAAAATGTGCTTACAATCTTTCTGTCTCTTTCTCCCTACAACTTTGAATTGTCGAGTGTTTGACGCCGATGAGTTCGAATTAACGCGTCGTTTTGTTACGTAACAATGATTTTTTCGTTCGAATTATCAAGTGCATAAAAATGTATTGTTTTGGTTCGAAATATAAAGAGATTTTGTAGGGAACTCGTGATAACTTTGAATTTTAGAGAGGTTCGAATTAGCGCAGGTTTGAATTAACAAGAGTCGACTGTATTTTAAAAATTATAGTAGCTATTGTCTAAATATAATTGACCGGGGTAATTGTGAATTGGGGAAATTGTGAACGGGGCCTATAATTTCTAAAATAACATTAATATTGTTAAAAATCAACTCTTAATATGTTTTTCTGTCCTTTCTTAATATGCTATTAAAATTTCATAACAGTTATCCAAGTATTAGTATCTTTTTTTATTTTGAAAAAACCCTTGGAAAATTTTATATATCTTACTTCCACCAATCCTCAAAAAAAATATTTTTTTAAATACATTTTTTCCTTTTTTTAAAAGGTAAGAAATGGTTAAAAGTACTTCTAAAGAAGTGGTCTAAACCCTGAGAGGGTTCCTTATTAACTGCTAAAGAAATTGGAAATTTATCACCAATTCACAATTACCCCATGATTTTAAAATTGTGAGGTAATTGTGAACGTCATTCACAAATGCCCCCATTCGGTCAAAAATTTCAGTAGTGTCCTTGTCAGAGTTGAAAATGTTGATGAAGGCACTGGTGCCCTTATTGTACAAGTTTCCGTTGTACAAACAATACAAAAAAAAATTGTTTTTTATTCATGTAAACTAAATGTATTTCCTTGAAAAAGTCTTATTTTCCTTGTTTCTGTGTGAATACATGTAACTTTTTGATTTTTTATATGATAAAATGACAAAATATCATCAAAATATCATTTTTAGCTGGTAATAAATTTGTTCCTACAATTTTTGTTATTTTTCTTTAACCTTGATTTTTTGTAGAAATTTGAGGTATGCGTAACTTGCATTAAACAAAGAGAAATTGTGACCGCTAAAGTATGATGAAAAATTTGAAAGTGGAGTAAATGTGAAGAATTTGAGTTGGGCTTTACTCTGACGTACCACACTTCTCTTGTAATCCATTCTAAATAATTTTTCTGATGGCATTCACTTTTACCCCGAAATTCATAAGATTTGCAAAACCGCACCGGGGAAATGTGAATGGCTTATAAAATTTTTGTTTTTCATACGAATTTGCTCAAAATTTGTGTGGTGCATCCTGAATAATGTAGAATTAAAAATGTGATATATAAAATAAAAGATACTCAACCATAATGTGATATATAAAATAAAAAATACTTAAAACAACGCTTTTATCTCAACTCATGAAAATCCATTCACAATTACCCCGCTCAACCCTAATATTCTTTAAAAAAAGTCTTGTCGAGTTACTGGTTCTATGCATAGAAATTTGAATGATAGTAATGTAAAAAAAATAGATTTCCAGCACTCCCATTTTTTTTTTATCTATGAAAACATTTTTTGTCTACCCAGGATTGAAATTCAGGGAGATTATAAAGTTTAGAGTATAATTTACTCTTACTGCTCCATATTTCTTCTTTCAACATCTCAAATTACTCTACTGATTGCATTGTTTCAGTATAGAACTCTACATACTACAATAAAACGCTGTAATAATTTCTATATGATTTTTGCAAAAATTTGTAAAAATTTGAAAGTTTTTAGAATTTTTCTTATACTATGCCAAAGAGCCACAAAAATTACATGAGTTTTTGAACCATTATTCTATATGAGCGAGTTTTCGATAAAAAGTAATTTTTGTAACCGGACATTCGCGATGATATGTAGGATACTGCGATAGAAGTATTTAGAAATTATATTCTTTTTTTGATCATCATAACCCAGTTAAAAACAAAAAGAATTTTGTAATCTAAAAAACTATTTTTAAATTAACTAACTTATATAACATAAGAAATATTTTTTTTTTGTGTATTCTTCCGATTTGAAATGTTAAATAATTATGTATTTTTGTAACAAGACGCAGTTTTCTTGACTCTTATTCTCTTAAATTTTTGTAGATATAATTTATTGTATGTACCATAAGTATGAAATTTCTCTTTACATTATTACATAAAATCAAATACCTAATGGTCTAATGTCAATTTTATATGCATACTTATCTGACTTAAGGTGTTTCATCACTTTGAAAAAAAAATTTCCTTTTTTATTGGTTTAAATGATTATTAGAATTTGTATCATGATTTCCAAAGGCAATTAAGGCTGCCAAAATATTTTACGGATCGTTTTGAACCCAATTTTCGAAACGAATTCAAGCACTCAAAAACATTCAAAAATGCCATTCGGTGCGCATAACATTTTGAAAAAAAATTGCAAAGAATTTTTTTTCGTACATCTCAGATTACGTACAATATAGATACTCTAAAAAGTTTTATATTGATTGCAATATTTGTTACGGAGAAAAAAATTCTCCAATAAAACCTTCTTTTCTGGCATTTCAAAGTGATGTAACGCCTTAAGTTGTATTACTGAATACTTAGGTAATTATGTAATAACATTTTGGTGACCTTTTAAATTGGTTTTTAAATACGCTGAAGAATCGAAGAAGACTTTCATTAAACAAATTAATTCATACAATAAGATGTATATTATGATAAACATGTAATTCTTCGTGAAGCTCGTCATCTGGTTGGGTTTTTCCACTATTTTTTCTAACAATATCAACAACAATTTTTCAGATAAGATGTTCAACATTAATTAAAAATTAATTTTGTCGTCTTACTTGCTGAGGGCTACTAATTATATTGATATGATGAACATATACATTAACTAATTGAAAAATCACAAATCACAATGAAATTTTATCTCCGAACAGAGGAGGGGAGAGATATTGACCCCTATCGTTATTACCCCATGTATCTGTACTGTCTTACAGGCCTAATTTGAATAAAAATGAAACGAAATTGTAAATTTATTTAAATTTAATAAACCTGATTAGGTCATCAAGGTAAAAAAAATTTTTCTCTAACTTTATCGAAGTAATTTAAATTAAAGTGATTGGTTGTATTAGGATAATTCGAGTGTGAACTTTTCATTTTTCCTATAAAAATTAGGAAATTCCATTTAGAAATGTAACTGAGTTAACAGCAACAATTTTTTTGAATAATCCTACGACCTAATCCTTAATTTATTAAATTCAAATTTTCTGTATTCAGAGGTCGTTTATAGTATCATAAATGTATCTACAATGAAAACTGAATAGATAGTCAATATTTTATCTCCAAAATTTTATCTTCTTCACTTTCGTTATTGAGAAATTGTTGAAAATCATCATTTTAAAATCAAGTCAGTTTTACTTTAATGGTATATAAGGATCGTTGTTTCCAGCCCCGCCCAAGTTTAACAAATTTAAATCGATTCATTACAGAAACATTATCGGCATTACAGTAATATTATGGGAAATATATATTTAAATCCAAAATATATTAAGTAAATTGTGTATTAAAACTTTTAGCTGTCAAGAGGTGGGACTATTTAGAGTTTATATTAAAATTATTGTGTACTTTTGTTCACCAAAAATAAATTTCAGCAAAAAATTTAATCAAACTGATTTAGACAAGTTCAAGTGTCACATACAACAAATTTTATTTCGACATTTTCAAACAATAAATGAGCAATTCCATGTATAAACCGATCACCCAAAAATGCAATGTTCTCCAAATTTAATTTTCTTGTGTATATAATAAGTTTAAGTGGTGTTCAGCTATGTACTCGAATATTATTACATTATCTTTTACTTTGTCGGAGTTATAATTATTCAAAATTGCGTTCAAGGGCACAAACAGGGGATTCCCCAAAATATTTTATCAATTTTTCAGTCTAAGATGTGGTTTTTGGTCATACTATACCAAAGAAATCGAGTGCTTAAAGTTTCAGTTTAGCTGAACGATTAGTGAACATTTCAATACTGCGTGTGTTGAAATGCAAACAAAAGTTTGTCATACGTAGTAGTGTCTCACAAACACTCGATAATATTTGAAATTAAAAATAATAAAAAAAATGATTACATATCGCGACTTCGCTGTCCCAACCTCGTATATCAAAAACTACATGTTTTAGGACAAAAAACATATTAAATACTTTAAACATTTAAAAACACTCCGAAGTCGCGATATGTAATCATTTTTTTTATTATTCTTAGACTGAAAAATTGATAAAATATTTTGGGGAATCCCCTGTTTGTGCCCTTGAACGCAATTTTGAATAATTATAACTCCGACAAAGTAAAAGATAATGTAATAATATATATATATATATATATATATATATATATATATATATATATATATATATATATATATATATATATATTATTACATATATATATATACATATATATATATATATATATATATATATATATATATATATATATATACATATATATATATATATATATATATATATACATATATATATATATATATATATATATATATATATATATATATATACATATATTTATATATATAGGTAGCCAACATCAAAGGATGTAATTAGCATAAATCTTAAGTTCATAGTGATGAAAACACAGACTTAAATACGTTTTTTTTTTTGTGTGTCCAAAAAATGGGAGTTTTTAGATACGAGGTTGAGACAGAGAAGTCGCGATATGGCATTGAATGTACTTTACATACACTTTCAATCAGGCCGATTTCCATCCCAATACATGCACATGTGTTGAAGTAATTGCAAGTTTAATTTTTTTTATTATTCGCTTATACTGAAAATACCTTATCTTCGAGTTTCGATTTTCTTTTTTTTAAATTAAAGTACTCAGTCCCCTCTATAACGTGTTACTCGATTTTCTTTGTTTTCTTGAGTTTTATGGATTTTACGAGGCTCAGTTTTAAAAATACGTGAATTTTTTAACTAATTGATAAAATTATTAATTATAACATTTTACATTACCACCTTTGATTTTCGATTTTTTTTTTTATCAAAATACTCAATCCCCTCTATAACGTGGTACTCGATTTTCTTTGTTTTTTTGGATTTTACGTTTTGAATTGATAAAATATTTTGGGCAATCCCCGTTTGTGCCCTTGAACACAACTTTGAATAATTATAACTCCAATAAAGTAGAAGATAATTCAATAATATTTGAGTACATAGCTCAACACCACTTAAACTTATTATACACACAGGGAAATTAAATTTGGAGAACATGCCATTTTTGGGTGATCGGTTTATACATGGAATTGCTCAAATCGTATTTTGCTGATATATTCTATTAACACACCACGTGCACCTTTCCATTGTACAAAACTAATAGAGAAACGGACTGTACATCACACAAACGATATAATTTCTGTCAGTTCGTTCAAAAAATGTAAATTATATGTAAATAAAAAAAATTGCGAATTCAACGCACACAAGATCTTTTTATTTTAAATTTTATTATAAACAAGAATTTTACTGTGGTCATCTTTAACAACAAGTTCCAAGTCATTTCTCATGTCGCCATGTCACTGCTCCGCGGTATGTGATAAAAATTTTAAAGTTTCTTTTTTTAAACGAATTTCTGAATAGAAAATTCAGCTATTACAGCCGCTGTTATGGTGAGACTTGAAGCCGGAACTGTCATAGAAATTTATTTTGAAGTTTCTAAAAGCCAAAAATCATTCGAACGAAACATTCGATTTTTACAAAATTTGGTGAAAACGTTAGAAGTCCCAAATTCTTGCATGAGTTCCTCAGCCAGTTACGGCCAATACCCGAACCTTAATGAAAATGATGTTTTTGCTAAAATTTACCAAAATTCTTAATTTTTCGGAATTTTTACTACACCGTACCGTGGGATAGAGCGAAAGAAATTTTGTTTTTAAACTATTATCTGTTGCTAGCGGGCTTCCTAGAAAAATTAAAAACTATATTCATTCTTATGACAATGTATCTCTTATGCTTTCTATGTACTACTTGTACATTATTACGTATGTATAAGAGTCAATTTTTGTTTGTGTTATTTTAGGGTTCCAAAAATAAATCTCAAAACTCTTATAGCTTAACAGGCGTAGATTTCAATTAATAAATAGCAAAAAAAATCCTTAATGAGAGATAATTTTTTCTTAGGCACCGCATTGTGTTGGATATCATTCGAAACGGCTCTTAAAGTGAAGTTGAGATTCCTCTTACCATTTTTCTTTATTTTTAAGCTCAATTCGCAAAATAATAAACTTCAAAATGAGATATTTTTGTAACTATGGAAATTCGCTATGTCATGCATAATACTGCGACAGGGATATTTTTACTATGCATATTCTCAACACGAAATTAAATTGTATTTATAATTGAAAAGTTTTGAAAAACGTTTAAAAAAAATATGAATTGATTTCAGATTGATTTTTTTTTTGATATAACGAACAATACCTCAAAAAAAACCATCTTCTGTAGTAGGGTGGTAATGTCAATTTTGTTATAAAATTTAAATCAGATTTTGAGTTATGTATGAGATTTGATACAGAACTGATACAGGACCTGAAATAGGACAAGAAGCGTCCAACAATGAAATATATAAGAGTACATTTATAAGAAAAGCAACTTAGCTTAGTTCACTATAGGTTAAGATATGCAAGCTGTTAACAACAGACTCTATTATTTATCGGTAACAGTCTAATAATGCAGCCAAATTTTATAAAAATACTTTCCTATTGATAAAGACTCAGTCATAATACTTAAACTGTTATTAAAAACTTTTAATCTAACTAACACTATAAATATGAAAGTGAGTTTTTTTGTTTGTCGCGCTTCCATGTCCCAGCAGTTTAAGCATCGACTTAAAACTTTGCACAGAAATGGGTATAGATGCGCAGAAAAGCACAGGTTATTTTTTACCATGAGAAAGCATCTCATTCCCAAGGGAAAATATACTTAAGACAAAGCAATGGAATCACGACCGTTGACTATTAATAGTGCAATAAGTGGGAAAAATGGCTTATTTTTCACAAATATGAGTTTGTTATTTATATGAGTGAGAAATAAGGTTTTCCCACGTATTTTACACTATACCTACTTTTTCTACGAGCACATTTTTTTCGTAAAATTTACATTAATATTTATTTAAATAAGTAGTAAAAATTTTTTTAATTTATAATGTCAGTGGTAAGATGTTCAAATTTTTGCCAATGCAAACAAAAATCAATAACCAACATATGTATGTACCATGTATATTTTCAGAATTATTTATATAGATTTTAAATACAAAATAGTATATTGTTATTAAATTAACAAAACAGCCTACTTTTTTATTATATCAAGCCGTGGGAAATTATTTCGCACGCTATTTCCGCACGGTGTGGGCAATTATTAATTTTTACACATAGCTGTGCGCAAAATTTTTACACATAGCCGTGCGCATGGAGTAGAAAAAAAAATTCCACATGTGTGCTAGACATCCATAAATCAGGATGGCTAACTTAAAAAATGCATCACTGCTTGCATGAGGCAGAGTCAAAAGTTCAAAAATACATCAGACGCATCACAACGAAAAATCAAAAGTTCATTTTTGAATTTGATGCGTTAAAACAATGCATCAAGAAATTTGGTAATGCGTGTCCAAGATGCATGTCATGTGTATAATGTAGAATTATAACTACTTGCCATACTATGTAGGTATTAACACCAACAGGAATAATTCTGAAAAACAAATTGTTGAAAAAGATTTACCTTTGATTAAAATTGTTTCAACCATTTGAATACATCTTGCACTCAAAATAGGTATGTAATATTTTTTATTCAAATAATTTCAATATTTTCAATTTCAAGTAAGTTCAAGGTGAAATTCAAAGATAATATACCTATACAAGGACTGTATTGCTATATTATCTATAGTCTATCTGTAGCCAAATCAGAGGCTAAATGATGCCAATATCCCATTCAAAAACATCTAATGGGTATCAAATTTCAAGAGAGCATCAGCAGCGCATCATGTAGTATTAGACGCATCAGAAAAGTCATGAAGCTGCATCGATGCGGTAAAGTTTACATTTTTGAAGTTACCCGATTTCATAGCTCAGTAACTAGAGTTTTTCACAATTCTTAGGATAAAATATTTCTTGCTTTTATTTAATATTAAAATTGTCCTTTAATTTGTTAATAATATAATTATCAGAATTTTTTCTTTCTGTATGAGTTAAAAAAACTTCAAGTTTCAATAGTTTTTAAGAAACAACACTATTTATTAAATTGTGTAAAATCCTAACTATTAAAACGCGATCAAGTGTGGATAGACCACCTAATACGATGACAGACGTGATCGAATCAATAAAGATTTCATGGTTATGACTACGGAATCCTAAAAACCAATGATTGACTTCAAATACTGTATATTGTTAATAAAAGGAACAAAAAAGGACATAAGCAACTTTTACCGAAAAGTTGCACTATTATTAAACTTGATGTTAATATAATTTCAAATACCACGCAGATTTTCGACACTGCTTTTATCATTGTTCACAAAATCAGAATTGTAAAAACGACAGAAAGATTACATGTGTCCACTACTTGGAACAAGGCGTCCTAAGTAATTTGAAAATTAATAATTAAAAAAAAAAATTGTAATTTCCTGTCGCAAAATTAAATAAAATATCTATTATTTGTAAGATCAAATTTGAAAAAATAAAAATAAAAGCAAAGGAGCTAAAAATGTGCCTGCCGGTGTAATTTTTTTTATAACTAATATTTTTAATTAGTTTTTAGATAATTACTTTTTTTGATCATCAATAATTTTTGGGTCCACCCCTGGCTCGAAGATATAATTTGAAAGATTATTGACTTCAAAAAATTTATAAATAAAAATTTAACTTTTGACTCTCAAATAATTTTTTATATATAATTTTTAACCAGCCAAGGTTTAACCCTTCATCTAACCAATGCAAAAATGTTTAAAAAAAAAACTTCTTGGGTATTACAAACAACATGGGTAGGTATTGTTTGTTTTTATATGATAAATTATTAGCCTTGTCAGAATAATTTTAGATTAATATTTCTATATCTCTAACAATGAAATTCTTGGTGGATTTACAATAATTTACTTTGATATAAGTATTTCAGACATATTTTTTACTTTCAAAGCCAATTAGGTACAGTTCCACCAAAGAATAATTTAATACAATTTTTATTTAGTTCGCAGTGAAGCTCCAAGAAAATATATTTGATAATTTTTATGAAGCCAATTTTTGAAAAGAGCTACCAAAAGTTTCGTAGAACGAAGGGTGAAAATTTTCATTAATTAGTGTCATTAGCACACAAGCCAATTATAAACTTGAAAATGTCAATAAACTAGATCTATTTTTAAATTTTGATTAAATTTATAGAGTTGCTTCAAGGTTAATTTTGGACCATGTTCATATATCACATAATTTATTATATTTTAACCGAATTTAACTAAAATCCAAAAAATAAGAGTATAGGAATGTCAAATTTTGTCGCAGTGGCTACCATCAAAGGAATATTTATATAAATTATCTAAAATTTAAAAAAAATATGCCCCTAACGACAATATTCAAACAATTCAAGATTTAAAATCGTTGTTTCAATGGCTTAAAATCTAATACTCCTATTGTGACAAATGTAAATTCAAATGGAAAAAAACTGAATGCGAATCCGAATAAATATTAATTTCTAACATTTTTTGACGGAATTGAATTTATGAACGATAGAACGCTGCATCACGTAAACATGTAAAAATTTAACAAGAAAACATTTGCGAAAAGCATTCGAATCCGAACATTCAAAAAGTTTTCATTAACCTATATACGAGGTATATTATAGGTACTACTTACTCAACTATCAAAAATGATTAAATATAGTGCACTAGGTGATTCCATTTCTTGCAGAATTTACTTTTGATTTTATATACATATACACTTTTGTTTAATCTTTAAGGGGGACCATTAGTGTGACATTTTGAAAAAATTGAAAATTTTTTTTTGCATGATTTGATAGTCTATACCTTTAAAAATAAGATACTAAAATTTAAAGTGCATATCTCAAATAGTATTTGAGTTACAGCCATCCGAAGAGCGGATTCTGATTTTCATTATTAACTTTGAGGTATTGAAAAATGTATGAAGGTTGATAGTTCGGGAGTTTCTGTACGTGGTTGCCAGTCACATGTAGTGATGAGCAAAATTAGTCTTGATCTTGCAGTCTTGTCTTGTCTTGTCTTGTTTTGTCTTGGTCTTGCATTTTTTGCAAGACCAAGACTATGTATACCAAGAGCAAGACCAAGACCAAGAGTATAAGTATGACTGCAAGACCAATACCAAGACTCAAGTGAGCAAGACCAAGACAATAGCAAAAAAAGCAAGACTCTTGCTAAATTATTTAAATAGTTTAAAAGTATAATTAATACCGTAAAGAGAGAAAATTCTAATTTTAGAAGGAAAAAATTCGCTAATAAAAAAATGCAAGAAAATGCAAGATTCTTTAGCAATACCAAGACCAAGACCAATACCAAGACTGCATTTTGAAAGACCAATACTCAAACTGCTCTAGCAAGACCAAGACCAAGATTCTTAATGCAAGAACAAGACCAAGACTTGGCAGTCTTGGTCTTAGTCTTGCATTTGCTCATCACTAGTCACATGTTGTGGAGAAGCTAGACTCCGGCACATTTAAACGACTCTTTTAGTTTTACTATGACCGTTACAGTGAGTATATCGTAAATAGTTTTAGTAAAAATTCTCAGTGATTAAAACTAAAGAGTAAAGTAAATAAAAACTACATTTTTCAAATTTGCTAGTTTTAACTCGAAGACAAATCATCCGGTCGATTTGATTCTTATTGCAGCTTCTTTTATATATGTTTCTTCGTGCCATTACTATGAACCTCCAGTTTTCCGATCGAATAAAAAATGTAATTTTTACAGGCCAAAAATCATCAAATTTTCGCGCAAAATTTGAAAACTTTTTTTATAAACTCCGCCATTTTGTTAAATTTCAACTCTTTTTTTCGATTGAGGTTCATGGCACAGGCAATACCTTTTAGTTTAATAGGCTTTTTGGTTTTTTTGATTTCAGGCACTGTGAAGGTCGCTATCACTGCAGCAGTGGGGAACTTTTTTTTGGAGCCTTGGGAAATCGCGAATAACTCACTGAATTTTCAATTTTTTAGTCAAAAAATTTTATCATGAATTTATTATATATCAACGAATATATCCTTAAAATATTAAAACATTCCATACAGTAGTTTCCTTTAAAAAAATTCCCAAAAATCACCTTTTTTCAGGCGGTCACACTAGTGGTCCCCCTTAATGGAAACAAGACTTAACGATCTTGTATATTTATGCAGCAATATAATTTTATAGTGTCGTATTGTATTATTACATAGATTATCTATTAATTTACAAGTTTCCATATTTAAAAAATATTTTCTTAATATAGAATTAATTATATTTGTTTAAATATATGGTACTATGTACACGCATGCACTTGCATTATATAGATAGGCACTAACTTGAAATTCTAAAAATAATTATTATTTAATTTCCGCATTAATTATTTGTTATAAATTCTATAAAAGATACTTGTGTGAATAAAAATTAAACAAATAAAGATATTAATTTTGCATCAATCTGTTAAAATGTTAACCTTTTGCGTAATCACTATCTGAAATACTTGAAGAAAACATTAGAAGTAATGTTCCTTCAGGTCTCCGATAAAATTGATTTCGGCCAAATAATTTAAGTGAAAGTTCCAACTAATTACAAATGTCAGATGTGGTGGGAGCGCTGGGAATAAAACAGTTTATTTAGAACATAGATAAAACAAATTCTTTGCGAAGTGATTGGATGCCATAAAATTTTATTATCTGCTTGACCCATACCAAAACACTTAAGGGGAGGTTTACTCGAGAGTCCTTAAAAATTATGAATTTTTATAGAATTTTTTTCTCAAGAACAGAAGTAAATATCAATTTCAAATTTTGTGCACATATTTATTAAGTATTAAACTACACAAAAAAAATTTTTCAAGGAAAAATATAAAAAAGTGTCCATTTTATAGATAGTGCAGTGTGACGATCCGAAAATCCAATGCCTTGTTGGTGGACATCTTAGCGCCGGTAATAAACCACCGAAATCCAAAAACAAAAAAGATTTATAAAATATATGAAGAGTATCGGCATCTCTACCTATATAATATCAATAAATTGCTGAAAGAAAAAAAATGGCGGATGTTTGAACTTTTGATTACGATTTTTGTCTTATTTTTCGCTCTTTAAAGTAAATTTAAAAATAAAAAAATGTTGAAAGTGTAGCGAACTTAGGTAGAGGTGCCGAAGAATTGAATTATCTTTAAAATAAAAAATTAAAAAAAAAAGGATCCATCGAATAGTTTTTGAGTTATCGTGTCCACCAATTCCAAAAATGTAGTTCCGAGATATTATAAAAAATATATAAAGAAACGTATTTTCAAAATTTTATATTTAATACTCATTATTGCGTGAACTACGTTTTTGAATTTTTTTTATAGAAAGCTGGATTCGGTTAATGTGCAAGAATCTTGTTTTTAAATTATTTTCAGTAAAATCACTTTGGGAACATATTCTATACATAATTTGCTATCAATTTCGGTAAAAAAAATCGTTTTTTTTATCAAATCTCAAGTAAACCTTCCCTTAAATTACTTTCAGCAAAATCACTTTGGGAACATATTCTACACATAGTTAGCTACCAATTTCTGCCAAAAAAAATCGATTTTTTTTAACGACTCTAAAGTAAACCTCCCCTTAAATAGATAATAATTTTTAAACAATTAAAGTTAAGTAGATATCAGGCTTTGGACAAAAAAATACATGTTCTGGTTATTTTGTCATGTTTTCCTCTTATATAGTTTTATAACCTTTACGGGGAATGGTACGATCACCTGTACTGGTCTGATAAGTTCTATTCTACATAATTTGTTTGTCTTTCATTATTGTTCCCCTCAGAACATTTTTTTCTCTTTTCACTTACAACTGATCTGAATGGGATTACATTTAAAAATTTAAATACAAACTAGTAGCAACTACTAACGATTACTATTAAGCCTGTTGGCCTGAAACATGGCCTAATTAATTAACTTATAAAAGAGTTCAACAAAATTAACGACATGACTAACGCATATTTGAATCAGGTTGAACTGCAGTGCAAAGAACTAGAGGTTAGAATTAGAATCCTATACTTATGTAAAGTTTCGATCAGTCTGCTTAATCCAAACTTGATTGTTACGTAGGAATTAAGGATAAATAAACAGTATGATTAGTACGAGTAGTTTTTCAATCGTTTACTCACAAAATGTAATAACAAAAATTTTAACTATAGGCTATTATAAATCTGACACATGTTTTAGCAATTTAATTATAATATATTTAACAAAATAAAAGACAAGCAAACAAAAGTGAGAATTACTCATTAAAGATAATAAATTAACTACAAAATGTAGCATAAAATTTTACCTACTAAAAATATAATGAACATTTTTTTTCGAACAATAAAAATCATAATTAACCTGAAGTTTTAGAATTATTTATTAAATTTACACTCTTAATTTCAACGTAAGAATATCTTTATACATACTTAACTATAATATCGCTTGATAGTCACAAAGGTATCTTCAATGCAAACTTGTTATTCATTCGTTTTGCCATCGGGTCTTAAAAATATTAAAGGAGAAAGTACAACAGAAATATTTTATAAATAACAATAAAAATTCGATGAATTTGTATTTAAGTATGTACATACAAATATGTTAGTATGAGTGTTGTGTTAATTAATGGTCCCTTCTCCACCCTCGTAGACAAACGCAATACAATAATAATTTTGTAATTAAGTAAAAATTAAGAAAAATATTATTAAGAAATGAAAAACCACAATTTTTTTAAGAATATAGATCAAGGATTATCCTTTTACGTGTGTTGACATCTTTCTTTGTTCAGAAAGTTTCAAGGTTTTCTCAGAAATTAAAAAAAAATTACCGAGAAATGAGTTTTCTATTTACTTGCCGTGCTCTCTCTCCACAAAAGTGACTTTTTTTCGAAGTTCGCCATTTTGTTATTTTTCGATAAAATTTCATAATTCTAGTTCCGACCAGAATGACATATCTAAAGATTAATCTAAGGCCCGATTTACATTAACGCTCCGCTCTTAGTACGATATCACTACGCTCCCGATTCGATAAAATATTCTTGCACAATAAACAATGAGTGTATTCACATCATTGCTCTAATATCGGTCCGATATCAATCACGGTTCGCTCCCGGTCCAATGCCACTCCAATATCAATACCACTCAGGTAATATTTTATCGGAGCGATAGCAAACTTGTTATGGCTTGTAGCTATAGTGTAAACACTTTTTTGATTCCACTCCACTCCGCTTGCATTCAATTGTTATGAAAAGATATTTGTATCGAACTGAGATCGAACTGGGAGCGTACCTAGAGTGAAATTATAATGTGAATAGAGAACCAATAAGTACCAGCATGATATCAGCACTGTAATGTGAATACAACAAGATTATATCGGAGCGGGAGTGGAGTGGGAGCGTACCGAGAGCGAAGCGTTAATGTAAATCGGGCCTAATTAAGAATTTTTGATTTCAGATGTCCCCAAGAGTCAAAATCACCCGGGCCATCCAGGTGCTTTTTTTTGAAGCACCAACTTCAAGTGATAATAATAATAATAATAAAACAAAATTTAATTTATTCAAAAAAAAATTCTTTTGTTACCTTAAGACGTAAATAAAAACATATTAAAAATTCAAAACTTTTCATTTGTTCTTTCACAAAAAAAAAAAAAATGTCCCTAAAATAGGCATGAAAAACAGCACGAGTTACCAGACTACTACCTTAAAGTGATTGGTTGAATTAAAATAATTTGTGTGTGAACTTTTTATTTTTGCTAGCAAAATGAAATTTTTTTTGGAAATGTGACTAATCCATCCGAAGTTAGAAGATTTATGATTTCTAAGACATTTATAATTTTAGAAAACTTTAAAATTTTAGTTCTTGTGAATTTTAGTTCTTAAAATTTTATTTCTCTGGATCGAGGAACTTTGTAGTATCCAAAATGAAATTTTAATTGATAGGGAGCTAGTGGAAATTTTGGTATATGATTTTCATACATAGCAATATGTTATGTAGTTTACTAGTATGCGAATAAGAAAAAGCTAGGGCGAAGTTCACTTTTTCTTATTTCCACACTAGTAAACTACATAACATATTACTATCAATATCGCTGAAATCATATACCAAAATTACTACCAGTTCCCTAACTATAAAGTATTGGATTATCCTCTGTATAGTCTACATTTAATACCGTAGTCTTTTTCGCTTAAAAAGGCAGAAGTTTAAACTTGATGAGTAGTTGATCACAGTCTCGGGTTTAATGTATGATGATTCAATTGGAAAAACACGACAAAGAAAACTGCGGCTGCTTTGATCACTGATACGATAAAATGCATTGACTTTAAAAATTACCTTATTTACGACAAGTCTTATGTCGTAATCTACGTATATTGAAATGGAAATTCAAAATTACTACATAAAAATGAGTATACAATTGCCTGTCGAAAAAACCATAACTGTTGTATTAAAATTACAATTAATAAGATTATTAAAATACATACGTGTATTCAACAAGGTTATGAAAAAGTCGACAAGACGCGTAGGAATTTTTGAAATCTTTAATGACACTCGTCATACTACACCGTATGACTCATTTTATATCATATAATATGTTTAAAATTTCTGCGTACAAACATGTTACAATTACAAAACATCACAGTCAAGATTTCATTTACGTACCTAATAATTTTGAAAAAATTATAAAAATAAATACTTTGGATCAAATAACAGTGTCTCTGATAGTCACACGCAATGTGATTTATTTCTTTTTCCAATAATATTTCATTTACGCAACATAGATGCCAAGTTAATCTGACCTACGTCCCAACACCTACTTATATAAAGTGAAACAATTTCGATATCTGATTACATAAAATTACCTTTATTATTTTTTAAATGTTTACTGGCATTAATTTGAAAATTGATTTAAATAGAAATATATAGAAATTTTTTTTACTGACATTACAAATAATCGCCTTCTATTTTGCATACAATAATGGTAAGAGAACAAAAACAGAAAGATAATTGTTACAGCACCCTACATCGATAAAATATAGTTTATACATATTTATCTTTGATCTTTTATAATAATCATCTGTTTTATTTATTATTTATTTACGAAATAAGTACATATCTACCTAACGAAATGGCTTTCTCTTTCATTTCAAAGGTGCCTAGATTTTCTCACTTAATTCAAACGTCAGTATCAATTATGAAACTAATTTTCTAGTATATACGTTTTTATGTAATAATTAAAGAGGTCTTGCACAAAAATATCACATTACTCTACAGCCCAAAATTACATACTATTCTGATCTTCCAAAAAGTACCTTTGTTTTTTCATTGCTATTGCTATCTAATAAGGTCCAACTGATTGTGAGATCTCGATCTCAGCCAAAAATCCGGCTTAGATTTCGATCGGAAACACCAACAAATTATCTTTTTTAAATCTTTCAATATAACATTGTTTGATATAAACACAAACCAAAATCATACAGGTCATTGATATTAACATGTAAGTCCTTTGTGCAAAGCTATGTTGGAAGCGCCGGGGAATCTTAAATCAATTCCAAATCAAAAATAACCTGTTACTATCACGCTAAATTCAAAATAATTTATAATATGTACTCCTCATATTATGTCATAAAATGTCCAAAAATATTTATTTCTAGTTTTTAATTTTTATATACAATGCTAAACACTTCAAATTAAATTCAAAGATATCAAAGTAAACTTGGTGATTTATCGATAGATTAGAAGATTAGATAACAAAACCTTGGGAATTGAAGCTTTAACTTTTGACTATGGAATCTACATATTATGTTAGAAACACTGTTATCGTCTATTTTCTTCATTTTGTTTGACATAATTAAACCTTTCAAAGGAAATAATCAAGTTGTCTCTCAGAACAATAGGTACATGTTTTAATTATGTGATATTGCCTCCAACTAGCCTCCCGGAGAAGATTGAGTTGTCACTATACTACTAACAGTTTTGGTTATCGAAGAAAGAGAACTTAAGGTACCATCACAGTGTGACCGGCCGAAAAATAATCAATTTTCGCAATTTTTTTCGGATAGATAGGGTGGGAGAATGGGGATGAATTTTTTTTTACGATAATTTTACGATAAGATTACAAAAATATTTTTTTATTTATTTTTTATAATTATTATAATTTTTTGAAAAGTGTCTTTAAAAAAGGGCGGCTATTAGTGTCCACGATTGCGGCCGCAGTTTTCATCAGCAGATTTTTTTTCAAAAAAAAAAAAAATCAAATATATTACCAATCTGTAGGTAAGCCGATATATTCCTATGGAAGTTTTTTCTCTTTTTTTGAAATTTAAAAAAAATGGCGGCGATTTGAATAAAAACTACAAAATTTAGGCCTCTTTTAACAGTTTTCCGTGTAAACAAAATAGGAAGATTTCAAGAAAAAGCTTCCATAGGAACATGGAGAATGGAATAAAGAATATTCTGTCAAAATTTCAAATTTATAGCTTGGAAACTTTCCCTCTGGGAGTGGGTACTGTTTTTAAAAAGGGCATTTCGAGACATACGCGTTTAAAGTTTGTCTCAAAACTATTTCAAATCATTGTTTCAACAAAAATGTGATACTGTGGTGATAACAATTGATCTTATACGTTCACTAGTTGTGGAAAGACTGAATGTAAAGTGGTATAACACCCCGTCAAAAATGCGCCAATCGATCTACAGTTTTGTATTTAGACTGAATCCATTGATCCGTGGTCGTAGTGACCGTAATAATTCGAATTTCAATTTGAAATTTTGAGAGAACATGCATATAACTGTATGCACTTTAAGATAAGACCAAAAAAAAAAAATTTTTTTTCAAAATTCTACATTGTGATGGTACCTTAACAAAATTTGAGTGTGAAACAGTGGTATAAATGGATAAAAAAAAGATTTATACAAACCAGAAGGATATGATACCTTGTAGAATACATGTAGATATATCAAAAACAACTTGGTCCTACCACTTTTTATCATATAGAGTTGATTGAGAAATTACTCAACTTAATCCTTTACAAAGCCAAATATTACCTAATAATATTAATTTTAATTTTACATAATAAACAAAAAAATAAAATATATGTAAATATAACAATCCAATTAAACCAAAAGGTTAATAACATCTAATTGTAAACATTTAAATAAATAAATTATATAAAAAATTATTAAAAATATAACAAACACCTTTTGTTCTTAATTAAATATATAGGTATACTATAAAATAATAAATGATTCACATTAGTTCACAGATTCAATTTTTAAAAAGAATAGATGCGATAATAGAATATGATATATTATTGTTTTGTTTTTAGAATCATTTCACCTATTATGAATAAAATAAAATAAAAAATACGACAATTATGATGTAATTATCTAAATAAATAAATTTTGAATTAATCGGAATTATTGCAAAACTTTGTTTATCTTCTATTATTGAACAATTTTGTGCGATTATAATAATAGGCGTAAGAATAGGCGTAATAGGTAAGTAATTATGTATTCATTTTATTGATGCTGGCAATCAGGTTAAATTAGTTAAATATAATTGAACTTTCATCAATTAAATTAAGTGGGTAAAATTGGTCCGAAAAGGAATAAAGAAATTTAATTTTGAATAAATTGTGGGTAGTGACAATTCGGCACCATGAATGAAAATTATAGTAAATTACTAACAAAAAGAGTTATTCGATACTTAAACAGCACAAAAAAATTTTTGTTCGCTTTGTCCAAAAAAATAATAATTGAACGGTATTTGATTACCCGATAGGTACTAAAAAGAAGTACAATCAAATTTTCCTGGTTGTGATGGAATATCAAATATATAAAAAAAGGTATAGATGCTCAAACGACAATATTTCTTACCTATTAGTATGTAAAAACTTGCCGGTATAACTATCGAACTCATGTTTACATATGCCCAAATTTATTTGTACACTAGGTTTTTTTCAGTCAGAGGCGTAGTTACAAATATTGCGTCCTGAAGCGATTTTGACTCAAGCGCCCCCTAGGAAAAGGTGTCCACTTTTTCCCAAAAAATATAGATGGTGGCCAAAAAAAAAAACAAAAACAAACAACGTTACCAGTTTCTTATTTCTTTCGAAAATTACCCCGATAAAAAAGGGAACTTCCCAAATTTTTCGAAATTCTTATTTCCCCTGGTGCGCCCATATTTATTCTTTTAACCTCCCTTTTTGTCATTCGCCCTGGAGTGACTGCTCCATTGTAAGTACGCCTCTGTTGCTAGTCTAAGCTTTTCTGAACCCAAAGAAACCAAAACTATTATAAATGTGTTTGAAAGAATCTCTCCTCTTAATGTAAGAAAACCAAAAGACATCCTGGCTAGTTTCTCACAATTTTTTCGGTAGATCAAGAGTCTAAACCTGAAAAAGTCAAAATAAATAATAAATTCATCTTTGATGAGAGAAAAAGCTCATCTTGCAGGACAGAAACAGACCACATGACCTCCTATTCACTTTTTAAAAGTCTACAATGGGTTGATTCGCCAAAAAGCGTATCTGACGTCCATTTCGCAAAGAATCCTTGGATGAAATCAAATAAAGACCCTAGCTGGAGTTCTAACTGGAACTACTGGTTCAGTAATACGATTGATACAACCTACAACCTAGCAAAGTTCGGAAGAGGAGCTTATTTTAGGGTGGTTAATTTCAATTCAGAATAAGTACACACAATGCTTTTGAGAACAATATTAGAGACTGTTGATCTAGGAAAATTTTGGGTGTTGAAAAAAGGAGAATACAATAGGTTGCTGCACTATTAGGGAATATAGTCCTACCTATATCTAACTCTATCCTTGAGAGAAGCTCCAACAATTTCTTAATTTTGAATACCGAATAAAAAAATGATAATTTGACTTTTTCTTTACCTCATAGTATCTAAGTTCAAATACCACTAAAAATCAAGGAAAGATGATCAAAATTAAAAAGGACAATTAATTTTCTATATTTCATAATACCTACATATAGGTATATCCTTGAAGATTCATAGTCTTAATTACATAACAATCTCTTGATTTACATTTTAAATTATTTCGAAGTTGTTTCGATATTCCAAAAAAATTGACAAAAGACCGCAACAGTTTACAATAATGCACCTAAAAACTAATTGTTGTACACACATACTATTGTTGAATGGCATGCAGGGTGAAGGGATTTCCTCATATAGTCAATTCAGTATATAAAGTCATCAACTTACCAGCAAACGGTTATTTAAAGTTGTTGTGTTAGCAAGCGAAAGTTGTCTGTTTGAAGTGGAAAAAAAAACATAAGACATACCCACAAGAACTGATATTGTTTTTTCTCCTAGTGGATTCACTACTACTCATTCATCGATCGAATCAATCGATTTTTGTGTGAGACCCTGCAACAATTGAACATCAAAAACAAAATCCTCTAGTCATGATTACATCGGGTTAAACTCTTATAAAATAAATTTGTGCTCCGGTAGTGTCCCATCCCGGATTTTCACCAGGAAGTTTGTTGTAGTGTTTGTGATTTTTTTAAGTGACTTCTAGAGTTAATTATTTTTGAGTGTTGTTTCACAAAATGTCTAGCCAAATAAAGTAAGTTTATTTTAGAAATTATTTAAAACATATGTCTAGATTTTTTTTTTAGTTTCTGGGTCATATATTGCTTAAAGGTTTATTTCTTGATTTATCTCTTTTAGTGAGACTATCTCTTTTATACTTTAATATATTGTAATTTAATATTTTTTTTTAGAATGTAACCTGTTGACGTACCTTAATCAAGCGACAAGTAACTTTTAATTTCAATTTTTTTTTTTTTTTTTGAACGGTCTCTGACTTGTGAATTATTTATAAAGTATAACATAACTGAATACTAAAGCATTTTTTTTCATATATTTGTTAAGCAATTAATCAGTTACACGATATTATGACATAAATTTTTCATATTTAGCTACTTTTTTTGAATTTTCAATCCGTCTCCAATCATAATCATTTAGTTAAACTGTTTTTAAATAATTAATTATGAATGTAAGTAAAAGTATGATTGACGAGGACCTTGAAAGATTCAATCAGAGGTGTGGAAATATTTTCAAGACACCGTTAGATCACGTTTATTGTAACAGTGAAAAATAACTCATGTGTATGCCATGGATTTTCAAAGGATAATCTTGTGTTGAAAAATTTAAATAAAAAAACAACTATAATCTAGGTTATACCTTATTTACTTTCAATTTTCAATAATATTACAAAATTCAGTTTCACGAAGCTGTAATACACACCCAAATTCGTTTAAATTACTTAAAGAAATAATTAAAGTTTCAAGTATTTGTTAAAGTATTAGTATTAAAGAATGGCTTATGGCTTCCAGATCATACTGTTACAATGTTTCAATTTTAATCTATATAACTTCTTTGGAAAGTCTACCTATAAGTTTCACAAGCTTAAAATTTCTCTCTTATTCCGCTCTCTTGTTTAAAATTTTTAGCAAAGGTACCTTAAACTAATAATAAATAAATAATATTTGAAATTTTTACTTTGTGAAAATCCATATTACACAATATAAGAATAATTACCTTGTCACTTTTCAATAAATTAAACTGTTCAATTACTAGCTAGTTTTCGAGTAATTAACTCATCATCACGTCTAACATAATTGAAGAGTTTCTTTCCGGATCACAACCCCTATATAAAGGTACCCTTCAACTGTATTATACCTACCTGATGATAAATTAATTACTCGAAAGTTAGCTCGTAATTGAACAGTTTCATTTAGTAAAAGTAACAAAGTAAAATTATTCACATATTTTATGCTACTAACAATTCTATGGTTAGATGCCACCCTCGGTGTAGACCTAACTAACTCCTAAGGCAATTCAATTTCAGAAGAAATTTAAATTTTAAAAATAGATTCGCATGAAATATCCCTAACGTCCTATGAAAAATAACTTTTGCCTTATGTAACCAATAAATAACAATACATACTTAAATAAGCGTTAAATACCTGGACGCAAGACCAGTTTATAAATCCAATTCATGAGTAATTCTCTCCGAGTTTTCAAGCTTGCCCCTTTTGTCTGTTTTTATATATGGGATAAACTCAAAACTTGCTGGACAGATTTTAAAAATGTTTTTTTTTCAAATAAGCGTGGGCCAAAAAAAGAATTCTGTAAGAAATGCTGAGTAAACCGTTACAGATGCAATCAAAAAATTAAGAAAAAATTGATTTTCTGAAATCCGATTATCCTATTAGCCTGTCTTTTGAACTGAGAACTTCGCGGTTTGATATGAGGATTCAGTTTTTGAATTGTGACGCATGCGTGTAATCAGAATGAGTGGCTAATGAAAAATGCGAATAAAGATTCGTTAAATTATCTTTTTCATCTTTCATCAACAATGTTATTACAGAATTAATTTATGTAGATACTTAATCAATCATTGACTTGCAAGAATTCCCAATCAATGTTACACCAGACAGACAATCTTTCTGTATCTAATTAAACTATCTCAACGTTTTTAAACGTTCCACTCGTTATACGTATAAATGTTCATATCAATTGTCTACGCCTGACTGACAATACAATAAAACCAATCTTGAAAAAAATTATTAATACTCTTTTGTTAAAATTAATTAATATTCACTTGGTGTAGATGCTTCGTTTGTTGTTAATAGCTGGTTTTTTCTGAACATTTCCATTTTTGTATTCGTTGTAAAATTGTTCTTACTCAGTGTACAGTTAATTTATAAAAATATGTTAATTAATCTCTACAAATATCTGCAAATAAATAACTGAAAAACTTGAAATTACAAATTAAAAACTAATTCCATAACAAAGTTGATTCTACTAATTTTCCTTTTATATAAAAATATCACACATTACAAGAATTAATTGAATTTAAATTGTTCTTTTTCACTATTAAGTATTTATGACAGACACGTGCTTAAAACAAGCAAAAAACATGGCACTTGATGGGACCATAACCTGTATAGCTTAAGCCTAATCGCAAGCAGTAGTATTCACGTCATGTCTAAACGGTTGAATGTAATCTGAATATTAGAATTTTCTAGTACTTTAGTTAACTTCGACTATTATTTTTGTACAAACTAAGTTGTTAAAGCAAGGATCAGCAACCTTTTTTGAATGCGGATAAAAATCAGCCAAAATTTGACTATTTAAAGAGCTCAATTATATATCAAAGTGAGTTGTGTGTTCAAGTTCAGTTTAGCTGACCGTTTTAAATGAGCATATGTATGAATGTTAATGTATGTTTAAATACGAGTAAAAGTTCGCCATACATTGTCGCATAAATAATGTTCACAAGCACATCGACAATATCAAAATTAACTGCTTCTCGCAACCAAACTGGAATGGCTCTCGAACAGGGACCAATGGCCTTTTAGCAAGGTGCTTGACTAGTTCCAAGAGATCCTGGGTTCGAGTCTCAGCCCATCCAGACTGATAATTTTTCAATCGCTGTGATAAAAGCTGTCATAAAAGACTACCCTTTGAAATGGCTCCCACGGATCATAAATTACCAGGGCCTCGGTTCTTTATAAACAGAATAGTTCCTTGAAAGATGACGTTCATTCTTAAAATTAGTATAAAAATTAAAAAGTAAGTATGTGTTTTTTATTACTTTTACTCGCTGCTCAAAATTGCTGAATTCAACTTCCATTAGATTGACAAAATTCAATGGTGAATTTCGGTAATTTTGGTCAACTTAGATAACATTATACGCTGGAATACGTAAAACTGGACCTATTAAGATTTAGATCGGAATGTAATTCTAAGCATAAGCTATTTTCAAGTGACAATTTTTAAATTTGACACTTATCGCAACTAGAACCCTCGTAACTTACATAAGAATTCTCCCCAGCGCTCTCTCCACCAAGTGAATTTACACATTCTAAATTGTATTCTTCGTTTAACCCAATCATCAATTCGATATTAAGAATTTCTACTGTAGAACCAATCGAAGATGTAATCAATCGAAAAGTTGCATCATTAAAAATATTGGAATTTAATTTATTAATATATTATACTGATTTTGCGTAATAAATTATTATTGGTATCTAAAATCATAACATAATTGTAAGAAACAAGTAATTCAAGTAATTGTTACTCTCTTTCTTTAGTCAAATAATTTAATAAAACAATAACTATTTCGTCATAACTATACAGTAAAGTCTCGCTTATCCGACGAAAAAGGGGCCGGTTGAACGTCAGATAAGTGAAAAAGTCAAATAAGAGGGAAGACACATAACAGCTACCTTTATTTAACATATGGGTTGGTTTATAACACATTTAGTTGGTTTTAATTTTAAATTGTATAAAATATAAATAAAAATAATCAGAGGCATTCTCCTATATGGTTAGTACCTACCATATACTTACTCAATAAATTAATTATTACTCAAAAAGACCTCTTTATTTTGATGAGCTTTGAAGTGATTTAAGTGGATAGGTTTAGCAAGATACTGTATTTTTTGAATGGTGTAAGTTTACTAGAATTGTACAAAATAATAAAATTTATTATTTGTACAATTAAACTTGACGGAAAAATGTCAAAACAATACATAATATTATCCCAAGTATTACCTAAATTTTGGCGTCAGTTCTATTTCCCTAGTTGTTATAATTTTTGAGAAAATGAAATTTGAAAAATTACAGCATTCACACATATTTTCACCAATATCTCAAGGATAATTGGGATCAAGGGTCAATGAACCTTTATTTGGTAATCACATATATTGTTACAGACATCGGCCTTGGAGGCCATTTCGCTATGCATATCTTGCCTTTGACCCTTTGACAAATCTAAACACAATAGTATATTGTGCAATAAGTGCGGAAAATTGTCGATTGCCCACGAAAGCGAAGTTGAGCACACTCACTACGTTCGTGCGCTCATTCGCTTGAGTGGGCAATCGACAATCCCGCACGAGTTGCACATACTATTTTTTATTACGAATTTCACATACTTTTTTCTATTATTATTACTATTTTTGACATTTTTATTACTTTTTAAAATAATATTTTTTTAAGTGTTCGTCTTTTTTTCTGAATTAGTTATTGTTTAAATTACTTTGTTGGTGGTTTCTATAGAAATAATTATGAAATATTTATTAAATGAAAAATCAAGAGGCGGCTTTGCGTGTTTTGATCAAATTTTGCGTGTTTTATTGTCAATTTGCGTGTGGAAAGTTACTTTCCACACGCAAAAAAGTATGTGGGAAGAGTACAGTGGGCAAACAGCTATTTTGCGTACAGAATTGTGTGCGCCAAGTTAGTAATGCATGAGTAATAAAAAATTATAGTCAAATACAGTAATAAAGCCAAACTAGCATGTACTTAAACGGTACTGTTAACATTGTCGAAGAAGCGAAGGACGAATAAGTTCGAGTCCACTGTACTTATAAAACTCTTGAAGTACTGATAAATATAACTACATATAATTTTAAAATAAACAATATTATGTATACCTATGTATATAAAAAGTAAACCATTCCAGTAACTTAATGATTAGAAAAATAATTGCACGAAACTAGTTCTGAACTAATAATAAAATAATAAATAATCAATTTTTTTGTGTAATTAAACGCACAGATAATATGAAATACAAACACATATAAGAATTTAAATAAAATAGCTAATAATAGTAACTTATGAAGTAATTTCATTATTCATAGAGTGTTCACAAGTTTCCGGCAACATGCTGATATTTGAAAAAATCATTTTTAGATATTGGAAGAATCGTTAAATGTTTATGGTAGGAACGCTGGGAATAATTTTGATATATAAGAATTCCACTTTAATGTCTTCAAGTGGTAACAGTTTATTGCTTTTCTCCTCAAACTTACGAAAATTTTTTCTTTTTTTTTTTTAAATTGTGACAAACATATTCAAATCTTAGTTAACTGACAAAAATAAAGTCTTTGGGAAATTGATGCGTTACGTAAAAAAGATTTTTTTGCTTTGCAGCATTTTAAAGCTTGAAACATAGATAGTTTGCTAATACGACAAAAGAAAATGGTTAATATATCTTTGGAAATCGTTCTAGCTTTCTTAATTTTTCTCTAAAACTAGTTTACGTAGAGCAACGGTTCAAAAATCCATCTGGTAAAAAAACATTAAAAAAATGGAAAAACTGTTGATTTTTAGAAGAAAAAACTTATTCTTTTGACGAAAAATGCTCAAAAAACATAGTTTTGGATACTGGGAGTGCTTGGCTAACGAACTTATCCAACGATTTGGAAATAACAACGTAGTGAATATCATATTCGAATTCTAGGAACCTTAAAACAAAGGACAATGGGCAAAATTGCCCTCCAGAGCCTTCTGGTGAAATATGTATTTTCTGAAAGCCCCTTCCTAGCAAGTCACAAATGTACCCATTTAAGGTATGGAGAACCTGGCCTTCAAAAGTTCTGACGTGTATTGACTGATTTTTGCATACTCCACGTGACCATTTCTTAAGGAAACGATGTGTGTTGACCTGCAGCTGGCATTAGAGTCCCCTTCAGGAGGGTGCACTTCGGGCACCTTATTTCGGCAATCTACCAAGGGGTCTGCCAGATATCGCCACCGGTAGGACTCCCAAACTGCTCTTCGGATACTCCCAATGTACAAGTTTGAAGCCGCTCGGTACGTCTTCTGCCATAGGCAACGTGACAAAACGAGGTTAGGTCACTTGCCAGGAAAATGGTTTTACACAGTGATAAGCCGGCCCAAGACATGTCTCATAACCCATTTGTACCTATACAGAGTATCCCGTTTGGCTATGACTACGTGCAGACTTTTTGTACATTTGACGCCCTATAACTTTTGAAAGCCAGGTTCTCCATGAACATGCCCATTTACAAAGTTGGACTACTTGACCAGGGCTATCGACCGGCACCGGTCTCAACCTTGGGCGCTAGGGGCCAACTCCCCATATAGTTTTGCCCATTGTCCTTTCTATTATAGTCCCGAACTCAAGTCTTACCATGAAAGTGGTTGTAATAGCTGAATTTTCTTTTTAAAAATTCGCTAATATCAGATACAAGTGAATATTATATTCGGATTCTAGGAACCTCAAAACAAATTTCTATTATAGTTCCGAACTCAAATCTTACCATGAAAGTGGTTGTAATAGCTTAATTTTCCTTTTAAAAATTCGCTAATATCAGATACAAGTGAATATTATATTCGGATTCTAGGAACCTCGAAACAAATTTCTATTATAGTCCCGGACTCAAGTCTTACCATGAAAGTGGTTGTAATAGCTGAATTTTCCTTTTAAAAATTCGCTTATATTAGATATAAGTTGATAAATTTCTGTCTATCACACGTAGAGAGATAAATAGATCTTATATTCAAAAATACAAAGAAAATATTTGTAAATAGTTTTTAAAAATTTTTGGAGTTTTAAGAGTAACTTATTCACTCCTAATGTATTAAAAAATTTTTAAGTTAAAATATACAAACTAATGAAAATGCCGCCTCAGGCAATTGCCCGGTTTTCTCGTACAGTAGCGTTAGCTCTTCTTCAACTTCATTTAGATTCAACACCTAACTCTAAACATCCTTAAAATTACTCAAATTTTCAATGATCCGCTGTAAGATACTTAATTCTATCCATCTCCTTCATAAATCTAATCTTTACTTAACCGTCCTTGTAATCACTTAAGTCCAACGCATAGATACTTATCAAATAACTTATCCGAGATTTAACTTTAATAAAATTTTTCCATCTCAAAATTCTTCAGTAGTTTACTATTTCACTATAACGCTCGTATTTTATATTAATTTACTTTATTATAATATCATTTCTATAATTTCAATAAATTCTAAAGTAAATGACACAAGATGCGATTTACTTACGTCACACATTCTCAAAACATAATTATTTAACATGATATAATTTTAATTAATTACACCAAAGAGTTACCAAATTTTCATCATAGCTATAATTATGAGATATTTTTTTTAATCTACATATATAAATTGTTTTTACACATTAAGAAATTCCCATCAAAATTATTTTTCTATAAAATTATAATATTACTTTCAACTATTTTTAATTATTAAAAGTAAAATATGTAATCAACTAATCACAGTTATTTTTTTTTTTTTATTTTTTTAGTCTACTGTGTTACTCTGTTACTTTTGTTTAGTTAAAGTAATTTAAATATAATTATACCTATATTATATTTTTATTATTTAATACAAACATTATTATGTTTTATTAACAAAAAATATTTGCATAAATAATTTGTTTCATCAAATTATGGTATGTATTTGTTACAAATAAAGTGTGTACTTGTGTATTCATGCGTAACAGTTTATTTTGTACCTAACTGTACTTATTTTGTATTTAAATTAGGAGAATTACAAATTTTTGTTTGTAGTATTATGTGTATAGATTACGCATTGCATAACAGTTTACAAGAATTAGGTTGTTTCAAAGGTTACTATTATACGTCGACCTACTGCTTTCTGTCAGCTCTCTGAAACACATTTAACCCTAGAATCATACGTACACGTCAAAACGACGAACGAACTTCTCTACCTGCTCCAATACTACAACTTCTCGGTACCTGCTTGCTGTGAGATTTCTGTTACCTAATTTATTTGTTGTTATAACACATAAGACGTATTTATTTTGTTTATAGTCATTGTCGTTTTGTTTGTATTGAAATAGTGTCCGTCAAAAGGACGTCGATGTATGATTACGCGATATTTTTTTTTTAAAGATTTTGCACTTCACATATAAAAGTTTTCCTAATTTTTCTAAAATTTATTAAAGATATGCATGTTATAATTAATTTATTCAATGATTATGATAATGTGAAAGATGATTACAGCTGTTTGACTTATAGAGACGACATAATACTGAAGTTTTAATATATTGAATCGAAAACTAAAGAATGCGTTTCAAGTGACTTAATAAAAGATTAACAATTTATTTTGTGGAAAATATTTTAATTTTTATTATTTTTTGAGATCTTATTCGAAAAATTACTAACAAATTTTAGAAAATTTACAAATGTGCCTAATGGGGAAATAACTACATATCTATAGGAATATTTATGACTAAGAAATTTCACATTCTGCAAAGTCACACATGTCCACTGACTCATAATAGTTCATAAATTAATTATTTGAAACACATGTTTTATGATACAATTGATGTATTTATCTATTTTTTTTTTAATGAAAATATGCTTTGATAAAAAGATTAAAAAAATTAATAAATATTTACATTAAGAAATTTTTCCAAATCCAATTTTTTTAAATATTTTGTTCGCTTTTGTAGTATTGTTATGTAAAAAAAATGTTTTTTGCAAATAAACTCTAAAACTCTCCGTAAATAGTCCATCCGTCAAAACGACGTCGATGTATGATTAACGTTTCTCGTAGACCAACGTATGATTCTAATGTTAATACCATTCTAATCAAGTTTTTCTCATCACTATTACGCGGTTAAATCCAGTTTAGTAAATTGAAAAACCTGGTAAAAATTAGAAATACTTACGTAAATTTCATTTTTATTGGATACAGTGAAAAATAAAATTGATACTGATTAGTTCTGAAAGTGTAAACTTACGTGATATATGTGATATGTAAAGTTTTGGGCCTGAAGTGACTCTTGAGCCTTAATTTTGTAAATTAAGTCAAAGTCGAATAACTTTTCTATATATTTCCATATAAAATGAAGGGGTTAAGTTCGACAAAGGCTTATTTAGCTTAATTTTCCTAACTTAATTTTCCTTGTTTTTATACATGTCTACATATAACACAAACATACATACCAAAAATTAGTATAATAGCATAGCATAATACCAAAAATTTCCAAAAAATCAAATAGAGTCAAACCTGGATAAGGGAGAACTACGTAAGCGAGAAAACTCTGTAAGTGAGAGTAATTGCCAGGTCCCGTAACTTTACCGCTCTAAAACCTCTATGAGTGAGAAACAAAAACCTGTATAAGTGAGAGTCGTTTTTCGCTCATGGACCTCTATAACTGAGACTGCTAATTGCCTGTACCTCTATAAGCGACAGTTAAATGTATTTAACATTTGCTATTTATGACTCATTCCTAAATTTCAAAGAACTTATACATATTTTACTAGAAAGCCTGAGTTTGCTTAGAGGAACGCATTTTCTATTCAAATAGCCAAAATGCATTTTTCTTAACCTTATCTATGTCCAAATATGTATATGTATGTATATTATTCTAATAAGTAGTATAGTATCCATACAATACATGCATGTTTCTCAATACATGTTGGTTGTATTTTTTCTAGACCTCTATAAGTGAGATAAACCTCTCCCGTACCTCTGTAAGCTAGAAACTCGGGTTAGTGAGAAACCTCTATAAGAGAAAAATAGATCGCGGTCCCTTCAACTCTCGCTTATCCAGGTTCGACTGTATATTCACGGTAAAAGAGCTGTGAAACATGACTGAGGGGTATTTCAAAAATTGCAAAAGTCGGTGTCTTTAGAAACAAATTATATAACATATGTATATTTACTAATTCTCTAACCGGATTTGTAATTTCTAACTAAAATACTTTACCTTTCATAATTATCCGCTTCTTCTAGCTTGAAGTAAAAGAACAAGAATACCCCTGTTCCTACCATATCCTCCATAATATAGCAAAGAAAAATTTGAAAAATTTTTGAATTCTTACAAAATTTAGTAAAAAACTCATTTTTTGACGAAAAAAATTCATTTTACATTCAGTTACCGGTTTACATAGGATAATGACTCAAAAACTTATGTGATTTTTTCCGCTCTTTATCTTTAGAAAAACTTCTAAATTTTGTCAAATTTTGGCAAAAAACTCATTTTTTCCAAAAAAAAATATTCAAAATACCCCGTTCCAGGCCTGTTTAACGAACTCGTCCAAGATTTTCATACTTCCAATGTTTCCTCCAAATTTCATAAAAACGGGATGTTTCGTTCAAGATTTATCGTGCAGACACATAGATATATAATACATATATAAATTTTTATTATGTCATTTCCGAGTTCTAGGAACCTCAAAACAAATTGTTATCACAATCCCAGGCTCAAGTCTCACCATGACACTTACTGTAATTGCTCAATTTTCGTTCGGTTATTCGTTAAAAACTGGAAAAGTAATCACCATAATTTTTATAATTGAAATGATGGTGAGAGCGCTGAAAAGTATATTGTAAATTAAATACTGTTTATAAAAGGATATAAATATGTAACACGTTTGATAATAGTAGTTACATTACTGACGCCTTGGGCTCACATTTTTTTAACGACAGTTTCTCATAATCTATTTTAATCAATTTTATTTCTAAATCTTTTACCAATTTATCATTTATAGATTAAAATCTTAATAATCTTTCATTTACCATTTAAAAGCAATATAAATTTACAATGATTACATCATCGCTCTAATATTTTACAACAAGTTTTGTTAAAGTTCACTTAAATCGATTTTATAGTTGCTCATCTCCATTAAAAATAAACAGAATTTTTTTTTCAACAATCACGATTCCTATATCTTTACAGACAATAAAACACATATTGTTATTACTTATTACTATTATTATTACTTTGCATGAATCACGAATATGTTCTAATTTTTTTTTTTCTAAAAAATTATATTTTTTTTATTTCTAATTAATGAATTTTTATTATTTCACTTTCACAAATTTATTTTAGTGTATTCTTCTCTTGAATCATTGCACATAAATTTCCTACCAACCCCACCATACAGGAGTGTTCGAGAAGTCTAATTATTAGCGAATTTCCGAATAAAAAATTCAGCTATTATACCACTGTCATGGTATAAGACCTGAACTCGACTATGATTTGTTTTGAGGTCGCTAGAAGCCTAAAATGACAAATTTGGTGAAAACGTTGAATGTCCCAAACGGTTGGATGAATTTTTCAACCGGACACGTCCAATGGCCGGCATCTCAAAAAAATAAGCTTTTTGTGAAAATTCCCCAAAATTTTAAAATAACTTCTTTACATCATGGCGAAGAACGAAAAAAATCACATAAGATACGTTTTTGAACCATTATCCTATGTAAGCAGATTTTCGAAAAAAATTATTGTAACCGGAAATTCACTATGTTAAAGTTATTTTGAACTGAAATCATAAAACACGGAAATTGTAAACGATCTTTCAATACCAAAAGCACGTTCTTTTATTGTAATTCTGTTTAAAAATTTATTTTTCTACTCCTGTTGAAGAACACACTCATTATATATATTTTAATTGTTGAGAAAGTTAGGCATTATTCAAAGGTGTGGAGGAATGTTCATTACTCAATACCCTCTTGACCAATGAAATCCCAGTATTAATCATTATTCCATGAGCTGGCTTTTGTTTTGTGTAGATATGTATGTATCAAGTTTTAATTTAATATATATTGCCTAGTAACGTTCAAGTAAATAAAGTAGTTTATGTTTTGTTTTGATCGTTCTATACATAATATTATACAAACTTTTAATGAAATTAGAAATAGATTAAAAATTTGATTTAAAATTTATATTCAATTTTATTTAAATCAAAAAGGAAAAAAGTCGTAGAAAAAATATCGTATTCTACTCGCTTGCAATGGCTATTACTCACTCAGATGCATTACGACACTCGCCTCACAAGCTCGGCTCGTGTCGCAATTTCATCTTCGTGAGTAATAGCTATCATTACTAGCTCGTTGAATAATATACTATTTTTCATTTATTTTTAAGCGACCTGTATTTTCAAAACAATATAGGCAATCTGAAATGTTTTTTCAATTTCGACAGGCGTCTGCATCGGGCGTCTGTCGAGCAAAGGATCGATGGTGTAATGGATAGCACACCTGGCTAGTTACCAGAAGATCCTGGGTTCGATTCCCGGCCGATCCGGATAATTTTTTCAATCATTTTGTGATTTTTAATTTACAATCTGAAATGTGTGTAAAAAATATAAATAATATATATATATATATAAGTATTTAACAATGTTTGCTACACTACCAGTGCTAAAAACCTAATGTGGTGGAATAAGCGAATTTGAATTTGTTTTGTTTCACTTTAACACGTTTAATTTGTGGGAAGCCTGTCACATATTATGTATGCTTATAGCTGTCATAAAAGAGAACCAGTTGCTGTTCTATGGTACACGGAGAGAAAATTCATATAAAAATTACTGTGCTCAGCACTACAATCGTCGTGTAAAAGGCGAACATATTCAATTTTGTACGGTAAAAATATAAAAATTATAATTAATCATAGAAAATTTAAAGGATAGAATATTGTTTCCGTAATATTAGTTCCGTAAAATTTGTAAAACAGCAGAGTAAAAAGTTCCATTGCCGACAAAAAAATATTTTTTAATTGTTTTTCTTACAAAAATTACCATGCTGTATTATAATATTTGAAATGCTATCTGCTAATAGTAGAAAGAAAAAAATAGAAAGAAGGTTGTGTTTGTTGTGAACGCTGTTGTTGTGAACCTCACTCATAGCAAGTCACATAGCCAACCATAGGTTTGGACGACCAACTTGGTCGGACGGGTCGGACCAAGCACCTTGATCCATTAGACTGTGTTACAAGCAGCAAGCAGTATTCATTACACTGTGTTAGAGGACGGGGATGTCACCGTTTAATTCATCATTTTGTTACTTCACTATCTTTAGTATTATAATATATTGTCGGCAATCATTTTTGTATGCATCATAAAGTTCTTACAGGTTCGAAGTTTTTACAGGTACCGCCCAAGCAACATAAGGTTGCGGGTCAGTACGACAACAAGAATTAAACTATAACATATATGCATAAGAGTGTGATAAAAGTTGTGTTAGCACATTAAATTTTACCATGCTAGCACATATTTTTTATTTTGGTCGTCGATCGCGCACGCATTATAAGAGAGCATGGTAATTTTTCTGAAATTTTATCTACAAAAATTATATGATTTTTCTGTGTACATGTATAAGTCATTTTGATTAGAAGTATGTAATAAATCTGTCCCTACATTTGTAACTAAACTTTACATTCTTAAACTTATGCGACGTAAACTTAAACAAAGAGTAAATTTACTATTGTACAATTGAACGTTACCAACATGTTAAAACCTAACTGAAAATTTGTAGATAGAGAAAGAATAATTTCGAAACACTCTTTTAAAAAAAGTGCGAGATTTTAGAAAAATAATTTTTCTTTTTTAACAAGAATTTTTAAACTTCCCAAACTAACGAAGCGTGGGATTCGTTTTAATTACTTTGTCAAAAATCTTTTAACAATATAAAAAAACACATCCGTTTTAAAAAGTGTAATAAAATCTATAGACACAGAGGCGGAAATTAGTACCCTTGGCTCGCCCTCGTAATTATAGTTACCTAATTATAATAATTTCGTACATACCATCATTTATTCATCAGTTTTTAATTTACATAATATGATTATAAAGATTAGTTCAAATTACACAATTACCTCTTGCTAATTTTTTTACCACGAAACAACTACAAAAACGGAATAAGTTTATTATGCAAATTAAAACAAATACGACATAAATGTGAATGGTGTAAAATAATCAAATTTCCTCAGATAATTAAAATATTTTTTCGATTTGTTAAACAAAAAAATTATTTATTACAATTATGTTTAAATTATTTACAATTTGCAACATAGTTAATATTAATTTTATGTTAAAAAATATGTAATTCTAATACAACTGGTAATTGTTTAATTTAATTAATGTTGTTTACTACAAATACACATATTTTTTAAATGTAATTATGTTTTCCTGATAAAATCATCAGTAAAAATATTACTTATTAATTTAAATTTTACTTTAAATAAAATGAATTAAAAAATCAAAAATCAAAAAACAAAAAATTCCAAAAATCAACAACAAATTGAAATAGACAAAATCGTCCACAGATGTACTTCATATCTATTGTTTTATAGAGAATAATAATAATAAATGTAAGTGTATATTATTTATAGCATATTTAAGTTTATTTTTGTTTATGTTTTCGAATGTTTTGACATAAAGGTTTACAAAATATCAGATTATCATTTTCAACTTGATTATTTACATTTTCCGTTGAGAAAATCCATAGGGTTTCCAGGTTCAATCATTTTCTATAGTTTCATCCATATTGTAGCACCTTTGTATTACTGTAGTCGAAAACATGGTCCAAATTATATGTGTGTTGTGCCAAACCAGTGCGTAATTCACCTCTACCCAAATCCCACCTGTGTTGTTTTAGGCGATACTCGAGAGCCTTAGATGTCTGACCAATGTACGAAGAGCCACAACTCGAACAAGGGACTGAATAAACTAGATGGCTTCTTTCTTCAACTGGAGTCACTCCTTTTAGGTTTGAGTAGAGGGAATTTTTTATGGAAAAGGGGTACTCATACACTGGAGAAAACCCTTGAGATTTAAGGAAAGAGAAGACTGGAATGATTGATTCTCCCATATAAAGCAGTGATATTATTATATTCTTCTTGGGCGGTCTTTTGTTTGTGTTGATCGTGATACAGGTATTATTATATGTACAGTGAACGAACTTTTTTGTCATACTATCAATAACAGACTTAGCTACTCGTATGGCTGTAGGTCGATATTCTGGATGTGATAAATTTATGGCCCTATTAAGAATACTATATGCAGTATTGCGTTTTACATGTACTGGATGATTGGAATGCCAGTTGATTAATCTGAACGAACAATAAGGTTTCCGATACCAGATAGTTTTAAGTTTATTTTCATTATATCTTAAATTTGTACGTCCAAAAATGAAAGTTTTTTATTTTCTGCTATTTCTATAGTGAACTTTAAACTATCAGAAAATGAATTGAATATGTCAAGAATATGCTGCGTACCGTCATAAGGCATTGCTAGAAGTATATCATCAACATACTTGAAGAAAAACGGTACAGTAAAATCCAATCTGTCCAGGCATTCATCAACCAGCAAATCCATCAGCACATTACATACGACCACTGATAGCGACCCCTCACAGGGAAACCATCCAACTGTTTAAAAACGCCATCAGTAAACCTAGTGGTGAAAAAAGAGTTGTTAATTATCAAACGCAAGCCTTCCAAAAATGTATCATAGTCTATGTTCGTGAAAGACTGTATATTTGTCCAATTTTTCTCCACCCAGTTTAGAAAAATACTGGTGGGACAGTTTCTAAATAAGGATTGTACGTCCACACTTATCAGTTTATAACCATATGGAATTTTTTTATTCTGAATTTTCTTAACCAATTCAAAGGAATTTTTTATGTCATATTTACTTGAGTAAGCCTTTTGTACAATGTTTGAAAAAAATTTGGTTAAGTTATATGTATAACATTGTGTTAGTTGTCGAACAAATTGGACGGAATGTCAGTTCATCTAAGTTATTAAAAGGTTTATGAGTTTTAGGAAGAAAATTTATTCCAAAAATTCCTTATAATAATAATCCAAAAATCACCTAAACTTTCCCTATACCTTAAAAACTACTCAACCAAATTTTTTTTAAATTTTATACTGAATATAGGGTAAAAACCCCTGTACCCGAACGCGTTCAATACTCGAACAGCTTTGATATTTTATATATTAATGAAGTTATTTCTGAAAAAATCGATAAATATTAAAACTGTTCGAGTATTGAACGCGTTCCGGTATAGGGGCTTTTAAGTTACTATGTATTATTATTAACTTCTATCTGAACTAAATTTTTCGTCAATATCCGTGCAAAAAAAAATTTAATACAAAAATAAACAAAAGTTTCATGAAAATTTAAATTTTTAAATTTAAAAACTCATATAAATTCCTCAATTTTTCATTTTTCTTATATTTTTTGGGTTCATCGACATTTTACATACAGGGTATTTCAAGCAACTCAAAAACATATCAATTTTAATATGGTGAAAATTAGTTGTGATCAAAGGTGTTTTATCTTGTTTTTACTAGATATTTAATAGCAGCAAATTTATTGTAATAATTATAAATATAAATAAAAACTAAATTAATATTGAACTATACTATTATTTAATAACGGAGACAACATTTAGTAATTTTTTTTTAGATTTGTTGTAGTTATACTTTTGTTTGCAAAAAAAAATATCATTTTAAAATTAAATGTTATGTGTACTACTATATACAAAAATCATGCTTAGAAAAAATACTCTGATATGAACAGTATTTTTTCCCATGTAAAATTTTGTATATTCTTACTTCTGTGAACAGGTAGACAAAAGGACTTAAGTCCATTTTTTATTTATTTTTTTTTTTTTTTATTTTATAATAAGGACCAAGAGACTATCTCATATATTTCCAAAAGGGCAAAATTCAATTCCACCCCTAACATCATTTTTTATGCACTTGTTATAAAAAAATTCTTTTCAGAAACTAACAAAAGAAGTTAAGGTCTTAAAATTCTTAATAACATAATAAATAAGTACATAGTTTAATTAAATTGAAAATGTATTTTTATGGCAACAACTACCCGCTAAAACGAGTTAAGTTCACAAATGGTTTTAAATAATGCAATTTTTTGTTGTTTTTTATATGTTAAGTCCATAAAAATGTCTTAAAAAATTTTAGTTTAAGGTTTAAAGTTAATTTTTTTTATGATTTACTGTGTTACATGTTAAGAAAGTAACTGATTTAAAAAAATTTACAAAATGTTATGTAAACTTGAAGATAATTCAAATAAACCGATGTTTCCTACATTTCATTTTAGTTTTTACTCTCTACTGTAAAGCTGAAATTTTGGACTTAAGTCCTTTTGTTTACCTGCGCTAGATATTATGTTATAATAATTATATGAAAAAAAAAATACGGTGGCTAGAACGCCAGCCATTTAGGGGAATTGTAGAGTGACCCGCTCCAATGGAAGGCTTTTGTAGCCGCCATTTCTCAACATTCTGGAAATGTCCCTCAGCTTCGCCCGTCTAAACATATTTCTCCCTTAAATTTATTTTTAATTCAGAGAGTACTAGCGTCGTAACACTTTACAAAAATCATTAAAAATGTATGGAAGTTGTTTATGATTAAAAAGGCAAACAATACAATAATTAAATGAACCGTGCCACATTGAAAATTTAAGGTAAATGACAATATAATGTTATCTTCCGGTGCACGTGCAAGTGTCTCGAGGTGCATTATATAAGCACACGACTTCAATGTATAAATAAACAGACAACTAGGATTTCAATTGTTGTCATTTTAACACGGAGTTCATTATGTGTACAATACATTATTCTTATTATAAAATCGCTGCACATATAAGAAAACACATTGCTATACAAACAGAGTTGGTAGAGCATCACAATTATTGCTATAACTTGAAAATTTTTAGTTGCTATGTAACAAAGAATTTCCTATTTTCAGAGGAGTTCCACCATAAAGAACGGTGTCCAATTACTATAGCTTTTAGGCCATGAACTTTGATAAAATACTACGTATGTTATTTATGTACAGAGCAAGAACCCTAAATGAAACACCGTGTCAGGATTTTAGCGAATTTCCAGGATTAATCCACTTTAAAAAATGTAGAGCACACAAAAATGTAAAATAATAAATAAAACAAAACTAAATAATGTCAAAAACTAAAATAAATTTCAAATAGACAGTTGGACAGAACCCCCCAAAAAACCAGGCCTTAGCCATTTGTCTCATTTGTCTATAAAATGACTCGGCCCTGAGTGTGGATATTTATCTGAATTACATTCTCGACCAAGTGGTCCGAAGACGACATTTCATATTACACGGAATATTAACCCAGATAATGGCGAAAATGATTTCAAGAATTCTATTCAAAATTAAAGAATTCCTTTTAAACATTTCTCTAATGCTTAAAAAAGTATCGACAGGCGGATTAAATCACTTTGGGACCCTAAATATTTTCTTCTTACCGGCAGGACCGGCGCGACCATATAGGCGAACTAGGCGACCGCCTAGGGCGTCAGAAATCGAGGGTCACCAAACATCTAGGAACGTACGATTATAAATATTGCAAGTACTGTATGTATTTTTGTTAACTAAATTCACTTTCTAAACGATTTTAATATTTATGTATTTTTATGTCAAAAAGGTTGATCGGATACATTATATCTAGAGAAGTACATTAAGAAAAGGGTCAGTCAACCTTTTTTTTTAATTATCTCTTTTTATAACTTTTTATTGGAATATTTTTTTAATGCTCAAAAAAGTGTCGATATTTATCTGAATTACATGGTCGGCCAAGTGGTCGGGAAACAACATTTCATATTACACGACCTAATGTTATTCCAGTTAACGACGAAAATGATTCCAGGCTACAAGAAATCTAGTCAGAGTAAAAGAATTACTTAATTACTTTTAAACATTTCTCTAATGCTTAAAAAAGTCTCGAAATTTATCTGATTTAGATGTTCGGCCAAGTGGTCGGGAAACGACATTTTATATTACATTACCTAATATTATTCCAGAAAATGGCGAAAATGACTCCAGGCTACAAGAATTCTATTTACAATTAAGTAATCGATTATAAATATTTCTCTAATGCTCAAAAAAGTGTTCATATATTTATCTGCATTACATGGTCAACCAAGTGGTCAGAAAACGACATTTCATATTATATGATCTAGTTTTCCAGGTAATGACAGAAATAATTCCAGTCTAAAAGAATGACGCAGTCCATGTCGCAGGGAAGACTGGTAGACTTGGCGACAATATCAACTGAACAAGAATTAGCGCAAACCATCGTCTTTAATGAACTAATATAATTTTCTAAGCTTAAAACTAAGAAAAATACAATACGCGTATAATCTTCAGTTTTTTGTTTCCTGTTTTGTTATACCTTGTTTTCTCTATTCTTTTGTTTTCTTATCTTTTTTTTATAATAATTATATTTATAAATAATTTATTGCAAATAAACAAGCAATAATTGTGAGTTAATATACTTTGTGAAAAACTTTTACACATTAAAAGTTGGAGATTCATTGAATGACTTTTAACTGTTATTTTGCCTAAATAAATGTTTATTAAGTTAGGGGGCGCCAAAAGATATTTTGCCTAAGCCGCCAAATAACCTTACGCCGGCCCTGCTTACCGGGCCCCTCCTACCACTACAAGATGTAGAGCACACAAAAAAATATAAAACATTAAACAAAACAAAACTAAATAATATAAAAAACTAAAGCAAATCGCAAATATTGATTCAAATATTCATAAAATAAAGTAAAAAAAATATTTTTTAAGAAAAAGCTTTTATTTAAAAATGGGCTAAAAAAAAATGAAATAACTACTGAGTGAAGTTTGAAGCAATATGCAACATAATTTATAAAAACCTGAGGCGTTATCATTAATTATTTCTGTTTTGGATATAAGTGTAGCTATTTTACTTTTCAGTACTTACCAAACTTAATTAAACGCCTCAAGCTTTTATAAATTATGTTGCATATTGCTTCAAACTTCACTCAGTAGTTATTTCATTTTTTTAGCCCATTTTTAAATAAAAGCTTTTTCTTAAAAAACATTTTTTTTACTTTATTTTATTTTCTACTCTTTAGTCTGATTACAATTAATTTTAAAAAAAAAAAATAAAGAAGTAATTTTTTTACCTATATTTTAATCGGTTAATTTACCCTAATCAGACATAACTATGGAAACAAAAAATTGCAATGTAAATGTAAAATAAATAGACAATATTTGACAATTCGAAATGTCAAAAAGTTGCATAGGACTAAAAATCAACAATTTTGGTTTGGGGCAATTTAGGGAAAAACTAATTATACAATATTGCATTGTCATCAAGGTTAGACACGTATGCAAAATTTGAAACCTCTTTCTCAATTAGAACCTGTCTAAAGTTTGATTCCAAGATTTGATCTAAACCAACATACTAACATAGCAAGTTAAATAAAAGCTTAAGTCCTGAATAAAAACTTGAAGACTTTCCATTTCCTTCATAGGATGACTCAAATTTTGTCCCAAACAAAGACTATAATGAGTCCCCTTGCGGCAACATTTCCACTTCCCAGCGTTTCCACCACAGCTAACATTTATGTTTTCTATGACTTTAAAAGTCACATTAATACCATTCAGAAATCAAATGAGAAATTAACATAATATATATTAATAATTTACAGTTTGTATAATTTCAATAAGATTAGGAACGGTTATTTTCTATAATAAAAATTTTTAGGAACAATAAATTTAAAAAAATATTACAAAATATTTTCTTGAATTAAAAATTACATTCAATAAAAATTATCAAGGTTTTCCCTGCATTGTATTCAAAGAAAATTTTATTCAAAATAATTTTCAATGCCTATAAATATTTAGGCGTGGCTTACACAATTATTGCTGAAGGTAATATAATTTCTGAAATTCTTCACATTAATTAGGGATATATTCATACTTACAGTTTGCCTAGAAGCGTAGAAGCAAACTTGTAAGTATAGCCTTGATAATGACTCTTATTTATGAAAGCAACTTTTCAAAAAACCTTAATATTGAAAAATACAAAAAGTCAGTACAATTGTTCCCATGAATAATACAAAGGAGAACTAGTTAGTCAATTATGATTCTCACCATGTAACGTCTTGTCTGGGTTAATAAAATATGAATGTGAGTTTAAAAAATAGAACACAGCTCAGTTGGAAATACATATGTACATATTTCAACATGTCAGATTATATTACAAGGTTTGATATTAATTAATTAAACCTTAAGATTTACAAAATAATTAACCTGTATTAATATTCTAAACAGACATTAAATTGTTAAAATAATTATAAGGATCGATTTAAAAAATTTTCACACAGCTAGGAAATTACGCTGTTTTAGATCGACAAAGGACATATTGTTTATTAAAAAAAAAAAAAAAATTATGAATGTACTTAAGACCACAGGATTTAATAAGTTTCTGTTATTTTCTCACTAATCTAATAAAACTAGAAGCAATTCTCAAAGTAAAAAGAACAAAATTCTTAGGATGAGACTAATTGTAAGCTCTACAATAAAAGTTACAATAGGGGCATTATAAAAAACTCCTTTAAAAATAAACTGAAATTTCACCATAACATAAAATCGGTCGCAAACACAATAAATCTAACTAATCTCACAATCAGAAGTGCAATTGATATTAAGAAAACGCCTGTGACCTCGTAGGAATATAATTAAAAGATTTAAATTGTTTTAAAACAATAAATCTTTGAAGAACATGAATTCCATCACTTTACCTGATGATACATTACATCAAGCATTAAGAATTTTAAGAAAGCTAAACCTTTCAGACATAGGCATCTAATTATGCGATAAAAACCTGACCCGAGAACCTTTAATAATTATATTATCTTTTATAATAAATAATTTAAGTGTAGGGGAGACTGGGACTAAATGGTAAATTGTCAAAACCATTTTTCTGCATTATCTTTTGAATGGCAACAGTTACCAAGCTGAAATTTTGACCTTAGAGGGCCTTCTTGACTAGAAAACAAACGACGTTAGTAATGTGAAGTTCATCTGACCCTTATGGTGTACATATTCTTAAATGTGTTTCGATAATGCCGAAGTAATTTTCTTTGCTGCCATACTTTTCATCTGAAACGGAGTTTTTTCGGACATATCCTCATCAAAGTAAGTATATTAGTTCATTTATGTATTGTGAATAGAAATCTTTAAATTTTTTTGTATATTTATCGTCATCATTTATACGTGATCGTTGTCAAAGCCCAAAACGTACCTTGGGGCTAACAATAAGTGTTAAATCATTGGTAAAGCTAAATGTTAAATGGTTTTTTTTTATTTTCTTCTATTTTCTCTTCTTATTTTTCGGTTTATATGTTTAATAAATTGTTTCTATTTCTTATTTCAAATATTTGTGTACAGGTCTTCTGATTTCGGTCTATCATAAAGTGTACCTGTTTCTTGTTATGTTTGTTTATAAATGATAGTTTACATTATTGAAAAATTTGATCGTAAATATCTTCTAAACTGTGCGTCGTAGCGAAAAAGTAACGAAATTTATAAAGGCTTAAGCGAAGCAAATTGTAAGTACTCGAAACATATTACAACTGTTAAAACCTACTTTTCGTTATCGAAAATTATCGACACCGAGTTATTAATTATAGTGGTTTAATTTATACTCCATTAGTCCCACTAATCTGGCCCACTAATAGTTAGCTGGCCCATTAGTCCCACTAATATTTTCAAAAAAAAAATAGTTTTCGATACTTTTCGTAAACATTAACTTTAAATCGTAAAGGCTTTGCAGGTTTAAGCGAAGCAAGTTGTGGGTATTCCGAACATATTTGAACTGTCAAAACCTACTTTTCGTTATCAAAAATTATCGATATAGAAAATAACGATATTTTTAAAATTTAAGTTCTAAATTTCTACATATTCGTTATCAGTTGTACTATAAAATTCTCTAAAATTTCTAGTAGCTTTTATTTTCAGAAAAAAATAAGTCAAACTGATAATTTTTCATTTTCTTTTTTATAAAATTTGTACTTTTCAATAAATGGGCGTTTTTCTTTACATCATTCATCGTTTTGATATCCTTTTACATATTTACTTCGTTATACAACTCAAAAAGTGATTTCAGTAGACTAAAAATATGTTGAAACACTCAGTTTCACATATTTAACATTTAGCTCCACCATGGGGCTGAATGTTAAAAAAATTTAAGTTCAGAGAAAAGGAAAAAACATGCACTTTTGGTGGAAAAATCACAAACTTCATGAAAAGTTGTAGAGGACTAATTTCTCTACAAGATAATTGTGTCATATATATGTTGGAGGATTTAGTGCCTCAAAATTTGCCAAAAGTTTACCATTTAGCCCCAGTCTCCCCTACCTACTTTATTTTATGAATTTAATTTTTTTTTTTAATTTCCTGGCGCTAAGAAATCTTACATTTACCACTTTATAAAGAAAGTTATAATTAATATACTACAATTACTACTTGGCATAAATAACTTAGCAAGTAAGAATGAGTAATAATACTGATTTAAGTACCTACCAGTGACGATTTGCATGTGTGAAATTGTTAGAAATAATGAATAACACGTAGAGATACATACCTATGTCTTATGTCTGTAATAAATCCATAAACTTAATTTCACCTAATTAATTATTAGACTATAACTTAATTCGATTATTATCTAAATTAGAAGATAATCTTACTAATTTTTTCGACAATTAGAAGTAAATCGGAAGAATTAACTGAAAACAATTTTACTATCAAATAGTGTGTAAAAATTTAATTTACTTTTTATTTTGACAACAATTAAAATTTTCATTGTCCTCTACAAAAAATCCAAATCATAAAATAATAAATACAAAAAATTCAGCAAGGGTTAAGTCAAGATTTCGGATTTTTTTCGTCTCGCATATCTCGAGAACAAATGATAATATCAACTCCGGACTAATTTCATTAGGTGCGTAATCAACATTCCACCAAACAAGTATTCAAAAAATTTCTTGCACCCGGGAAGTTGACAATTAATCAACTTTGAGAGCAGAAACTAGCGTGTTTGAAGTTTCAAATCTTTTATATATATATATATATATATATATATATATATATATATATATATATATATATATATATATATATATATATATGTATATATATATATATATATATATATATATATATATATATATATATATAAAATTATTATATTTTTCAATTTCAACTGTTGACTACATCAAATAACGATTACTATCCTCTCTTCATCACGTTTAATTTCATACGTATCAATCAAACTTGATTTCTAGGTGTATTAGGTATAAAATTTCACACCAATAATTACAAATAACAAAAAAAGTAAAAAAAAAATGATACGCGCTAAATATTTTATAATTCGCTTCAAGTGATTTCGTAATTGAAATAAAAATAGAAAAAAAATAAGATGATATATAATATTTATGATTTTATATAATCAAAATAGATCATGGTCAATTGTTTAATTAAACTTGCCCAGTTCATTCTTAAGTATATCTAATACACACTTTCCTCTAACAAACTTTTAAAAATTTTTCATGAAGGTTAATCAAAACTGAATGCTATTTAAATATCCATTTTATTATGACTTTTATCTGTCTATTTATTATACTTTTTATCGTATAAATGTCAGCAATCTAATTTTTATAAAAATTTTATTAAAATAGTTTGTATGAATATGACAAACGTAGCGTTATGTAAATCTATGATTAAAGATTATTTATTCATCGACATTTTCATATCACATTAAAATTTACTACACTCCACTCCGTTGGCACTCAGTTATGAAAATTTTTTTTATTACTCATGCGGGAGAAGTACTAACTTGGCGCACACATTTCTGTATGCAAAATAGCTGTTTGCCCATTGTACTCTTCCCGCATACTTTTTTGCGTGTTTTCCACACGCAAAGCCGCGTCTTAATTTTTCATTTAATAAATATTTCATAATTATTTCTATAGAAACCACCAACAAAGTAATTTAAACGATAATTAATTCAGAAAAAAAGACGAACACTTAAAAATATTATTTTAAAAAGTAATAAAAATGTCAAAAATTGTGATAATAATAGAAAAAAGTATGTGAAATTCGTAATAAGAAATAGTATGTGCAACTCGTGCGGGATTGCCGATTGCCTCACTCAAGCAAATGAGCGCACTCACTACGTTCATGCGCTCAACTTCGCTTTTGTGGGCAATCGACAATTTCCCGCACTTATTGCACAATATACTATTATTGAACCTAAAAAATATCGAGAACAGCACTACAGTGTATGGATGGAGAACGAACAGTAACCGGGACTGTAATGTGAACACAGCCAGATTTTACCGGATCGAGACTGAATCGAGAGGGTATCGAGAACGGCACTATCAGAAACGAATCAATCCACGTTGAGGCCCTAGGAGTTTTCTCCTTACCGGGCCCCCTCCCCCTCCCCCCAGAAGATATAAATCACACAAAAATATAAAACAATAAATAAAACGAAACTAAATAATCTGGAAAACTAAAACAAATCTTAAATATTGATTCAACTATTCAAAATAAACAGTATAACCGGACCCCTAGCCATTTTTCTCATTTGTCTATGTCAGGGCTTCTTAAACTAACGGTCGCGGCCCCATTTGGGGTCGCTTAGCGAAATCTTGGGATCATAGCAAAAAATTGTTTATATGTATAATTATATATTGTTACCTAATCAATAAATCCTTACAAAATACTTATATGTCTCTATTTGGGGTCGCGAATGAAAAAAGTATAAAAAACCCTGGTCTATGTGATGTTCCGGCCCTGAATGTCAATATTTCATGGTCGTCCAAGTGGTCGGAAAACGACATTTCATATTACATAACCAAATATTATTTGAATCAATGGCGGAAATGATTTCAGGCTACAAGAAATCTGTTCAGAGTTAAACAATTGCTTTAAAACATTTCTCTAATGCTTAAAAAAGTGCAGCCTCGGATCTACGATTTTTTAGAACCGGGGCAAAAACTTGAAAATGGCGCCCCCCTCTTCAACCTTTGACATAAATTGTCAAAAGAACTCATAAGTATATATAAGTCCTTTATAAAACTCCAATTTTTCCCGTTGCGGCAATGATAAAAATTGAGGGTTTTGTAAAGGATCAATATAGATACAAATTGATTTTTTATTTTAACAAATCTACTCCGAAAGCATTACAAGTTGTGCAAATTTCAAATTTTTATCACCAGCCCCATCAGAGATACAGGGGCGCAAGATTCCAAAATTTGGGAAAAAATCAGTTTTCGGAAGTTTGTAAAAATTAAAGGATACAAGTTTCACAATTGAAATAGTGTGTATTTGTTTCATAATGGGTAGTTGTACCCGTATAGCTATTCTCATAAAAAATACTAAGCGAGGTATAAAACATTCCTTCTATAAGAAAAAAAAAAATGTTTTCTTAATTATGGAAGGGGCGAAAACAGATTAAATATGAACATCAGTTAGTAAAGAGACATTTATTACCTTTAAAATGGTTTTCATTTCAACCTTTTAGGATGAACGGTTTATGAAATATGTGCATTGGCATAAATGGCTGCAAACACAAAATTCAGTGCAAATTGGAAAACGAAAATGGCTACCACGCTTAAAGGGTTCAAGATAATTTTTTTTAAGAATCGTTCTCAATACTTTAAATACTTTAAATACTCGTATAATAGAAACAACTGGAAGAATATTGATTTTTTCTAAAATGGTCGAGCAACCAACTTTTTTTTAGACCATTTGATATAGACCGACCTAGTATGATTTTGGCGCCCCCTGAAACTGACGCCCGGGGCAGGGGCCCCAGTTTGCCCCCCTTATATCCGGGCCCGAAAAAGTGTCGATATTTATCTGAATTACATGGTCAACCAACTGGTCGAAAAACAACATTTTATATTACACGATCTAATGTTATTTTAATTAATGGCGGGAATGATCTCAGCCTACAAGAAATCTATTCAGAGTTAAACAATTGCTTTTAAACATCTCTCTATGGCTTAAAAATGTGTCGATACTTATCTGAATTACATGGTCGGCCACGTGGTCGGAAAACGACATTTCATATTACACAATCTAATATTATTCCAATTAATGGCGGAAATGACTCCAGGCAACAAGAATTCTGTTTAAAATTAAATAATTTCTTTCATACACGTCTCTAATGCTTAAAAAAGTGTCAACAGGGCGGATTAACCCACTTTGGGGCTCTAAATATTTTTTTCTTACTGGCCGCCTCCCATCCCCACAAAATATTAAGCAAACAAAAAAACATATATAACAATAAATAAAACAAAACTAAATAATGTGAAAAACTAAAACAAATCTCAAATATTGCTTCAAATATTCAAAATAGATAGTTTGATAGAACCCTTCAAAAAGCCGGGCCCATAGCCATTTATCTCATCTGTCTATGCGATGAATCGGCTCCGAGCACTGGAACTTCGGAATACTTCTAAATATGTTTTAATGAAACTGTTTAAATTCCAGGCACGAGAAACAATTCTAGAAATTTTAAAGATTTGGCAACCTTCCACAATCCTCTATTCAATATGCTTACGAAAACGAGAGGTAAAAAACCACTACATACAAGTGTACGTAATACACACAATATTTTATTCTAAAAAAACTGTTACCTTGACAGTGAAAGTGTATTTTGGTACGAATTACGAATTAATTATTACTAATTATTACAATTTTATTTTCTCTCCTTTAGTACAACACGTAGCAACACAGTATGTGTTCCCCTCAAAACATCACAGATCAATAAAGATATATACTTAATTTATAAAAATATCCACGGCCATATAAAATTAGATGTATTTATGCATCTCTAACTTTCTTTTATAGACGTGATTGAGGATGTAAAGGTCAATGGCAACGAAAGCCAATCAAATTCATATCGTTCCAAAAGTGATTTAACACCATAGATATAGATTTGAAATGTAATTATGTGTATCTTAATCTAGAATTAGTTAAATGTTAATTATTTTTCAAATTAAACCAAGCAAAGATTAATCTTTGATTGCTTCAATTTAAAATATGTTAACTAACGTAAAAGCCCCTATACCGGAACGCGATCATATATCCGAACAGTTTTGATATTTATATGTTAATGAAGTTATTTCTGAAAGAAACTTCTAATAACAAAAATTATTAATAGAATGATTATTTTCCACTTTAAATTCACCTCGCATTTAATGTTTCCTTACTTAATTAAAGAAATACATATATATATTAAACAATTTTTGTTGAATACAGTATTTTGATCCTTTATTTACGTCTGAAACTTAAACCATTCTATGTTTCCTACTTTAAAGATGTCACTCTATGTGTCATATTACTCATATTACACGTCTGTTTGTATATCGGTTACCAACTTCTAGTATCATTAATATTTCGCTGTTTGGATATAGATGTCGATATTTTGTAAAAGAAAAACATTAATAAATAAAAATTTTTGGGTTGTATTTTTTAAAGCATATTCATAGGATTAAAAAGACTTTCTTTCATGCTTATCAAGAAAAAAAAATGGATGTTTAATTTATTTGTCAATTTTTATAAGTCAGTTTAATTGCACACCTAAAAATAGTGTTCCGGTATAGGGACTTTTACGTTATATTCAAAGTCAATTTTTTTAAAAAAACAAAAAAAAACCGGACCGCTGAAGTGGGCTCCACGGCAGTAGCTAATTTAAAAGATTAAACTTTTTTTAACGACGCTTGAGCGTTTTTTCGTCCGATGAGTACTAGCCTCTCCCGGCAAACCCAGCTCCAAAATTTTAACGTAACTGTCAAGTATTGTTAAATAAGTGGTTCTAAGTATGTTGATTATAAATTCACTTCCATTGCCGAAGAAAATAACTGAACTTGGGAGGGGGCAAGGAATGATTAATGTTTCAGAAGTAGCCCTGGAAGCGATCAAATCTCTCTTTATTAATAAAAAACCGGGTCCCAGGTTTTCGAGTTTTTAATAAAAACAGATTCGGATATGGTTGAAGCGCTGGGAAGGCGAAAAATTTTTATTAAAACCTCAAATTTTGCCCTTATTTCAAGAAACAAGGATACGGATAAGATGGGATAATGATCAATTTATTAAAAAATTGTTTGTGTAATAATCAAATGCGAAAAAATACTTTTGCATGGTCAATTAAATAAACGCATTAACTATACCGAAATATATTTGAACAAAAATAAACAATTTTTTATTGGATTTGTGGAATTTTAATTCATTTCTGTAGACCCCGTTTCCGAAATTTTGGGTTAATGATTCAAAATTGAAATTAATACAATATTCGTTAAGCATCCAAAAGAAATTAAATAAAGTTTCTCTTTAACTTGAACTATTCCATCGATCGTCACTCAAAAGCTCAAGATTTTTCTAACTGATTATCTCAAGTCGACGTGTTTTAAGCTTTCTCATTTTTTGATAAATTATCTAGATGTAACACCTTAAGTAATTTTTGACAATTTTCAACTTAGAAAAGGATCTTTCTATACAATCGCTATGAAGACACGTAAAATAAAAAAACCGTAAGCAACTTCTAATAATATCAGGGAAACTCGTAGCTATATGTACTTGAATGTTAATGGCAAATATTGGGAGGACATTTTCTTTCATCTTTTCTTGGCGGTTTAGGAATTTTTCGAGTTTTTTTTCCATTTTTGGTCGTGCGCCCTGGACCGACTGCTCCACTTACTCCACTGTTGTTACGCCACTACCAACAGCCTGCATATATTAGGGCACACAATGAACTGAGCTAAATTCATTTCGGAACAAAATTCTTTGTAAAACACTTTTACATTTTCATGGTACAATTAAATTATACGTTACAAGAAATATGTAAGACGATACAGGCATAAAATTTCAGATTTGGTTTCATCTACGTAAAGTGTACGAAAAAAATATAAATAAAAACTTCCTTTTCATTTTGGATGACCTTGATAGAGTAATAAAAATTTCTCCACAAGTGAATCAGGTGTACACGCATCTGTACTATCAGCCTTTCTTGTACATTTAAAACAACTTTAAAAGTGAAATTTGATAACAATTTTAGAATATTAAAAAAAGTATTTCACATCCGTTTAATCAGTTGTTGTTTTTTTGTTTAATTTCCATTTTAAACAAATATTATACCATGTGAAATAGTTAAATTCTCTAACAATGGAAATATTTTCAAAATCAAACCACTAGTTTTAAGTTTATTTTTTAGGAAAAATCGTAAAAAAACATGGCAGGCTAATCACGAGGTAGCGGCCATAGCTTTTCCTTACATTTTCTAGTATTTCCACTCCAACCACTTCCCCATCAACTGCCATAGGATATAGATAAGTAAAATTAATATATAAGGCATGAAAATTGTTTGAAAATTAACAACTGATGTTCGAAACAGTTGTCGAATTTTTAAGTGAGATTCTGTAAAGTAAAATATTTGTTTTATTTTAATAGAAAAATAAAATTACCTCATTAATAAATTAGATAATTTTTGACCCCTTCCACCCATACAAAAAAATCCAAAAAAAAAATACACGAGTTAGTGCATTATTAGGAGTTTTTAGAAGTTTACTAAAAAAATTTCATTGGTGTGCCAGTTTCTTAAAAATAAGAAACGGCAAAATATTCTAGAGGCGGCAAAATGTAGAATTTGAAGTTTTTTTTTTTGCTCGTCACTTGCGCTTTTTAAGGAGGGCGGCAGATTTTAGGGGCGGCAAATTTGCGCAAAAAGGGCGGCAAAAATTTTTTTACCTTTCTAGGGGCGGCATTTTTCACTGACCCTAGAGCGGTACTTAGGGTAAATCCGCCACTGATTAAGGCAGTATTATTCTAATTTGATTAGATTTTTTTATTTCATTTTCCGAAAGTATAGACATTTAAAAATGTATCTTCAAAAGGAAATTTAAAAATTTTGAAAATTTACAAAGTTATAGCCATTTTAATACGGTATATTCTGAGTATCAGATATTATATGTACTTCAAAATTTAAATGTGTTTTTCTTGAAACTACATTTATGTTACTTTATGGTATAAACTACATACATGTTACTTTATGGTATAAACTACGAATATTGCGAAATTTTAATGTTTACTATTTTTAAAAAATAAATAAGTTTGATAAACCTTAAAAAATAATTTTTTTTCAAACAGCTGCCATTTTTAGAATTTCTAAATTTTTTTTCAATGTACTTCCTGCCAGAATGACAACCTTTCTAAACCAGAATCTTTTTTTTATTTCAGATGAACACAAAGCCCAAAATCATGCCAACCAACACATCACTTTTTTGCATGGCTATATTTAAATCGCTATAAGTCTTTGAATTTTCATTTTTTTGTATAAAATTTTTGTACATGTTCTTAAAATAAAATATCAATAAAGAGATGATAAAAAATTACCTCACCATACTCTTCCTAAACTTAAGATAATTTCTTTTTAAAATTAAAAACATAATTCAATATTATTGACCCAATAAGTTATTCCGTTTCCAAGCAAAAAAAAAAAAGATTTTGTAAGAAATATTTATTACATTATACTTTCTTTACGTAAAGCATCTTCTTTATTAAATAATCCGAAATCAATAAAGCGTAACAAATGAATCCAATGAATCAGTAACTAACTTTCAGCTTCACTAACTTCTAAAAAATAAATATGTTAAAAAAAAATTTCGTAGTGTCTATGTACCCATAAATGTTAAAAGAATATAATGAAAAATGATTATGATGATTACCTGATCTTGTAATTAAAAGTGAAAATTACATATGCATTATAAAATATTTGAGTGTCACTGAACAGCTTGTAAGTTCATTTTTTTTCTATTTTATTTCTTGCCTAACATATTCTTAGACTTTCCCTTTTTATTATAATTATTATAATTTACAAAAAATCTTATTTTTTTACAATATATGTATCTATAATATTTATTTTTACACTTCCTATTAACGTTTATTGTTATTAATTATAAATTAGTCAGTGGCGGCTTAACAACAACTGTTTATAATAGTTCGCCACGTTTTATAATTCGAAAATATAGTCTAATCGCGTTATAAGTCCGCTTTAGGGCTGTAGGAGAATATAATTCTTAGAATTCCTGTACCCCCACTTGTGCTTAGTAGTCGACCGCCGTAACTCGCACTTCCCCTACTTTTCAAGCGTGTAAGTGTGTACTTATTCGTTCGTATTCGTTAGAAGAGGCACAAAATCTACCTATTTTTAATAAATAAATTTACTAATATTTTCTAAATGCATTCTATAGTTTGTGAGATAGGAGTTTAAACGATATGGTCCACACATATTTTCTTTAAAAAAATTTTTAAAATCTTGTAAAAAAGAGAATTGTAAATAATATTGTTCGTCAAAGTTTGTAATGTAATCCGAACGATGAACGAACAAAACTTCCTTTGGTCAACTACACATGTATTGTGTAAACACGGACCTATAAAAAAATTCTGACAGGATGATTCATGAGTTGCACTAATCGTACGCTTGCTAGTTTATTAACATCAACACCAATGTTCCGGTCTCATAACAAGAGACTGAAATGGATTTTTTTTTCGTTCATGGAGAGGGAATGTTTACAACAGAGATAAAATCGGCGGACTTATAACGCGATTCGACTGTACAATCAATTCATGAATTACTTTATTATAATCGAAATCTAGGCTCTTAAATTATCAATTGTATACGAATAATTTGTGGTAATTTTTTAATCAGTACTATTTTTAAGTAAGGTTGTTTAATGATCTTGAAACCCCTTTCAACAGAATTGAAATAAAGACATTCTAAAATTTTGAATTTGTTTATTGTTCGTTTCTTAATATACTTCCGCATTGATTAATAATTATTTTATATGTACAAATTATATCATTTGAATGAATTTTTTTAGACTTATAAACATAAAAATACACACTATTCTATAAATCAGAAGATATTTATGTTTACATTAATTGTTACGTTACAGAGCGACCTTGAGAAACAAAAGAAATTGATTACTTTGAAACCAAATTCATTTTAAGTATGAAAATAGATTAAAATATTTTTACAAAACTGACGAAATATTTATAAAAATCTTTTATTACAATAATATGCAAGAACTCAACAAACTTCTCGTAACAATTACCTATATATATATATATATATATATATATATATATATATATATATATATATATATATATATATATATATATATATATCAAATTCTAAATCCACTTTAAGGCCCGTTGCACACTATAGTGTCGCTCTCGATACGCTATTAATTCGTTCTCAGTGCAATAAAATATTCTTTTAGTTTACTTTTATGATAACGGAGTAGAATGGGATCATAAAAGTATTCATACTATCGTACAAATCATATTCTCATAGACATATCGGTATTGGACCGCGATCAGAACCGTACTAAAATCGTAGAGAATAAAATGAACATGCCATTGTCCCTTTTGTAAGAATATTTTATCGAACCGAGAACGGCACTATAGCATAGAACAAAACTAAGTCAAACTTTAAGATAATATTATGTATTACTTTTGAAATTTAGGATTTATAAATAAATGAACACTTTATTTTCAGATGGATCCAGTTACTTCTCACAATCTCCTTTCTTTTCCAATTAATTGCCGTAAACAGTTCATCACCAATTAAACCTGATTCGGAAATAATAACAGAACCACGACCTGGTGAAGAATACGTATACGTTCAATCATCTTCGTCCGGTGCCAGAACAATTACACGAAAAGAAAAGAAAACAACAACTGCGTCAGCAAAGAAAGAAGTGCCCTTTGAAACGGCGCACAAAATACCCACAGAATTAACATTCATCTCAAAAAAAGACCATAAAAATGCCAAAATTAAACGAGAAGCTGTTGAGACACCACATCCAGGAGCAATCAAAATCGATGCAAACAAACTTATTGAAAAGTATCGCAATATTTTAGAAGCCACCACTACTAAGAAACCGACAGAAGTTGATTCTACAACGAGTAATGTCGTTCTAACAACAGGTAAGTAACAAACATTTCAAAATTTTGAGCCAGAATTATAAATTTTGAAAAAATACAGGTGGACCATCAACAAAGAGATCATTTGAGGTCGTATCAAAAAGTAACGAAGAAGGGGGATTTGCTGGGAATGAATTCGACACCAAATTATCAGGTAGTGGAAGTGAAAAACAAACGTCACGCATCCAAATCAAAAAAGGTCCAAACGGTCAAGATTATGAATATGAATACGTCTATTACTATTACGACGACGATGAAGTAAGTAGCGCGACGGCAAAAGAGTACAAAATACAAGAGAAAGTAACAAATTCCCACGATGGTCCAGCTCGAAATGCCATAACTCCCCAACCAACTCCCAGTAGAAATTCCGGAAAAACCCGATACACGACCATTGACAGAAGTGGTGCAAATAATGGCCAAAATTCAATTGTCAACACTGAACCAGCTACAAATGAAATTATACCACCATCTACACTTCGTTCCCGGTCACGTAGTCGGCAATTTACACAAGCCGTCGAAGAAGAGCCATCAGTATCCGACGAACGATTACCTCCAAATACACGTTTTCCACCACGATCAAGAAATCTAAGTACAACACCAGTCACAGAAGCTCCCGAAGAAGAACCAAAAACCACACCACAACGTTCAAGACAACGTGGTAAACCCCAGCAAACCCAACAGGAATCTAACGAACAAGAAACTCCAACAACCATTCAAAACTCACGATCTAGGTAAATTTCGATATTGAACTGAAAGAGCATACTGAAATCAGCAATCTCATTACTTTTCAGAACACGTTCAAATGTTCGCAGACCATCGTTAGAACTTGTAGACAGTGCCAGCTTCAACACTCATGCTAGTGATGTTAGTGTAAGTCAGTACAGAGATTTACCTTCTCGGGATGAATCAGTACATGCTAAATTGGGAGAATCAGACGTAGTAACTGCTACAGCTCGCAGCTACGATACAGCAGGTAAATAAATGGACTGAATAGTAGTAAATACTAATAGACTATTATTAAAGATTTATTTTACATTTTTAGACATTGCTAAATCTCAATCAGTTACAAGTAATGAAAAAGGTTACACTGATAATAAAGAGGAAAAGATATCAAATACAGGAAGCACCGACAGTTCAACAACTGAAGGATCTGTTACGACAACACTAACGGATGAAATGACTGCAGCGATGGACAAAGTGGCATTAGATTTATACGCCATTTTACAAGGCACCCAAAATATGATACAAGAAGGTGATCTTCAGGTAAGCAGCAAAGTAAATTAAACACAATATTAAAAAAATAAAAAATAAAATTCCAAAAACTCTATTTCAAAGGAAAATACAGATAGTTCGGAGGGTGCAACAACAGAAGCAGCTAGTGCAAGTGAAGAATCCACAACTGGTACATCAACGACAGAAGAGCCAACAACACCTTCGACGACGACCACCACCACAACGACAACAACCACGACGCCGTCAACAACAACAACCACAACAACTCAACCATCTACAACCACAGCTCGTGGAAGATATCGCAGTAGAGGATCTGGTTCAAATCGATTCAAAAATCCTCCAACAACAAGCACCACTGAAGGATCATCCGCCTCGTCTGAAACACATCAGAATAAACCAACCGGTAGCAGATTTAGTCCTAACCGTTCAAACGGTTACAGCAATCGTAATCGTATTGGTACTCGAACAACAACGACCGAGAAAAGTGTCGAATCTGAGATAAGCAAAAATGAAGCCAGTCCTATTAGCCATTCAAGAGTACGTAAATATTCACCTAGAAATTTCACCAATAGTCTTGGATTAACTTTATACTTTATATAGCCTTCCATCGGCGGAAATCGATCACGATTTGGTACGCGAGGCCGAGGAACTACAACAACAACTGCAGCTCCAGTATCTGGACCAGACAGTGTCCCCGCTTCCTCATCTAGACCATCATTAACTCGACCACGACCAAACTTTAATCTCAGACGTCGCGGACAAACATCAACAACAGAAGCTTCAACATCAGCGACCAAAACAAATGATAACAATGAAGAAGTAAACACCGAAGTAAGTAGCAATACTCAAAACAAATAATTTTTTCCTGGTTCATAATAACTCTGCTTTCAGTTGACAGAATCTTCATCAACCACTACTGCCCGTCCAACCCGTCCTAGAATTGGTGGCGTAGTTCGCCCACTTCGACCAGGGCCAAGAATTAACATTAACCCACGAGGACGAATAGGTGTTACGACAACAACAACAACCACAACTCCGGCACCTGAAGAGCACGAAGAAACCATAAGTGAAGATAATACCAACGTTGAATCTCACAAAGTTGAGGTAAGTCTTTAACATCTTCTTTATGATTAAAAAATCAAAATAATTATACGATAATTCAAAATTATTTGTAGCCTGAAACAACACCATTACCGTCTACAACTGAAAATGCCTTGCAGCGATTACGAAATCGCGCTAGAATCAGCATAAATCCAAATAAACCAAAGCCAGTAAGTCCAACACCAATCGTCCGACGCACGAATCCATTACTGAGTAGGCGAAAACCAGTTGGACAAACAGAAGCCACCACAGAAAATCATGCAAATGAAGAAAATGAAGGTTTGTATCAAAATTGAAAGGATAAATAATATAAAATTAATATAATGATTTTTGTTTAAATAGATAAAACCCAAAATGAAGTAACTGATATACCAGCTGATCCTTCTGAAGATGCACATCCTGAACAAGAAGAAGAAAAAGTATCAAGTACTACCGAAGCACGAGGTCTTAATAGTTTATTAGCTGGCAGAAGGCGTTTAAATCGCAGACCAGGAACAATATTATAGGTTATTTAAAAATAAATTAGTTATAGTTCAACGAAAAATTCTCTCCATCCAATTTGTAAAATAAATTGAAAAGAATTGATATAATTTTTTATGTAACAAAGCTCTCACATTACGTAATAATTAAATATTATAATAATTTGTTTGTGTTAAAATGAAAAATAAAACAGAAAAATAAAATAAATAGGTATGTATGAATTTAAAATTAAAATTTCTAGTCTTTAATTCCGAAATTTGACTTTAATAGAACGGTAGTTTTTATTAATAATAAAAAGTAAATAAAAATAAAAACTTTACCAATCGCCCGTAGTAATTTCTTTTAACGGAAAAAGTCAGGGTTACCAATATAAAAGTAAAATACCTTACCAGAACCACCATAACTACATAATTTAAAAAATAAATATATAAATAAAATCTAGTCTCATTTTAACACAAACTAAATACAATATTATAATTCTATATGTGATATTTTTTTTATTTTTAAATAATTATGTGAGAGATTACAGAAAAAATACTAAATACTTTGACCATATTTTCTGCTTTTTAACTTGTAAAAACAATTTCATTTATTAAAAAGCAGGAAAAAAATACAATTTTTTTTACCATTGATGTGTATTTATTTTATTTTTCTGAATATAAAATAATTATTTTGACAATTGTACTTAAAAATACATTAATAAATATTGTTATTTTTGAAATCAGATGGAAATTTATTTGTTAAGAATATTAGTACTACCATCTATAGTTAAAAACTTGAATTATCTTTGACATAAGTTTCAGTCGATAAATTATCACATGAATGATACGGAACTAAAACAAACTCTTTTTAAAATTATCAAAATTTAATTCATATTGAATTATATTGAAAAATAATTCCTATTCATTTTTTTTTAATTATTATACCATAAATATTAAAATTTCTGTAAAAACTGATTTGTAATCTGTTATTTATTTAAAGAACAAATAAAAATATAAATAAATATATTTTATATAACTTTTCAGAACCCCGTACATTTTATAGTAAAAATATCTTAAGTTTTTAGCTAAAACTCTCATTTCCCGAATCAAACTCATAATTCCAAACTAAATTTCAACATTTTTGTAATAAAATTACTTAACTGAAAGTTAGGCTGGTCGTCCATTGGATGCGGATATGTGCGAAATTTAATTCGGACGAATACACAGAAAACGGACGAACGATCCAAACAGCTGTGAAGCAATACATCCTCGTTCATTGAAAGAGACGCTTTCAATGGACGAGGATGTATTGTTTCACAGCTGTTTGGATCGTTCGTCCGTTTCCTGTGTATTCGTCCGAATTAAATTTCGCACATATCCGCATCAAATGGACAACCAGCCTTAATACTTAATGCAAATAAAAGGAAACTTAACGTATCCCCAGGCCCAGATTTACACATGTGGAGGCCCCGGGACACTTTCCATATGGAGAACCCTGAGTATTTCACATATGGAGGTGCCTTAGTACTTTTTTGGAGGCCCCAGCTAAGGCAATAAAGAAATCTCCAAAACTTCAAATTTTTCAAAAATAAGGTGACGAGCAAAAAAACCCGCAAAGAAATTTTACTTTTAACGGCATTGTGATATTCGGTGCAAGCATCACGAGTCACGACCTTGCCGTCCAAATCTAAATGATCGTATAAGGTCTACGGGTCATTGACCCTTCGTAGCCCTAATAAAAGGCGCTTATTCTTTGTACCCTACTTCTCTTTTAAGGGATGCGTTATTAATTTTGCGGAGGCCCCTATGTGTAGAGGCCTCGGGGCACGTGCTCCAAGTACCCTTATATAAATCTGGCTCTGAATATATTTTTTAACAATTCTTGCGGTTTCCGTGTTAAATAAATAAAGTGGTATTGCACAATAATATCTACAGTGCCTACAGACGTTACAATATTCACTCATTGCACAAAATATTTGCCACTGTTCTTTTATCAGTATTATATATTGTACAACTTCAGATTTTGTGCAATATTATTGAGCGTATATGGGCCGCTTTAAATATGCTGTTGCCAGATTTCAAATATTTTTGAAATAAGTATGGATATGTTAAAAAATATCTTTTAAAACTTAAGGACGTTCGTGCGTCAAACGTAATAGTAGATAAAAATTTTAATTTTAGAGAATTGACAAGTTCAATTACATAGTTTTTTTTTTTTTTTTATTAATATTAGCTGTGTTTTAACTGCTATGGTTATATACACAGCGTAAGGTACAAAGTTACATAGTTATCTTCTCTCAAAAATTGTAAGGCCTTCATAGATCATTTCTTAAAGTAATTGACGATTAAAAATCAAATTTTTAACACAGAGCCATTGGAAAAAACATTCTAAACAGCATTTTTTCATTTTAAAAATTATAGTAAGTATATTATAAGAGTAGATACCATAATAAAAAATGTTAAAAAATATTCTTTGAAATATGTAATTTATATAATTGCACAAAAAACATCGTGTTGACGAACGTTAAAATGAAATATTAATTATTGAAATTAATATTCGGGTAGATTTTGATGTGTACACGACATACAAGGTCAAATCAGACTACTAAATTTCAATCAACAACTGTGTATGCATTGATGTCAGAGATCAGTATATAGGTGGTACGTATAGCAATCACCCATATACACGACCAACACGACACATCATATGGTACATGAACAAATACAAGCTCTGTATGCATAGCAAACAGGTATAGTGTTTTGTGGTAGCTACATAACATTATTCTGTAGTGTTTTGTGGACGCGCTCGAACGTCTTTAACGAGATATTAATTAAAAAATAAATTGCATTATTTTTAGTTATCGAAACAATACGAAGCTAACTTTCAAATTAATAAAATTATACCAAAAGATCTGTACAGGAAATCATTATTAATAAGAGGTACCAACAATTAAAATAAAATAAAAAGTATCCAATTAAAAAACAAAAAAAAATTTATTAATAAAAAATATTTTATTTTATATAAATTAAATTGCACGAACATTCTTCTTAGTCGTTGTGACATGATTTACAGAATTTGTTACGGATTTCATTTTTGTCATGTTATCATACTGTTGCGCTTTAATATATAAAAATACACCAGCAATCACTAATACAGTACCCAATCCACTTAATAATGTAATCGGATTTCCAAATAACAATACTGACAATGTTATCAAAAATGCACGTTTCGCTGTATTTGCTACACTGAAATTCAAAAATAAAAGGTAATTTTCTTTTTCCAGAAATTAAAAAATTTATCTGTTTACTTACCTGTGTGTAACTGGACTAATATAGTCCATAAGTACATACGCTGTAATACTTTGAAAATGGAAAAAAACTCCATTTAAAATAAATAAAAAAATTAAATATTTATCAGTTGTATTAATCACATCTACAATATCAACAAGTAGTAATGATGCAGGAATCTGTACAATGACACTCGCCAAACTTGTATAGAATTGTAATTCGGCAGGTCTAAAAAAAAATACACACATGTTTTCAAAAAAAACAACAAAAATAGTTTTCCTTAATTTCATGTTTAAATAAAATTCAATATATTCTTAACACGTTTAATGCGGCTCAGTATTGTATAATTAAACATAGGGCAAATTCGTATCAGCGTAAGCGTAAGCGGCTTGCGCTCAAGTGTAAGCAATATTTGGCACATTTGGCTTGCTATTGATATATACCGTGTGAGTTTTTTGAGAGTTGCCATCTTGATTACAGCGAAACCGTTGATTTAATCGAAAAATTGTTCAAATAAGAGTTGTAGATACCGACGGGAGCAACCGATTGCTATAGTCAGGAGCTCTATAGCTCTTATGGTTTTCGAGCAATGATACAAACTTATAGATTTTTAAATGAGACTATATATTAATTTTTCGATAAAACTGATCTAATGCATTAATTAACAACATAAATGAGGAAAAAATTTTTTTTACCCAAGTTTAATTTTTGAATTTTTCTTTAATTTATCAATTAGGTGGTAAAAATATGCATATGTACTTGAGGCTAGTTCAACCGATAGTGTTCTGGCTGATTACGTTTCTATTACATTCAAGAAAAGAACCTTTTCCAGTACTATTTCTATCATAAAAATTTAGCTGTAATAAAAATGGCAACTCTCAAAAAACTCACATGGCATGTATATTCCCGTCTCACTTTCCATGTTCTAATGAGAAGGGTGAGAAGCATAGACAGTTTATAGTCAACTATCATCGTTGGTTATTTACTTGTTACCCTTCTCACTAGAACATGGAAAGTGAGAAAGGAATATACATACATATCAACAGCAAGCCAAATGTGCTTGTTTTCAAGCATATATTGCTTACACTTCCGCTTACGCTGATACGAATTGGCCCATACATTTCTAAAGTCTACGTCTGTCAGTCAACAATGTAAATAATCTAGATAATTTACAAGTCATGTCGACAATGGAAACAATATTCAGTTTTTTTAATAACGATCAAAATTAACCTTTAAAAAAAGTTCGAAAACTGTCTTTAAATTTTCCGAATCGTTCTAATTAATCCCATATTAACCTCAAATCGAATTTTAACCTCAAAATAATTACATATGTGCTAATTATTTCTTTCCTGAACAATTGTAAAGGTTCGAAGAAACAAAATATGATCAAACAATAGAAAGGATATATAAATAACATATATGGATTTAATTTCAATTACAGTTATTTCTTTAATTCACTAATTCGTATTGGAATCTGTTAGATAGGTGTGGCTTAAAAAAATAGTTAACGAAAAAGTGCACTGACATTAGTTTTAGAATAATCAGTGCGATATGAAGATAAAATGATAAATATTAAAACTATTTACACTTGGGTTAAGTTCGAAGCAAAAGAATTTTGTTGAAAGGGAGAGAATTTTATATCTGCAAAACAATTAAAATGTGATAAAAATAAAAAAAAATTGCGTGAATAAATTAGTAAATATTAAAGTTTATAGTACACAAACGTCAAACAGTAAACGTCATTAAATAACTGAAGAACAGCTCATATTAAATGACATTTCAGCAAATACACTTTAAGAATAGTCTAATTTTTTCAACACTAGATGTCCTACCTTCATTCGACAGATCTCAATACCGTTTACATTGTCTACATTAAATTTACTGATTGAGATTTATTGTTTACGCGTAGAGAATAGCGTAATCTACTTTAGGATAGTCTACGTGCACAACCCGAATGTAACTATACACAGATCCGTGTACATAGTAACACTAGTCGCGATGCCACCGTTGTATATATTGCAACACTATTGTAAGTCGAATACACAGCTCATTGTCCGTATAAAAAGCATGCATACACATACTGCATATCCATGGTTAGCTTTACAACTTACGTATACTTAAATTGTTCACCGGAAATTAACATCTTTGAATAGACATTTTGTAAACATTCAGTCAAATTTGTTGCCATCGCTGCAACAAAACCATACATTTGAAAACTAAGTTCATTGACGGAACACAATGCTAAACCAGACATAACTGGTATTAAACTTAAATTCACTAATAAACCCGTTTCTTCACCTAAAACAAAACAAACCAATAAACAAATTTTTATAAATACGTACCATAATTTTTTAAATACCTAGTAAACACCGCGATAAAATCACAGTAAATAATGGTGCGGAACTTTTGATTGTTTCAGTAAAACTGACAGCTACATAATTTAATGATACTAGCCCCAGTAATACTGTTAAAAACCTAAAAAAAAGAAATATGTATCTATTATTATTTTTCAAAAAAACTGGCGCCTTAAATATCCTAATAAGTAATAATACAATCAAAAAAATTCGTAGAAACAGAAATGTTGAAGTAAGACTTCTTATGTTATAAAAGCACATAATTTTTGAGTCCGGTTCTGTTCATATTACTACTTGACATTTATAGAGAATAAAACTTTTTATAAATGAAAGTACCTAGTTAATTTTATTTTTAATGAATAAAATCGATTTACAGTAAGTCAATCCCACATGAATACCAACTGTGTTAAAAAAAAAAAAAAAGATGCGGTTAAAACCTTTACTTTTAATTTTTAATTTCAAAAATTTTATAAATATTTTGCTTTTTATTGTTTCATACTTTCAAAACTTACAGTCGATGCAATCTAATTTTATAACCAAGATACAAAGTACATATTTTACAATTTTAAGGGGTCAAGAGCAGTTAAAAAGTTAAAAAATAAACATTTTTCCCCTTTTTTTGTATTATATTATTTTCAAATGTACGATACTTCGTGGCAACTGGTAGTGCCTGAAACTTATTACTTATCAGAAATAAAATTAAAAATTTTAGCGCTGAAATGATCATTTAGAAAAAAATAATTCGTCATATTCAAAACTTCAAATTCACTGTTTCGTCGCTGATTAAATCCATATACATAGTCAACTATTTTTTAACCCTTCAACGCATGAACACACAAATTAAAATCCCAATGAAAAATTTGCTGAACAGTTTAACTTGGCATTAAATTGTATTACTGATTCTGAACGATTTTTATTAATACTTGACTGACTTGTTAATCACTATTAATGTGTGTACTCGTGCATTAAAGGTTTTTACTTTTTAACACATTATGTCCCAAGGTATGGTTAATCGTATACCCGCTTAATAAATAATAAACTAACCTCAACGTATCCAGTTTCAATACGGTACTTGACTGTATTCAAAATTTGTTTTAAATGTTGAATAATTTTATGTATTATCCTTAAATATATTCAATTTTAGTAGTGACAAATAAAAATATTCTTTAATTATTTAAAAATTCGATTTTGAAAATTATAAATTTTTAGCCTTCATTTAAATGATTAAAAACGCAGTGACATTTGAAAATGACGTCATTTTTTATAGCAGATCTTATTACTGTGGTTACATATTGTCTATGACAAATTACATTTTCATTGTGACATTTTTACCATTCTAATTGACCAAGAGAAGTTGTTTTTCTTTGTAATTTATTTTGAACTTTTTGGTTTGCAATTAATTTTGCACTCAAAAAAGATTGATGGAAGGAATTACATCGTCACTTAATACGTAAATTATCCTATCAACTTATTTTAAATATTATGTTAAAAATGCTTTTATTTTTTGCTACAATTTTAAAGTTATGTAAAACTGTTTTCTTAAAGTGCATTTAATACTTGTAGGGCTTCATGAAAATCTTACAGTGATGAAGATGATAAATGAAGAAGATAACAAAGTAGAAAGTTGTAAATACTACTAAAACTGAGCATGATGACTGCTGAATATTGTGTACAAATTTGAAACCGTGTTGACAAGTGTTGACATGAATGAAAGCGACATCTGTTTGAGTTAAATCGTGACGTCATTGCATACGTCACTACGCCAAGTCGTTTTTCCCACCAATTTGTTCATTTAAAATTGAACAATGGTTTTTTTGAAGATTTTTAAAAATTTAACAAAAATTAACTAACTTATACGTAAGAACAAAGCATTTAGAATCATTTCTCAATTGCAGTCAAGTACCCTATTAAGCCTTCACAAAGACCACTTAAAATATTATTAACATATTATCTACAATAGAAACTAGAAACGGTAATCGCCATTTGATTTTCGAAATCTATATATACATAACTTAATGTCTTGACTGATTCATCAACGTCGAGCGGAGACCGCTTACGATAGAAATTTATAATTTGTAGAGTAGATTCCTTTTGTAACGTAAGTATCCGCTAAGAAAGGATTTTTGAAAATTCAACTCAAGGCAGTGAAAAGAAGTAACAAAGTTTATGAAAATACGAGCAAATTTTGACAAATTATGATTAAGTTTGTTTTAAAGAATTCAAAATTTTGCCGATGCAAAAATTTTCGGTCGCCCTTCTCAAAAACTATCAAATAAAAATATATGCATACGCTTAATTGGCGATATAAAATCTAGTACCACAGAATATTCAAAAACAAACTCCGTATCTCTGTACTAGCTTTTTCAATGTGGACAGTAGCTTACGTCACAAATGACCTAATTTCTGTCCCTTCCAAACGCAGAACATGTTACAACATAGATCTCGTACAGTGTATAAGTGGATGTGCGATAGTGTGTGTATCAACGTCACACTATCTGTAGGAAGCGGGGATTACACTACATGTGTATACCCACATATATGTCAGTGTTTTGGTACATGCATATTACTATATATGTATTCGCTTATTGTTGAAACTGGTTGATAACAATCGATCTGAACCCGGCTACAGTTGCTGTGTGACTAATCAGCTTAAGCGGTATCGAACCACTCACTGGCAGACAGCTATCCACAATCTTTTACAAACAAGCTTAGGGCTTGTCTAGTACAATCTTGTTTTTTGTTTTTGTTTTATTAAATTAAATCAGCATATTATTAAGCGTGTAAATACTCGGGTCATAATGGCTTATTTAATAAGTGACGATTACTGCAATTTAAAAATTCTCACACATTAAATCAAAGCAATTTTAGAGTTCACAAGTGCAAAAATACAAATAAACAGTTTCTCATAATTTTAAGAAAAAATATCTATGCAGTATTTCTGCACCACACGTATATCTTCTGGACTCAGTTTCCTGAATTACTCCTTACGAAAGAAGGATTTTATTACTAACTTGAACTCTACGGATTAAAATTTTTTTTTAAATATAAGAAACAAACCGGCTACTTCTGTATAGATACTTCAACTAATGTAAAATAAGGTATATAACAAAATTTTGCACCTGTATCTTAAAATCCAAACGGAATAATACTGTGATTGAAACTGAATTTATCAAATTATCTACAATAATTACCTCGTACAACCGACTAAAACCATATGACGATAGAATCCAGGTGGCCGCACCAAGCGTTTTACACTTTTGTACATCCCACACGGGTAATATAATTGCACAAATCCACATACTGTTGTCATTAACATTTGACAAGCACCTTACAAATAAATTTTGTCAATATTTTTGAAAATTTAATCTAAATACTTTTAAAAAAAAAATTGACGTATTTACTTACCCAATATTGTTGGATTGCCATTTAAATATGTTAATATATATTTATTTAAAAATAACGTACATCCACTAAAAAAATACCATAAAAATAGAAAAAATAATGCCCTAAATGTAAAAAGACCTAAAACACTTGTACGATGCACATGAATATCTTTTTTTAAATTAATTTTATTGTTGCTATTTAATTCTAATTGGTTGATCACTGTGCTATCATTCATCTTCTAGTTGCAAAAACGAATTACTCTCATATTTTTAATATCATATATTAATTTTTATTTTAACTTTAAAACAAAACGGAACAATCATTTTTGTTTTAATTGATCAAATGGCAAAAATTTTGAAAGCCGCACAAATTTATACCTGGTTATGTCAACGTGGATCTTTTGAATGACAATTTTTTGACATTTAGATACACTGAAATTGTTTTATAGTGAATTGGCAACGCAAAGATCCTCACTCGCGCCTCTGGTGGTAAAATTAGAACTAGCATCAAGTAAAAATATACGTATAAGATTAATGGGTGATATAAAATCTAGTAATCCGCGCATAATCTGTATAGTACATTTTTCTATCGACAATTAAACGTATACAAAAATTTTTACTTGATACAGCTTCTAATTTAAAAAACCAGGAGCGCTCGCGTAATCTTTGCGTCGCCAAAAATTATGGTCGCGCCCCCATTTGGGAGTCACGAGATTTTAAAGTAAAATATTTAAATACATTTGTGAAAGTTTGACAATGGCGCATTTCGTATAAATTTCATCATAAATGGGGTCGTGAATGAAAGAAGTTAAAGAAGCCCTGATGTAGACGATCATGAGGCATTATGACAAAATATCCAGTTGATACACTGTTTTAACTAATACATCAATATACAAGCAACTGTAGCTTTCTCTCTGTTTAGGCAAATAGGTATGATAGTCCCGTAGCTACCACAGGTCTGCTACACAATACGTAATGTATTATAAAGTTTAGACAGAGATCGGACTATGTTTGATCCTATGGCGTCATCAAATTGATTCTAAAAACTTTAAATATGCAACCTCTGCAATTTTAAATTTAAATAACAGACTGATCATCCACTATAGACGGCAGCACTGTAGTGCCGCCTCGATGTTATATAAATTTTATTATTAAATATTTTACTTTTTTTTAATGAATATAATATAGTAAAATATTATCGGTATAAGCTCGTGCTAAATAATATTAAACATAGTCAAAACGGAACAAAAAAATCATAAACTGTACGATTGTAAAATATCTGAAAACATTGCAAATGTATAAAATTTCATATAAACTGAATTTTTTACTAAATACAAAAAAATTATCTTTAACAGCAAACCCTAGTGTGAAAGTGATATTTAAAAATTGAATTTCAACATTTTCATGAAAATTCACCCAAATTTTAACTTTTCATAAAACATCTTTCTGATGTCATTAAGTTAATTAAGTCTATTCAAGCTAGTCAACTTTTTAAGCTATAAAACACTATGTCAGCTGGCGAAAACTAGAAGTTTATTGTGAGTTTAAGTTTTTTTTCTGCAATTCTTTTCATTTTTGTAGAAAATTACCGATATTCAACGCAAAATTTTTTTAATTTTATGAATATAAACAAATAATCTCGTTAAATTAATCTTACAGTATCTATAGAGAAAGAAAGGGAATATGGTGAATATCCCAGAGTACAGAGGTACAGCAACTATCTCTATCGTGTAATCTGCAGTGTGCATTTCTGTGCACATTAGGCTACTAATGTGCACAGAGATAGTTACTGTCTCAGTAGTAGTCGCTGAGTGTAGGTCAGTCAAACAACAATGGATTTGATTGTTGTTAGCATTGTAGAACCCCCCCCCCCCCACGTAGCGTTGTGGTATTACACACATGTATGCGAAGCAGGGTCACGTGACGGCCACCACCATCTTCGATTACTCACACTAACACAGTTTACCGCACCAAGACAAAGTAAACACAGTAAACACCACAGAACAAATAGAACGAATACATCTATCTCTTTTCTGCAATCACCTATGTGCTTTTATGTGCATCTTAGGCTGCTTAGTCCTCATTCATTCGCCAGCACTCAATGGGAATGTTTCAATTGTTGTTATATTGTTACCTCTCGTATTAACACGGTATATGTACGTGGTATACGTACATCATACGTACCACTACCATGTATGTATGCAAGACACTAATACACACAACATCCAACGGACTAACACACTCAACTCCGCGTGCACTTATATAACATAGTGGGGGTTTATTTTCTATCCTTTGTGGTTACGCTCGTTTCCCTAGTATAGACATAGTAATGTTCGTTCTCTTTGTTCTCTGGTAAACACCGTGTACGTATACAACATATTTTCTATCTCTTGCTGGTTACACTGGTTCCAGTAGTATAGAGATAGGTATGTTAGGTATGTTATCTCTAGTGCTCTATGGTGAATATGTATTTCGTATTCATTTGCTTTTAATACAATAGAACCTCCTAATTTATTAATTTAGGCGATTTAGGGGCATTTACAAATTAAAATAAATTATGTAAATACAACAGATATGTACATAACATACACAATTTTTTTTTTTAATTTTACATTTGTACAGTTTGTTATTGACAGAGTTGACAAGCCACATTTGTATAATTGTATGAAAGATAATCAGATTAAGTAATTATAATTATTAGAATGACTCAATATTAATTTAAAAAATTTATTTCGGAGAAGCAAATGAACTTATATTACAATTAATTATTTATTTTAAAATTGCGTATTATGAAAAACGAGCTTAATCTGAAAAAAATTGTTAAAAAGTCATTTTTAACCTCAAAATATTTAGGTGGGAAATAAAAAATTTTATCACGTAAAATTTACTTCCAATGAGAAGCAGAATAAAATTCTGACTAATCCATTAATAAAATGGCGACTGGAAATAATTATTCACTGTATCCTTTATACATAATTTAAAAAATTATCTGAGTTTCTGACGCAATTTTGTATTGGCCTTAACACAATCTTATCAGTGAAATTTGTATTCCTTTTCCATCAGACAGACTTAGTGAAATATCGTACAATGTACTAAGAGTTGATCCCGAACCACCACGTAGTACAGTAACAAAGGAATTAATAAATGAAAAAAATATTTTAAAAGCGTAAGTTTTTTAAAAAAATTTAAGTTGTACAATTGTCATTTAAATGTGATATTTTTCTAGAAAATTTTCCTCAACGGAACTGAAACAATTACGTGTAGCCGTAAACGGATTTTTTGAAAATATTAATCTTATAATTCAAACAATGAATTTTGCTGGACCACCAGTTAGTGATAAATATTCGCACTATAACGGCTAATAAACAAGCAAACAAAGAATGCCGGAGCATATGCCCGCACCAACATTTAGTCGAGCCGTCTATGGTTTTGTATTATATTTAACATTAAAAACTCTATTTATAATCTACTTAATTTGGTCCTTCGTACCGGATTGGTTATTTCATTATATAAACATATCATATATACCTCAAAAATATTGGGCAGTCTCAATACCGATCTTGTGTTTAAATTTTATCGCCATATTTGGTTTTATTATTTATCCCGGTCTAAATTTATGTATGACGCCCGGTATGAATGATTTACGCACGTTCAGTGATCGTTGCGCGGAAAATGCGCAACGTAAAAATTTAGAAAGTACAAATATATTAAATAAATTAAATCAAGAACATGGAGAAAAGACTGATGATGAACCGAATGGTGTCTTACGAAATGTAAATTGCATACAATCGACGCAAATGTACTCGTGTGTTAAACGGACGAAAAAAAAGTGTTCTTGTAAATATAGTAAACATTGTCATAAAAATAAAAATGCCAGTTCGAACTCAAATTATAGTGTTCCATCTGTACAGGACATTTCTATAAGCGATGTTTGTAAAAATTTGTATTTGTAATTTTGTTAAATATTTTATAAAAAAAAATGTATGACTGTTATATATATTTATTTATTTTTTATTTTTATAAAAGCAATCCTAAAATACAATAAAATTCCAAAAATTTGAGTAAACTTTTAATGCCTTTAAATGATGCATAGGGAACTACCGCACTTCATGACAGGTTAGAATATACATATATTCTCTGACTAGAAGCCACTAGCATCATTAATCGACTTTTCTATTGTTATTTACAATATTTTTCTTTTTAAATAATACACATCGCCATGCGAAAACAAAATGAAAAAATGAACATGTTCTTTCGATCAAAAAATATCGTTATATTTTACCATTGATTAAAATACTGTTATAGATTGGGTTGCCAACCTCTTTTTAAAGAAAAAGAACATAATCGTTTTTGAAAGGAAAAAAATTCAGTTTTTATTGTTTAGGAACAGAACCGGTAGGAAACAAATCTAGTAATTTGTTGTCACCAGCATTTTTAAAAATATATATTAGAGTTCGTTTTATTCTCTATATTATAAAAACTCAAAGTATTTTCGCATATACTTTATAATAGTGATGTAAATGTGTAATGTAATTCTTGTTCTTTGGCTGCGTTCGATTTTATCAATTTCTCGTCAGTTATATTATAATTTTATTGCCAACTAACTGTCATTTATTGGAAATGACAATTATAAATTTCATCAGTTGATTACGTTGACAATAGGGTATTTGACTGCTATTAAAAAAAGATTCAAAATGGTTTGTTTTTACGTATGAATTAGTTAATCTTTGATAAATTTTATAAAAATTATCAAAAAACCACAGTTTAATTTTAAATGAACAAATTGGCGCGAAAAACGACTTGGCGTAGTGACGTGTGCAGTGACGTCACGATTTAACTCAAACAGATGTCACTTCAGTCATCTGTACACGGTTCTATATCTATGGTTCTATATTTGTACAAAGCATTACCAACATAATTAACATGTATATGACTGGTTGTCATAGACAATTTATCTAGGGTAGTCATCACAGAACAAATAGAACGAATATAACTGTCTCTTTTCTGCAATCACTTATGTGGAAGTATGTGCATCTTAGGCTGCTTAGGTGTCAGTTGCTCAGTACCCGTTGTTCAGTGTAAGTCAGTCAAACAACAATAAATTTGATTGTTGAACCGGCACAAGTAGCGTTGTGGTATCACACACATCACATACATGTATGTGAACCAAAGGTCACGTGACGGCTGTCACCACTCACACAAACAAAGTTTACCGCACAAATACAAAGTAAACACCGTGCACGTATACAACATATTTTCTATCTCAAGTGGTTACACAGGTTCCAGTAGTATAGAAATATGTATTTTCTCTCTAGATGCTCTATGGTAGTCATATTTATATACATATTGTCTATCTTGTCTATAGTATTCATATATAAAGCTTATAAATCGTGAAGTCATTTTAATATCTCGGTGCGTTTTAGTAATTTAAATAAAGGCTAAAAATTTATAATTTTCAAAATAGAATTTTTAAAAAACTGAAGAATATTTTTATTTGTCACTGCTAAAATTGAATATATTTAAGGATAATACATAAAATTATTCAACATTTAAAACAAATTTTGATTACAGTCAAGTACCGTATTAGTTGAGTGACTTGAGTCAATGCAGAATCGGTACAATCTACAAGAATTTTGCGCATGACGGTGAAACTGACAATAAATTTGTTAATTGGAATATAATTCAAATGTTTTACTGGTTATTATATTGAATTTTTGAATCCAGTTGAAAAAAAAGGAAAAAATATTAACAGATTTACGTACTTATTGTTTCCATTTTCTTGTTTTGATTCCATTTTATCTCTTTTTTTTATAGTTTTCCTAACTTATGTTTTGATATGCCATAATGTTAACAGTATTTTATATGTGCTACAATATCTGCGCATATTTTTGACGAAAAATGAAATACCAAACGCACGACAAAAATTATCTGCAAAACCGGACGAATGACAAAAATCATCTGCAAAACCGAACGAGTGACAAAAATCACCTGCTGTCAGATGACCTAAACGAACGCAGCCTTTAAAATAAAGTATGGTTGACAACCCTAGACTCACATATGATATAAACCTCTGCATATTGCGCCCGAAGCGCAATCTATAAGATTGCCCATAAATTTTGGCAATCTAACAATAAGTATATTAGATTGCTCAAATATTGAACGAATTAACGCATCTTCATCACCAAAAAAGTTAAAATCAGGGTTGCCAGATTGGGCTACTTATCGCCAAAATCGCTGCTTTTGAAGTTTCTGGGCGGCAAATTTTATGGTTTGATTATTTGTCGCCATTTGGGCTATTTTCAGCAGCTTGAATTCTATAACGATGTTCTTTACTTTTACTTACATTATGAAATTACAATTTTTTTTTTTTTTTTTTGAGGAAGTGAACTAGAATTAAAAAGGTTAGAGAGTTTTTTCCATTTTTATTTTTTGCTCATCGATTTCTTTTAGAGGGGTAAGATAAGTGATCGGTCTTTTCCCACGAGACTGGACGAGAGTTTTTTTTTTTTGGTCGTCAATTTTTTTCGCCAAAAAGCGAAGATCGGTGTTTGGGCTACTTTTTATTACAAATTGGCGACTTTTGAAAAATTAATTTGGCAACCCTGGTTAAAATCCCTCGTGATTATCAAAGATACCTATAAATTAATTTTAAGAGGATTTAAATAAGAAAAGAACATTTATTTTTATAAATTAAATTCTTTATTTCTAACTTATTGATACAAGACTTATTTTAAATTTAAATCTGTTTCTCAAATAAAACTTATGAAATTAAAAGATGTCATTCTGTAACTTCAAAAGAAAAAAAGAAGTGATAAACAAAAATTATAATTAAAAATTTTTCGCTAAGAAACAAAAATGTTTTTAATTCGACAAAAAAAGTAACCAATATAGAATCAGTAAATCTGTTCTTTTTCTGCCAAGTAAAATTATAAAAACATATTAAACAAAATAATGTGGTTTTTTAATTGTTATTCCAAATTCATGCAGAGCTGGCGCTAAATCTTCCATTGTTAACGTGTATCGACGATCTTTGGAACTTTTCGCATTTTTCGAATTGCTACTATGACTACTGGATGTGTTACTTGACCGCGTCTTACAGTGTTGCAATGCATCATTTGCAATATCAGATATAAACTTTTGAGCCGCCAATGAAATTAAACGTACACTGCAAAAAAAGAAGTTTTTAGAATACAAATTCAAAAGTTTGAAATTTACTTAGCTTAAAGACGTTCGTGCGAGTCCACAAAACACTATAGAATAGGGTGATGTAGCTACCACAAATTACTACAGAACATAATATCCTATATGTTATGCATACAGAGCTTGTACTTGTTCATGTGCCATATCCTCATATGATGTGTCGTGTATTATAGGTGATTGCTATATGTACCACCTATGTACTTGTCTGTGGTATCAATGCATACATAGTTGTTGATTGAAAATTACCAGTTTATTTGACCTTGTATGCATATTGGCGACGCAAAGATTCTCACTCGCGCCTCTGGTGGTAAAATTAGAACTAGCATCAAGTAAAAATATACGTATACGATTAATGGGTGATATAAAATCTAGTAATCCGCGCATAATTTGTATAGTACATTTTTCTATCGACAATTAAACGTATACAAAATTTTTTACTTGATACAGCTTCTAGTTTAAAAAACCAGGAGCGCTCGCGTAATCTTTGCGTCGCCAATTATGTACGCATACACATCAAAATCTACCAGAAAATTTTAATTTTTTTAATTTCAATAATTAATATTTCATTTTAACGTCCGTCAATACGATGTTTTTTGTGAAATTATATAAATTGCATATTTCAAAGAATATATTTAAACATTTTTTATTTTGATATCTACTCTTATAATATACGTATTATAATTTTTAACACGAAAAAATGCTGTTTAGAATGTTTTTTCCTAATGGGTCTGTGTTAAAAATTGGATTTTTTATCGTCAATTACTTTAAGAAATGATCAACGAAGGCCTTAAAATTTTTGAGGGAAGATAACTATGTAATTCAACTTGTCAATTCTCTAAAATTAAAATTTTTATCTACTATTAAGTCTGATTCACGAACGTCCTTAATATGTACTTACATGCGAGGGTCCGATGCCTCGAAACCTGCAGCATGTAAATAATGGCCAGTAACTGCATCTGGAATCTTAAATTTTAAAATGTATTATTTAACACGTTCACTGCCAAGAACTGATTAACCTAATCCAGAATATTGTTATATTCTACACGCCAAGATAGAATATTGCACTATGAAACGTATTTTACAACTTGGCATACGAGGAATGTTTTCATATTAATTTTGAAAAACTAGAAGAATACTTACTGTTGGGGTGTAGTCTTCCAGTTGCATTACAAAATCACTTAAAGGTTGCCCTTGGATTAATAACTCATCACGGTCGTTCGAGTTAGTGCTTAAAGCTGGGGACATACTCTGATTATTTTGATTCATATTTTTATTATGTAAATGAAATTTGCACAAAATTCAATTTTAACCACAAAACAACCGATTCAGAATTTACTAGTTTGACAATATTTTGACAGGACGTAGAAGAGATTTTATCTATAGTAATTAAAACCATAAAAACTATTGAAACCATAAAATCACAGGTTACAGAACCGACACTACTACCACTACCTCTTTCGTGTAATCTACAGTGTGCAGTTCTGAGCAAGTTAGGCTACTTAGGCCCAATCTACACTATAGTGCCGATATCGATACGTTCCCGCTCCAGTCTCGCTCCGATATAATTTTGGGCAATTTTTCAAACTTTGTGCCAACGAAATTCGGTAAAGTTTTCTATTTTTCTTAATTGATTTGCAAGTAAAACAAGTAAAAAAGTAGATAAAAATTTTCAGACACGTTTAATTTTCGTTAAAAAATAATAAAATTTAATATATTAAGCATTGCGTTTAGTAAGTAAATAACCCATTTTCCTTTCTTTTTTTTTTTAAATTTAGGCAAAGGGAAATACTAGAAAGAAAAACAAACAATTTAATTTAATTATCATATTTATTTATTACTAAATAATAATTTCTAAAAGGAATAGTAAAAAGTGCTTAGTACATACAGCGCTTTCCTATAAATAATAAGAAATTAAATTTTTAATACCGTCATTTTTATTTGTTTTAATACTTAAATCAATCAAAAAATAAATAAATAAAAAATTTAACGGCTTTATAGGTTGGCAGATCAATTGGGAATTAGCATAATTTGGTTGTGTTTCATTACAGTGACGGTGCCTGTTCGCTCTTTATTCACACTATGGTGCCACTCTCTCTCCGGTCTCGCTACGATAAAATTTTTCCGTATTTTAAACACTATTTCATTAGGAGAACATAATATCATAATACTTATCTACATAGTTAATTAGTTATACATATATGTATCATAATGCATTGGCAAGACGTCGCGTCGTTGTGCTGTATCATGTTTTCCTAATACAATAATTTTCAAATAATTGAAGAAGGCTAAGAAACGGCCGGGAGTGGAATTAAAAAAGTGTTCACACTTTCGGTACAAGTCTGGTATCGCTCCAGTAACGCTCCGATAAAATATTACCTGAGTGTTGGTATTGGAGCGGTACTGGAACGGAACTGGACCGCGACTGATATCGGAGCGATGATGTAAATACATTCATTTTTTCTTGTGTAAGAATATTTTATCGAATAGGGAGCGTAGCGATATCGTATCGAGAGCGGAGCGATAATGTGGATCGTCCCTAAGTAGTCACTCGCTCAGTGGTAATGGATGAGTGTAGGTCAATTGTTTTAATCACGTTTTGATTGTTATAGGCATTGTTAGAACCGCCACACGAAGCCACATACATGCGTATGTAGTATTATATATACGTATGCGACACCACGCAACACACCTACGATCACTCACACACACAAGACAGATCACACAAATACAAAGTAAACCCAGTGCACATCTGCATTCGGCTGGTCGTCCTTTGGATGCGGAAATGTGCGATATTTAATACGGACGAATACGCACGTTTGTCGTTCGTCCGAAATGATATGTCTACTGTCCGTTCACTAACCCAATGTTCGTCAGTATTTTTCTTTTTAAGTTTCTTTTTCTCAAGCTATAGATGCTATAAAAATACGTAAAAAACAATTTATGGCACGTAGTATGCAAAGGTACATAGTTATAATTGTAATTTACCTTCAGTTTCATTTCAATAAAAATAAAAATCTCATGGAACGGACAAAATTGGATCTGTTCGCACGTCGCAATTATACGCACGGAAACGGACGAACGAGACGCTTTCAATGGGCGAGGATGTGTAGCTTCACAGCTGTTTGGATCGTTCGTCCGTTTTCATGCGTATTCGTCCGAATTAAATATCGCACGTTTCCGTATCCAAAGGACGACTAGCCTTATATTTTCTATCCTTTTTTGGTTACACTGGTTTCAGTAGTATAGAGATAGCAATGGCACCTCTGTACTCTGTGTTTAACATATCATATGATTGTGTTGGTAGCCTTGGTGTAGTTTTTGATTTTTATACGTTGGAATTTAAAATTTTAAAGTTTTTAAAATGCAATGCTTGTGAATCGTGTGAAATATTATGTTAAATGTTTAATTTTATAAATATTTCAGTCCATTTTGTGCAAAAACATCAAAAACATGACTGAAAGCATAAATGATGAAAATATTAATATGTGTGCTGAATTAGAAACTCTTATAACCGATAGTAATATTAAATATCAAAATATTTTGGACACAGTAAACAAAATTATAGCAAACATGCAAACTTTGAAGCAGATAGAATTAGACATTAAGGAACAAATTGAAGATATTCAAGAAAAATCCGGAAGAACAATTAAATCAAATAAAGAATTAATTCAGCTAAGACAAATTAATGTACATTTTTTATTGAAATTCACTTTATAAATAAATAATAAACTGATATTTTTAGGAAAATAAAAAAGAAGAAATCAAAGAGTTAATTAAACTCAACGATGAAAAGAAACTAAACTATGAAAAATTATGTACGGAAATACGTCATTTAAACACAGGACAAGTAGCTGAAGGGGTAAAAAAGAAAAAGGAGTTTTATGAAGCATTAACTGGAATTCATTTTGATTTATCATGTGATGATCATAAACGTCTTGAAGGTTGTATCCTTTTCAAGTTGCTTTCTGTCTTGAGACACGGCAGCAAGTTTTTAACGTAAATACGTCTGTGGAGAAAGAAAGTTGGAAAAAAATTTTTACTTGGAAGTTTTATTCAAATGATATTAATAGATTTGAGCGTTACTTTATGGTATTCCATATTTTTAAGTAATAACAAATATTTTACTTCTGAAAATTAACTGACGGTTCGAAGCATTATTCTCACAGTTTCAAAATAAAAGTGGTATTTTTGTGAAGTAAAACATTTGTTTATTATTTATTCGAATGATTTAAGAATTGAATATAAAATCATTTCATCTAGCTAAATGTTTAAAATTTGACACATTAAAGCATTTATAAGAATTTTTGCTATCGTTTTACCACTCGCGGAACCTTCCTTGTCAATTCAACCCTCACAAATAAGTTGTTGTTTTAAACAGGGCTGCCAGTAAAAATTTTTAGTTTATACAGTCAGGTCTCTGAAATTATACATAATTGACTCCCATTATACAAAACAACTTTTCGTTACAAAAAAAGAGCAAGAAAAAAATGAACCGATTTTTTTCCAACTAAACCTTAATTATTAAATTTTAATCATTTTTGCAATTTTGTCAGAGCGAAAGAAAATTCATATACACGTAAGGGCGTATGTAGTTTCATTGGGTCTAACGTGATGTCACATTAATAAAGAATTGCAACTGCTATGTTCAGCGTATTCAGTCTAAATTTTCGGTGTTTGTATCTAATTATACAAGAAAATTCCTTATACAAAGAGGATACACAAGGCAACCAAATTATACAGATTTTGTATCCAATTATACAATCTGGCAGCCCTGGTTTTAAACGATAATATTCCAGTGAAGACTTATTGTGTAAAAAAAAATTACTTTCTTCTACGTCTTATAACTTTATTGCAATACTTTAGAAAATATACAACTTTTTAACCCCTAACATGATGGGTTGGTTTCATCCCTTAAAAGTGTAAGGTATAATCTTTCGAATAAATGATCGTAATAATTTAATAAAACGTTAGTAAAGAAAGGAGAATGTTCCCTCTCTCTCAAATTCGACCACAACCTGTAATATTTTTTTTTATTTCTGTTGCGGCCCATACACGGTTCAACTTGTTGTACTACCTAGTTGTACTACAAGTTGAACTGTTTGCCATACACTATTAAACTATTCATTCAACTTGTTGTCCAACTTCAGTTATTCACAATTTTTGAAAAAGAGAACTTCGTTAAAACTATAGATAAAATTCTTGCCTTAGCAGTAATTGCAGAAATTAGTGAAGAAGACGTGAGTAAACGAAAAAAAGGAAAATGGAGCAGACTGGTTGAAAAAAAAATTTTCTAATGAAAAACTATTAAAAAAAATTAGTGAATGTGAACCAGACGATTACATAAATTATATGCGAATGAACGAAGAAAATTTTAATGATATTTTAGTAAAAATAATATCTTTAATAAACAAAGAAGATACGTTATGCGTGATGCAATTTCTACAAAAACACGCTTGGGGATTACATTAAAGTTTCTTGCAACGGGAAATTCTTTTAAAGATTTAAAATTTTCAAGTGCAGTATCACCGCAAGCTATTGGAAATAGCAAACAAAATCAAATTTTTAAACTTTCCAATTGTTACCGCTGTAAATATTTTGTTGATTACACCCTTTACACTATATATGTACTGGTTTTGTTGTTTAACCACCCCACACACAGTACAACATGTTCATAGACCATTTGCTCCGCCCACGTAAAATCAAAATATTTTGATTTTACTTCAACCGTTTATGCAACCATCAAAATAGTTGACCAACTGCCCCACACACGATTCAACATATTGTAGGTACAATTTAACGAAGTTGTACAACAAGTTGAACCGTGTATGGACCGCATAATAGATAATATTACTTTGATCTTCCAACTTTAGGAGTTGATTTTATCTTTAAAAAAAGTATTCGATACGATTTTAGCAACTATAATCATAAAAATTTAATTCAACAAATCGAATACTTTGATAGTTTTCGGAATACCTCAAGAAAAAAATAATTTTAACCCCCAAATGTCGGGGTTAATTTCACTTCGTAACAGTGTGAAATACGATCTTTCAAACTATGATCGTAAAAATTTGATTCAACAAAGTATTTACACCATATTTATCCGAATTTTCTCCTCTCTAGCACCCATTAATGAATCGACACTGATTTAACTCATAAGAATGAAAAACTCTTTTAAAGAGTAACATTCCATCAATTTCCTGTTTTCTATAGTTACCGAGATATCTTAAAAGTAATAATTTTAACCCCTGTCAACATTAAAGATTAGTTTTACCCTTGCAAGATGGTCGATAAAAAGCTTTTGTAACGTTTCCAAATTAATATTCGATCCATAAGGCGTCTTAACATTAAAAATTTGATATTGACTTATATGAGTGAATATTTTCCTTAATAATTATCTAACAGTTATTAAAAATACAAAAAAGCATTACGTGGAGACATTTAATATTAATCTTTCATCAGCGAGCCCAGAGAAAATACCAGAAATACTGTTTAAAAAAATGTCAAAAGCTGCATCGACGTCTTGGGAGCATGTAATGTCAGATGGAGTATTCGAACCTTAATTATTCATACTGATTTAACTGTTATATCGATTTAAAATGTAATTATGTATTTCGATATTTATAATATTTTAATATTAAATTTAATTAATTTTATTATAAAATTAATGTGAATTTTATTAAAAAATATTTTTTGCTTTTGAAATCGAAACTTAATTAACTTTTATCTACGATTTCATTCGTTAAATATCTGATTTTCTGACTCTACCCAGCCGATTAGTAATTGCAGTAAGACAATCTGTTTGCTTTTAAATTACAAAAGTTCAATCAAAATTGCTTTAGTGATTTTTGCGCGATTCTCGATCAAACAGGACGGACAGGAAGAAATTAAAAAAAAAAAATTGTGTTGGCTTCAAAGATCTCTAAATAGTCGATTTCAATTAATTTTATAATAGTATGATTTTTGTTAAACTTGTATCAACCGAAGAATTGTAGTTTTTGTATTTTTAATTGGAATCGAAACCTTTTGCGAAATAGTAGAATACGTTTTTAAAAAAAAGAAAAATGTAGATCCTAAAAAGATTTTTAAGGACGGGGTAAGGTATTAAAATAATTTTTTTTTTTTGCTTTTTTTTTATTTTTTTAACTGAATGCATAATATCTCGAGAATATTGTCTCAAAATTTCAAGTTGATTGGAGCAAAACTGACGAAGTTATAAGTATTTTTGTTGTTACCTGGTTGATGTTTCGCTCTCTATATATTATATCTCTTTCTCAGTTCTATTATAGAAATTTCAATGCAAGTACAAACGTGTTTATACCTGTACTGTTATATTTTGTCAGTGTCGAGTACAAAATTTAGTTTAGCAGTAAATATTCTATATCAGTTTGATACTAGATTTTTTAGTGTTCAAAACGTTAAAGCGTTTTCCCCTCAACTTACGTTTTCAAAGTCGGTGCCCCTCATAACTTCAAAACTACAGCACCGATTCTTTTGAAATTTTGAACATTATTTCTGTACATAATTTACGAGGTAACGCTGGAGAGTTTTTTTTCAAATTTGTCAATAATTTTTATTTTACAATAACAAATTAGCCGATTTTTGTCGCAAAAAATCGTGTTTTTCCATTCTAAGTTCCAAAAAAGTGAAAAATTGAAATTTCGAAAAACCCTCCCAGCGTTACCTGAGGAAAATTATTATTTAACGAATGAACTTTCATTTTTTTATTTCACATGATCCAGCACCAAGTTATGAGAGGTACCGAAATTCTACTTTTTTCCAAGACACGTCCGAATAATTGCTGCCATTACTGTATTTTTTAATATTTCTTCATGAAAATTTTATACAATATTCTTCGAATGTCATACTTTAATGTACCATTGGTTTTAATAAAGAGGTTTTAACTGTTTCGTCACAAAAAAATAACAAAAACATGTCTTTTTTGTACGAATTAACCTTACCCCCCTTTAGCACCTCTCTGAACTAAATAAGCTCTAAGAAACGTCTTGGAAATTACATCTGAAAGAGATCAAAACTGTATCAACGTAGGCAGGTACAGGCTACAAATACTTAGGTCACTGTAGGCTTAGAGTATATTTGGAAAAACTCAGCCTAGAAGCAGTTTCTTTTCAGAAAAATTGCGAAGAAATCAATCATAAAAGCTTCGTTGCCTGGGTAACTACCAAGAAGTCACAGATAAGGGTATCCTTACCCTAGAACACAGACCAATGAACACTATTATATTATACTACTAGACAAAGCGTAGTGGCAGTTTGTAGGCATTTTTCTTGAAGCTGGTAACTGGGTGAGACGGGTGAGATTTAAAGTTTCTTCTCAAAAAAGTAAAATTTTATTATCAATATTATATTTTGACAATAATTATTTAAAAACGTTACTACGGATACCATTGATTATTGCATTGATTACTATATTACAGAATACTATCCGGTTGTATCTGACTGCCTCAATTATACATTTATATAATTAGTCTACATATATATAGTATAATATGTTCATTGGTCTATGCCCTAGAACCATTCGAAATTCTAGATTTTCTACGGAAAATGAAGCATTCGAAGGGGGCCCAATAGATACGAATAGTACACCAAAAAATGTACTGAGTTTAAAATTTTCATGAAACAAGGAGTACGTTCATGATACCAAACGGTTGCGTGTTTGCAGTAACCTAACACTTGACATCTATTGGTGACGTTTAGAGAAACACCTTATTGATGATTTTAGTTGATTAAAAAAAATAGTTTTATAGAGTCAGGGAAAAATAGTATCACGAATACCATAAAGCTTCTTTACTTAAGTAAGCTTCGTAGCTTTATGGCATTTTTAAAACGTAATGCTTTTTTCTTAACTATATAAAGTGCTAGGCTACTGTAGCTGCTTGCAAGCATTTGGTGTCATGAACATACTCAATGCGTAGGGCATTTCTCTCTCTTAAAAATAACTGCATTTAATATGGATTTTATTTCAAATTAATAACTGTATTTTTTAAATTTAAATTAATACTATTTTCACTTGAAATGTAAATAGGCAGTTGGCCAAATAATATAAAAAAGTGTGTATTTCGTCTGAAATATTGTTAGTTAACAATATGTTAAAATGAAAAATTGAATTTACAACAAAATTTCTTTAACTCTACCAACTGAACTTGGATATCAAACCAGCAAACGTTATTATCATACATGTGAAATATACAGTATCTTGAACTAATTTAATTAATAAAAATATTAAATAAAAAAATGTTTTTCTTATCAGTCGTAAACACAGATAAATATGTTTACTTATTTCATGAAACTACAAAAAAATCACTTTTTATATTTAAGACAAAAAATGTCTTTTGTAAATGAAACCTTAAATGACTATTTTTCCATTTGATAATCGATAATGTAATCCCAAAAAGTTTAGGGAAAGGACTTATATCGAGTTTATGTTCGTAGATGAACACGAACTGTGTATTCTATATTTTAGGGGGCCTAAGCACCATAGAAAAATACTAATTTTATATGCTAAGTACAGCGAATGGTTTTTATTTTATGCATCGATATCAGGGCCACCCCGATGTTAATACATAGGCGCCCGGGGCGAGATTTCGATCTGCGCACCCCCCCCCCCCCATCAGGGTATTTCTAGATATTTTTATAAGAATACATTTTAGAAACACAACACATATAATTTTTTTTTATTTTGTGTTTATATTTACTTAAAGAGTTACATATTATGTAGGAAATATAACAAACAAAACTTCTGTTAACAACCATTTGATTTTACGAAGAAAAATTAATCAGTGTGATTCATCAATACTTTAAAGTTTAAACCCCCAAAGGAATTTTCCTTGCCTTGGTTTTCGCAAAAGACGTTAAAATGTCTTTAAAGTCCAACTTTTTTGAAACATCATTCTCTATGCAAAAAATAGCCAAAGAATTTAGCCTTCCCTGTGTCATCGTAGATCAAAGATAAGTTTTGATAAGTTTCAACTTGCTAAAACTTTGCTCAGCACTCGCCACAGTCAGGGGGATGGTCAGCATTATTCTACGAGCAACGCACAAATTAGTTAACAGATCTTTTTAGTCATGATATTTAATACTTTTTAGCACCTTGGGGGTAGAAAAAACTTTATGATTTTTTCTCGTGAAATATTCGTGCTCCTATAACGCGGGGACAATATGTTTTATTTTCCCTTCAACGACCGCGGTGCCCCCTTGGCTACAGCGCCCTGGGCGACCGCCTCGGTCGCCCCGCCCTCGGGGCGGCCCTGACCGATATTATGATATGTTCTTGTTTGTATCCTAATACACGACGATATTTCTCGTCAAAACAAGTTTTACGATCGATTTTTTTTTTTTTGAAGCTGAAGAAGGAAAATGAATGAAAAAATATGAAGGAAAAATTGGATTGTTTTTGGGGCTAATCCCATTCATCCACTTTAAAACATTCATAAATACCTATTAATTTAGTAAAAAACTTTTACAATTACTTATGTAAATATTTGAAAACCACAGAGAAGTAGAGACAACATATCTATCTCTATACTACTGGAACCAGTATAACCAGTAAGAGATAGAAAATATATACGTGCACTGGGTTTACTTTGTATTTGTGCGGTAAACTATTTTTGTGTGAGCAAACGGAGGTGGTGGTACCCATGCTTCGCATACATATCTATGATACCACACGCATGTATGTGGCTCCGTGTGGGGATTGTAACAATGCCAACACAACCAATACAACAATCAAATCAATAATTATCTTGTGATCTACACTCATAGACTGCCACTGAGAGAGTGACTACTAAGTAACCGAAGTTCACAGAAGTGCACACTGCAAATTTTATGATAGAGATAGTTGCTGTGCCTCTGTATTCTGTGTTAAAAACCCTAAAGAATGCTAAAAATACAAAATTCATTTCATCAGATTCATTTTACAAGAGAATTAAGTATGGTCTATGTCACTTAAATTTAACCATGCTTCATCACTTATGAATTTAAATAATTTCCGTTTTCTTGGCTTTATCCCTTTCATTATTGCACTTAAATTTTAAAATTGCCGTTTGTTTTTAGCAAAGAATAGAAGATTGAATGGTTTTGAATATAAGAATTATTTAATTTTTTAACTTTGACTCATGATCAATTGTATTTGAAACGGGGTATATTTTATGATGTTTTATTATAAATATTATCTAAGTATTCATTTACGAATCTACGAGTTACGACATCTACATTAAAAGTGAGGAATTTAAATTGCACAAATTTCTAGAAACGTCGAATTTTTGTGAATTTTTAAGGCATTTACTTAGTTTTTTATAAATTTTTTAAAGTTACAATGGCAACTAAATTGGTAATTAAAAAATAAATATTAATTAATTAACATTTCATATTCATTTAATTCATCATATTCATTTGATAAGTTTTTAACCTAACCGGCTTTTTTTAAATTCATTTGTTTTTTCAGAAACTTTTGAATATTTCTTTGATTTTTTTTTTATTTCATTAACAATTAAAAATGGAAAACTTTATTTTAATTTAGTAAATGATCGCAGTACACTTGCGAACCTTGTAAGATTGAGGTTATAGTTTTTCACGTTGCTGTAGAAACGAAATTCACGTTTCATTTTTCCCCAAAAATTTCCCTTTCATCTTCTAACTCATATTTTATATTGTCTCTAATGGCTTCTGTTGTTCCAAAGGCTGTAAGCGCAATTAAACGCTTGATGCCACTCGGCGATCGTGTTCTAGTTCAACGAGCCGAGGCAGTAACCAAAACAAAATCGGGTATAATCATTCCGGAAAAAGCGGTTGGTAAAGTTTTAAGAGCCACCGTGGTCGCGGTTGGACCTGGTGCTAGAAATCAAGTAAGTTATTCGAATGCTCGAAATTGTCCGGGAGTATTACGTAAGACTAATACTGTGATTCCTATCTGTTCCAGAGTGGTGAACATGTGCCAATGCAAGTGAAACCGGGCGATGAAGTTATATTACCGGAATATGGCGGTACCAAAGTGGAAGTAGAGGATAATAAAGAGTATCATTTATTCCGTGAATCTGATATTCTTGCGAAATTAGAAAATTAGATGTTGTATGAGTAGTAATTTCATATTTTTTTTTTTTTTTTTTTGTATATATGGTATCTAGTTATTTCATATTATGCATTTAGTTTTAATTTTTTAGATTTATTATTTTCACATTTAAGGCTACGCCTTCTTTGTTGTCAGTTTCGTGGAGGCATTGAATGTTAAAATAGTAAATCTAGAAGTTTAAATTTGATTTGAGTATGTGTTGTATCTTTGATCATTAATATTCGGCAAGTGCTCATTAAATTGCTGTTCAGAGATACTGCGTTAAATCAGTTTGTACTTTTTTTTTAAATAAATAATTTGTTATATAATTTTCTGGATTGATACCTTTCCTAAGCATAGTACCCTTGCAGTAAAAAAAGATTGTGCTTGCACAACTTTAAGCTTTTTAAAGTATAATAAAAAACGTTCGCGAGAGGACAGATCGAAAAATAATGAATGTAGAAAAATTCGGGCGGTTCGGCAAACTATGCAAATAGTATTCTAATATTTTTTTTTTTGGGCTCAAAAAAGGTTTTATCAGGCACCTGGGCTTTTTCATTTAAGGGCCTTTTAGACGGTTATATCAGTTCTCAGTTCAGTTTCCGTTCTCGTTTCATTTCAGTTCGGAAGAAGGTTTGTTTTTACACGGTCCGTTCAGTTCTCACTGTTCTCAGTCGTTTCAGTTCTTTGTATAATCTGAGTTACCCTAAACAAAGTGTTTCATTTTAAAAGTTTTCAACTTATATTTTTATACTAGTTTAAAAGTACTAATATAATAACTCATGGATGAAGACTATTACACTGCAATAGCGTTAGCTTTGGTGCTGAAGAAAGGGCGGAAGAAAAGAAGCTAGTGGAGTAAAGCTTGGCTTCTTAAAAGAAATTCATTGTCGCATATAAATTTAATGAAGGCACTTCGCTTAGGACCATGTGATTAGTTGAATTATTTACGAATGAATAAGGATACGTGTCTCTTATTCCTTCCTGATTTTCATCCTCGCCGTCCATGGTACTAACACTTGTTACAGTCGGTTGTTGGTCGCTGACGGACGAAAGGAGACCATAATACCATAGTGATGGTTCGTATACTTCCCCAGTTCCTACTCCACTTCTTTCACTATCCCTAACTTTCTTATCTTCTTTGTTGTAAGTTGAGCGTAGGCTATTTATTTTAGATTTTGCCATAGCGATTCACCATCGTATTCTTTATATTTCTTTAATATAAAGTGTAGGCAGCTTCCCTAATATTTACATCGGGTAACGTACATCTGTTTTATTCCATGAACATGGTAAGGTTTTATAAATTTTAATAAATTCGACAACAAAATCGTGATCCTTGTTGGACATAGCGACAGTTGCCTATATAAAATGTGCACTTTGTCAGATTTTCAAGAAAACCGACGTGAGCGAACGGATTGAGGCATGATGCGCTTGTTTACACATACGATTTCTAAGAACTGAAACGAAACAAATAGGTCTCTCCATCCTGTCAGTTCTCAGTCGCCGTTTCAGTTCTCCTTTCCGATTTTGATTTTTACACGTAGAAAAAACTGACAGTTCGACTGAAACTGAAATTGAACTGAGAACTGATATGATCGTCTAAAAGGTCCTTTAAAAGCAGCAAACATGGAAAAGTTAAAGTTTCAGATTTATTTCATATTCACGTTATTTTATCTATAAAGAACCCTGAGCCAGAATATGACACCAGTTGTCCCAAATTAACATTCGCTCCTGAGATATTTAGGTCACAAAATTGAAGCAAATAGCATAGTTTTTCGTAACTTTTTTTAACCAATTTTATGAAAATTGGTACGCGAAATGGAGAAATGTTGTAGTATAGGCTGAAACTGAAAAAACTTATTTTTATTGTATAGATTTACCCTCCCACCCCCTCAAAATAGTCCAACTTTGGACAGCCTTGGACGAAAAGTGCTTTAATGTATTTGAGTGATTTTGGTCTCATTTTATGCCAAAATCTATGCTCTTTTCATATATGAAAAGAAACGGGTGGTTTTTTGATGGCATCACTGTGAAAATCAAGAAAAACTGACAGTGTGTGTTAATAGAGTACTATATTGTAATATAATAAATAATACACTTACTAGAGAAATGTACCAAGAAAACTTATTTAGTTTCATTAATTTTTGGATATGTTTATCTTTGTGACAACTTAAATAACAGTTACTGTTTTTATTTGTCGGGAAATTGTTTAAAAGGGTTTAATTACCCCCTAAAAAATTAATGTAATAACAAAATTTCTCAAATTACTTTTTTTTACATTGGCTCTATGTTAATTTTAGGAAATTGTCAATCTTGATATTGCGTCAACAGTGGTAGCAGGGGGTTAAATTTTTGAATTTAAAACAGGGTCAATCCAATAGAAATCACTCAGCTATATTATTCAACATTTTTAATTTTCCTAATTTTTTTACTAGTTATTCACCAATAAAATAGGTAAGTGTAAAACGAGAATTAAAAATTTTTAAGACTTCCTTTTAATGGCCATTTTGAGTTTAATTTGGGAGCGTTTCTGACTGAAAACAAGTATTGCGTAGGTATAGTAAAAATGAGTGTATATAAACTAGTATGTAATTTAAGAGGGTGACTCACCCCCTCTCCAGTGTTGCTCAAACTGAATTTTGAAATCGAGAATTTCATTTCTACGTTATTCTAATTGTCTTAAACTATTTTCCCTGAAGAAGAACTTCTTGAACTACCCAAGTAATACGACTATTCGACACAGTCATCCCCTAGTTAACTACCCCTAGACTTAATATTAGGACATTGAGCAAAAACAGGTCAATTAGATTTTTTGACAATTTGAATTTTTCAATAGATAGCTCTTTAAAAAAAGAGCAATATCGCTAATTTAAACTTTTGCTCTATCTCCTGTTTTCGAGATATTTACATATAAAATTAAATTTTTACCCCAATTTTTGAAGGGCGATTTCACCTCATCAAACCGTTTTTCCGCCGATAAAAAAAAATTTGTCCCTTAGTTTTTAGTATTCTACAACATACTTAAGTTTCATCAAAATCGATAGGTCCGGCCTCGGGACCTTTACTTGTAAGAACTGAGATCTGTTCCAGGTCTATTAATTCAATTCTATTGTCTTTATTATGGTCAGTGGAACTGGATTTACGCTTTTACTAGACGATTCGCACTTGATCATTTTCTAATAGTATTGGACTTGACTAAGTTTAACAGGCAGTCAGGCAGTGTCGTTTCTTAAAAACTGTTATTGATATTTTTTTATCCCATATAAAAAGTAAATGGTTCATTTAAGTATGATTATTTAATCATATTACTAACAAATTCAAGGCTGATTTTAATTTTAATAAAAGTAAAAAATATATTACCCTGATAATTATGAAAAATTATCTGTCGATTACGAAATCCTGATTTAATGCGTGTCTAACACGCACTTGGTAAAATTTTTAAAATGAACTAGCAGGTCGTAATATAAGAATATTGAAACACTAGGCGCCGTTAATCATAATAACATAATAACTATACTAACTATGCTGTATTTCCAACTAAATACTTAATTAAACCAAGTTCGTAATATAATTATAGACTTTCCTAGGGGCTAAGTGGTATGTGATTACCTGAAATAGCTTGCAAATGTTGCTTAAAACCAAGATACATCAATCTGACATTATTTGCTAGAAAGGTAGGTCAGTTACATGTTATTGTCCTATATCCATTTTTCTTACTACAGCTTACTACAGGCAAGCCATCTCCGTAGTTACAAGAGTAAACAAACCTTTAATTAACTATAGTAAATACCACAATTACACAAAACTTCTCTAATTTTCATGTATTTTACCAGTGACGTTTAACTAGGTAAAAGGTATAATTTAAAAAGGGATAGCAGATTTTATATTTAAAGTAAGTAAATATTCGCCAATCCACTTTCATCAAGACGAAGTTAGTTATATTCGATTTCCGAAAGCACACGTTTGTAAATATTTTTCTTTATACGTACGTATATCATATAAACCTATTTTGTTTGCAATTTTTTAATAATTAGATTCTACGCCACTGAGTTATCTATGCATTTAAAAATTGGGACCAAAAAACTAGCGAAACTGGCTAAACTGTATAGTATAATATACTAATCAATCAAATGATCTTGGCTTAAAACTACATTTTATTCAGTTTAAAATTATACAATGAAAAATTTACAGCTTTAAGAAAAATTATGCATATGTTACGTGTTTTGCAATTCAGAAAAATTCGGGCTTACCAAAAATAATCCTAAAATCGCCCGTGAATGCCGATAGTATGTTTATAGGTATACGTTAGAGAAGAAAACTTGTGTTTTTTGTTTTAAATTATAAACTTGTGTGTTTTTTGTTTTAAATTATGAAGAAATTGGGCAAACTTTTTTTTTATTAATTTTTTGTTATTATTGTTATCAATATTTACTGGTATGCAAATTATTTTACAATTTAAAAAACTTAAAACTAACATTCAAATATCCTAATATTCTAACAATACATAAATGAAAATACACTATTTACTACATTTAGGTATATATTACATCAAATAAAAAATTAAGCAAAAAAACAACTTAATTATTTGATTTTAACATCCCCCTAGTAATAATTCCATCCTCAATACCGGGCCCCCTATCATTTATACTATTAAAACCATCTGTAATAGCTTTATGATGGGCAATCGCAGCTAATGATTTAAATGTTTTTGGTTCCCAAGCGGCTAATTCACTCAAAACTTTCGTATTCAATAAAATATTTAATCGTTGAAGGCCTTCTTTGAACGTTTTTACACTAATGTTATGCTCTTCACAGGCAGCATTAATTCTCGTATTCCATAACTGGGGCAAAAAAATACGAAAATGATTATTTTCGATCACTTTTATGATCGTTTTCAAATCAAATACTGATACAATTTTGTTACGTAAATACCGTTTTCATATCTTCTTTTTTTAACTGACGACCTTTCGTTGCGTATACTAAGGCTCGATGAACATTTCGGATCGTTACACTGTAACAATTTCGACGTCGACCGCGATAATGCTAAAAGCAGAAATTTGTTTTGTAATCAGTCGAAAACTAGGCAAATAGGAATTGAAATACCGCTGCTAGTTTAAATATTTTGCGTTTTCGCCAAAATTCATCTGGTCCACGATTTCGTGCAAACAACGTTAACGATTTAAATACCATTTTAGATTTGTAAATATATGACTACACCGTGTATATATCGTATATATATTTACAATATCCTTCACCTTTTTAATTGATTTTGAAAATTTAAATCTAGGTTAAACATTGAATAGGTTAAGTGCCAGGAAGGTCGCAAACGGCACCGACGCTACCATATCCACAACTTAAATGCTGCCAACTTCAATGGTATGATATTTATAATGGTATAAATTACCGAACCGTATGTGCCGTATGTTATGTAATTAATTACTCTCTAAACATAAAAATATATAACAAAAAGGAAAAGAGACAGAAAGCCAGATTTCGTCTACAAATTTTGCTTTAATTGTTAGATTTGTTGCAGCATTTGTTTGATGACATCGATGACATCAAACCATCTTTAATTGATTTGACCTATTTGTAAGTACCAATAGCCCGAGAGCCCGTCGTATGCAAAACCTACGTATAAGATACATAAAAAAATTTTGTAAGTAGTACTAACGTAAAAGCCCCTATACCCGAACGCGTTCAATACTCAAACAATTTTAATATTTATCGGTTTTTTTTTCACTGATTATTACACGAGGGGTTTGTATTTTTTCAAATAAATTTGGATTTGTCTAACGAAAATTTGTTGCCTAGGAATTTAACGAGAAGAACTGTCAACTAACAAACACTTCAGCTTCGCTGTCGCGTTTTTGTTAGTTGACAGTTTTTCGAATTAAATTGCTTTTAGGCAAGAAATTTGAGTTGTGGAAAACACAAATTTAATCATAAAAAATATATAATAAAGTGTAGTACGGTAAGACAATTTAACGAATAAAATAAATTAGTATAATTCATATTATTATTTAATAAATTGTTACTATGGTTCTGAAACCAATACAAATTTTTGTTTCGTTTTTATCGTGTTTACCTACAATGAAATGATCAATGAAATGTTTGGTACCGTTTTTTTCGCTATAAAAATTTGTTCAAACTTTTTTTTCCATGGTAATAGTGAAAAAAGTACAATATTCTTATGGGACTTGATACACATGCGTTAAATTATCAGAAATAATTTCATTAGTATTGAACGCGTTCGGGTATAGGGGCTTTTACCCTACCCGACAAAAAAGAAAACTTTTAACGAAGGCAGCCTCAGTGTTGCGAATTACTAAGGCCTGGCAGCCCTCGATATTTTTATTTTGCACTTCGAAACATTCATTTTGTTCATGAAAAATTATGTCATCAAAAATCGTTCGTGCCTTATACATAGGTTTTGTATACGGCAACGGCGGGCTCTCGGGCTATAACTTGACTGATACAAAATAATTATTTTCATACCAAAAAATGGACAAGAACGAACTTTTTAAAATGTTTTTTATTAAAAAAGAACCTGAAGAAAACTTGTCTGATACAAGTAATTCGATCTCAACCAGTGTAAAAGTGGAACTACCAAATTCATCAGATGAAAATGAAATAAAATTTGAAACGGCAAATTGTGAACAGATTAAAACAGAACGTGAAGATGATACCCTCATTTCAAATTATGAAATAAAAACGGAAACCGAAAATTATAATTTTGTTAACACGGAATTGGAGGAAAATTTGTCCGACTTGGATGATTCAAAGGAAATAAAAGTAGATCCGCTTGATTTACACGATGAAAATGAAACCAAAGTGGAAACATCAGTACATAATTCAAGTGATTTAAACGAAGAAAGTATTTCACTAGCAACGAAGAGTTTACATACTGAAGAAAATGTGGATATACTTGCGGGACATAGTGCAACAAACCAAAATTTTCAAAGTGCTACTAGTAATTGTGAAATCGATCAAAATGTCCAGAATTCGTATAAGTGTAATGCATGTTATAAAACATTTACTCGCCTTTCAAATTTAAAAATTCACGAAAGAATTCATACGGGCGAAAAGCCATTCATATGTAATATTTGTTTTAAAACATTTACGTATAAAGTGTGTTTAAATATACATGAAGCCGCTCATACCGGTGAAAAAGTGTACAAATGTAACATATGTTTTAAAGCGTTTAGTAACACCAGTAATTTAAAATCTCACGAGCGGACACACGCTGAAAAAACATTGAAATGTAATATATGCTTGAAAACGTTTAGCCATTCGTATAACTTAAAATTACATGAGCGACATCACACGGGACAAAAACCATATAAATGTAACGTGTGTTTGAAAACGTTCAATTACTCGCATCATTTAAAAACTCACGAATTAATTCACACCAATGAAAAACCATTCAAATGTTCGAAATGTTTTAAAACTTTCAATCAGTCACAACATTTAAAGGAACATGATAAAATTCACACCGGTGAAAAACCATACAAATGTAATATATGTGATAAAACATTTACACATTCGCAAAGTTTAAAAATTCATATTAGAGTTCATACCGGCGAGAAACCGTACAAATGTACTACATGTTCGAAAGGATTTAATCAGATCGAACATATGAAAATTCATGAAAGAACTCATACCGGTGAAAAACCGTACAAATGTAACATATGTTTGAAAACGTTTAATCGTGCCTATTATCATAAAATTCATATGAGAACTCATACGGGCGAGAGGCCATACAAATGTAAGACATGCGGTAAAACATTTATTGAATCGCGTAATTTCAAGAGACATGAAAAAATTCATAATAAAGTAAAATAATTTTGATAATTATTACAGAAGCACGAGTTCACCTGTTTTTGGCGGTAAAAATCAATCAGTTGTCCGATTTTCAATTTTTTTTTAAATGTTCTGCGATACCAGTACTGAAAAGGCTGAAAAAACTGGTTGTTGTCTGAAAAAATTTATATATTAACAAAAATAAGTGGAGGAAACACCATTGAAATCTCATTTTCGAGAAAAGGATTAGTATGTTGTGCAATAAGTGCGGGAAATTGTCGATTGCCCACGAAAGCGAAGTTGAGCGCACGAACGTAGTGAGTGCGCTCATTCGCTTGAGTGGGGCAATCGACAATCCCATACTATTTTTTATTACGAATTTCACATACTTTTTTCTATTATTATCACTATTTTTGACATTTTTATTACTTTTTATTTTTAAGTGTTCGTCTTTTTTCTGAATTATCGTTTAAATTACTTTGTTGGTGGTTTCTATAGAAATAATTATGAAATATTTATTAAATGAAAAATTAAAAGGCGGCGTTGCGTGTTTTATTGTCAATTTGCGTGTGTTACTTTCCGCACGCAAAAAAGTATGCGGGAAGAGTACAGTGGGCAAACAGCTATTTTGCGTACAGAAATGTGAGCGCTAAGTTAGTACTTCTCTCGCATGAGTAATAAAAAATTATTTATAATTTGGGCTCATTTTTTGATTATCAATTCACCGTAATAATAAGCACTTTAAAAAAAAAAAAAATTGAAAATCCGACTATAATTTTTCTTTAATATGATTAACACTATACAGTTCGAAAACTTTCATAGTAAACTTCCCCAGAGGCCGGCAATGTGTAAACCACAGACTAACTAGAAGTAGCCTACATATACAAATCTCTCGTTCGTAAGTTACAATAAGTTGCAATTTAAGACGGTTCTACACGATGCTACGAACACCTTCCAACATTGGACGTTCGATGGTTCATCGTATCGTGTGGCCGTTGTTCGAACCTACGAGTGTCCAATGTCGAGCGTCAAACATTCGCATTTGGCCATGTCCCGCTCGATGTCAGTATTCTTGCACCGAGTCAAAGGGGTACTTCGAACGTTTGAAGGTCAATGTTGGTTGCGTTGGTTGGTTCGACTCAGCAGCTGCACGACTCGTTCATGTGAAGAGAGACAACATCAGTGTATAACATTAGAGATAACATCAGACAGATAACAGCGTCGTCCACTGAGTACCAACACATCATCATTCGTATTGGATCAAACATTCGATTCACCGTGTAGCAGATACATTCGTCGCACCAACTATCGAACTTAATTGCCTCAAACGTTCGATCGAACGTTGGAAGGAACGTTTGTAGCATCGTGTAGAACCCGCTTTACATAGCTACTGACTTAAGTCGTTTACTGTTCGTGATGAGGTTCACGTCGTAACGAGCATCATTGTTTTTTTAATCAACTCGTGAAATTGAAACAGAAAAAAATATGAAGTGTGTCGTATTTAAGTGTAAAAATTCTATTGAACAAAAAAATTCTCAAAATAAAGGGATATCTTTATTAAAATATATAAATTTATTTTTAATTGTTGGTTGTTCATCACAAATGGTTGGCCATGATAGTATATGCTATATAGTATATATATGCAAGCTGCGCACCATATTACACTAATACATTCGCATGTTTGTCTTGATACATGATGTGTTTTGTTTGTATGTACCATGATCGCTTGGAAGGGGTAACGGTGCTACGTCAGTCGCCGGTGACAGTGGGCACAGTAGGTAGAGATAGAAATATTACTTCTTGTTATTCTGTGGTGTAAACATACGTACATATACATTAATATTTTTAATAAAAGTAATAACAGAAAGTAAAATAATAAACTGGTAAAAATATTAAAAAAAAACTAATAATACTAATATAAAACATTTTTTATAAATATTTTTAAGTGTTTTGCTTATTCTAAAAATGTTTATAGAAACCAACACACAGTGTGTTTGTTTTTGTAAATACTTGTTTGTGGTAACATCGCACACATAATATGTAATCATTGATTGCGATCGGCCTCTGTGGTTGTTGTAATTATTGCCTCTGATATTTAATTTATTGTTAAAAATATTTTTAAAAATTAAAAATAAAACGCTTAATAATTTTAAGTAGAACAAAATTGCAAAAATTAGTATAATATAGACCAAATTAAATATTAACTAAAAGTGGTTTGATATCATCAAACAAATGAAACAAAATTTGATGTACTGTTTCTAGATTTCTGTCTCTTTTTCGTTCTGTTATTTTTATATTAAAATGACTACAGTAACTTAAACGTCTAATCTTTTACGTTTAATTTTGTTTCATTTGTTAATTTGACCTATATCCGTAGTGTGGCATAATTGAAACCTCGTGAAAATTTTAAGTTACTAATATAAAGATTTGATTTGTTATTTTATTTCTTATCTTCATAATAAAACAATTGTTCTTACTAACTTTACTTTTTATTTATTTAATTCTACCACCTTCGATTTCTACTCCGTCGAGTTCGAAAAACCTGCAACTCCGCCTCGAATAGAACCACTTTTATGGTCGTAAGAACAAAAGACCACTAGAAATTGAGGTGAGGGGAACACGAATTGTGTTATTTACATAGTTACCAATCAAACGAAGTAATTATATTTTTAAATGAGTGAGTGAGTAAACTTCTATCTATTAATATGACAGACAAAGATAAATTCAAATGTTGGTAAAAAAGTTCTTTTTGGCTTCCGCCCATAATACTTTTAGTTTGATTACATGTCTAATAGTATATTTTCTTAATGAATTAAATAAATTCCACTCCATTATTTTTATATGAACGCGTTTTCAACCACTAGTCACTACCGCTATTAAGAAAACTGAATTTTTACTTACAATATTTTATTTAGCATAACTGTAAAATCTGTACTAGGTATTTGTTATAAAACTGTAATGGAGCTATATCTGTAATATAAAGATATTTTTGAAAAACTGGTTGAGGTAGCTTGTTTATTAGAAGAAGTTTCAACAATTTTTGTAGAATTTTTTTTCGAGTTTAATTTTACTGTAATAAGGTTAATTAAAATCGGTTTGGTAAAACGAATAGAACTGAAAAGACGAATGAACTCGCAGGATCGGAAAGAAGTTTTTGCCTCAAGTTAAATAAATAACTAATTAAATAATTAAATTTCAGGTGGAGCAATTACTAATCTCAAAGGAGCAATTTGGGAGTAATTTAGCTATATAAAAAACAAAAGATTTTTCAGAAAAGAATTACAGAAAAAATTGATTTTTCAATTAATACTTGACAAAATACCATATTAGTTAATTAAAAAAAAATAATTACTAATATTTTATAGACTTTTTAAGTGTTTATTATAGGTAAAGGTAGGATATTAATATATTTAATAGATTTGAGCGTTACTTTATGGTATTCCGTTTTAAAATTAAAAGGCAATTTTTTACTTGGCTAATACCACTTTATTTAAAGTTTTTAAATATCTGTGACATGTTTCGGACTCATATGGCCATTAACGAACTGTTCGTTAATGCCCATATGGGTCCGAAACATGTCACAGATATTTAAAAACTTTAAATAAAGTGGTATTAGCCAAGTAAAAAGTAGCATATTAAGTTCAAGTAGAACAAACATCAGCCAGAACAATAGTTAATAGATATGGGCATTTTCACGTCAATTCGACCAGTCTTAAAAGTAAAGTTCTCAGATTTCTTTCATATTCACTATAATTTATCTACCAGTAGAGCTATGTCCAATTTTGATATTCATTTCTCAAAATTATTATCTAGGCCCGAGATATTTTGCTTCGAAAATGGCGGTAATTATCACGTTTTTTTGCATCTCTTTTATAAAAAATTCTATATTTTCCAAACGAGAGATTTGAATTGGATGATGTTTTGTGGGTAAATTCATGAAACTCCATAGTACATTGCAACATAATAAAACTTGTTCTATATTGTACAGTTTTGTATATCTATGCACTCAAATTAGGTCAAATTTGGACAGCCCTGGCCAAAATCTCTAATGACTTAAATAGATGATTTTGGGTTCATTGTGTTCAGAATTTTATGCTCTTTTAAATTTTGCAAAGAAACTGATGGACTTTTACTGGTATCAATGTAAAAATTAAGAAAAACAAAAACTATGTGTAATTATAGAGGGTTCATATACTACATATAACATTATACAGTAAATATTTAACCACAATAGTCTAACTAAATTACACATAGAGAAAAAGAAAATTGCTACCTACACTTTTATAAGTGTAAATGCTAAAGAGGCTTGTATTAAACGTAAAAAAAATAAATGCCTGAGCAGGGGCGGTGGAGGGTTAATTTGGGGGGTCCTAAAAGACTGAAAAATTGTAATATTACAATTTCCGGCGAAAGTCGAAGTCAAAGAAAAAATTATCCTTTACAAAAGTTGTAGATCATGCAAAAAACTACAACTTTTGTAAAGAACACTTTTTAACATAACCTCAAAATTTCGGAGAAAAATGCGAATTTTGTTGTTTTTTTCTTTATTTCGTTTTATATTTCTCATTTCAACAAAAATAATTTAATTTTTACGGAACTTGGTGGAAGTATGCCTTTCTGGGTCTTAAATAACCACAAGTTTTTCTGGATAAAAAAATTCAGAAGATTCCGTGATATTGATTTTTTTCAGTCCGGAAAACTTTTTTTCCAGAAAAGATTCTACTGAAAAAAATTTTGTTCTTAAATACAACTACTAATTTTGTTTATTTTACCAAAAAGTACTTGTCAAACCGAAAAAAATGAGCACTGGCAGAACTCAGTGCGATAATTTTTTTAAGTAGAATCTTTTTATGAAAAAAAAGTTTTCCGAACTGAAAAAAAATCAATATCACGAAAATTTCTAAATTTTTTTACTCAGAAAAACTTGTGGTTATTTAAGACCCAGAAAGGCATAATTTCACCAAGTTTCGTAAAAATTCAATTATTTTTGTGGAAATGAGAAATATAAAACGAAATAAAGAAAAAAAAAACAACAAAATTCGCATTTTTCTCCGAAATTTTGAGGTTATGTTAAAAAGTTTTCTTTACAAAAGTTGTAGATTTTTGCATGATCTACAACTTTTGTAAAGGATAATTTTTTCTTTGACTTCGACTTTCGCCGGAAATTGCAATAATACAATTTTTCAGTCTTTTGGGACCCCCCAAATTAACCGTCCACCACCCCTGCTCACGCATTTATTTTTTTTACGTATAATATAAGCCTCTTTAGCATTTACACTTATAAAAGTGTAGGTAGCAATTTTCTTTTTCTCTATGTGTAATTTAGTTAGACTATTTTGGTTAAATATTTACTGTATAATGTTATATGTAGTATATGAACCCTCTATAATTACACATAGTTTTTGTTTTTCTTAATTTTTACATTGATACCAGTAAAAGTCCATCAGTTTCTTTACAAAATTTAAAAGAGCATAAAATTCTGAACACAATGAACCCAAAATCATCTATTTAAGTCATTAGAGATTTTGGCCAGGGCTGTCCAAATTTGACCTAATTTGAGTGCATAGATATACAAAACTGTACAATATAGAACAAGTTTTATTATGTTGCAATGTACTATGGAGTTTCATGAATTTACCCACAAAACATCATCCAATTCAAATCTCTCGTTTGGAAAATATAGAATTTTTTATAAAAGAGATGCAAAAAAACGTGACAATTACCGCCATTTTCGAAGCAAAATATCTCGGGCCTAGATAATAATTTTGAGAAATGAATATCAAAATTGGACATAGCTCTACTGGTAGATAAATTATAGTGAATATGAAAGAAATCTGAGAACTTTACTTTTAAGACTGGTCGAATTGACGTGAAAATGCCCATATGCATCTAATTTTATAGTTTTCATGTAGCATCAACTAAAAGTCATCTATTAATTCCATTTTAACCACCAGGTTTTCAATTTGATTATTTTTTTAAAATTAATACATATGTAATAAATCGACTATAGAGATGTAGTGGTGGATAAGTTCCGGATAGAGTCCCTATAATAAATAGAGTCGTGACATGTGTGCTGAACGCTGATTGGTTTCGGCATTTTCTGTCCAAAGTTTGCGTAAAATTCATTAGAAATAAATTAAATATTAACAAAAATCATTTAGTTTAACCTAGAAAGAATAATTAAATTAAAAATTTTTTAATTGTTCATTAGTTCGTAACTTATTACATAATAATAATTATGTACTCAAAAATATTTACACAAACATGTGATAATTAATTTTGAAGCTTCCCGCTCTGTTTTGGAAAGAAAATGGATGACATGTCAGGATTCTATTTATTATAGGGACTCTAGTTCCGGATAACGCGTATGACGCTATCGCCGCCTTGGTGTCAAACTGCTTTGTACATGGGTACATACACAGAACAAATAGAACGAATACATCTGTCTCTTTTCTGCAATCACTTATGTGCTTTTATGTGCATCTTAGGCTGCTTAGTCCTCATTCATTCGCGAGCACTCAATGGGTATGTTTCATTTGTTGTTATATTGTTACCTCTCGTATTAACACGGTATATGTACGTGGTATACGTACATCATACGTTCCACCACCACGTATATATTATGTATGTATGTATGCAAGACACTAATACACACACCATCCAACGGACTAACACACACAACTCCGCGTGCACATATATGTATAACATAGTGGTGGGTTATTTTCTACCCTTTGTGGTTACGCTCGTTTCCCTAGTATAAACATAGTAATGTTCGTTCTCTTTGTTCTCTGGGTACATAATTTGATAAATTCATCCATTTGAATTAATGGGAAGTAATTCACATTCTTGACACCCCTGCTACGAATATTGAACTTTGGTGAAAATATTGCCAACCATGGCATAGATATTTATAAGCTTATCAGACTTGTCAGTTGTTACCGCTGACATTTTCTTATTCATGTCGAGATGGATAACAATGATAACATGGATAAGAAATCTTTTAAGAAGTGTTTTATTAAAACAGAACCTGACGAAAATTTATCCGATACAAGTAATTACAGTAATTACCTTTTAACCAATGTAAAAGTGGAACCACCTGATCAATTAGATGAAAATGAAATGAAACGTGAACCAATAAATTACAATTCGATTAAAGCAGAACCAGAGGATTATAGCTATATTTCAAATAATGAAGTAAAATCAGAACCAATCAATTATAGTTTCATCAACACAGAACAAAAGGCAGATTTGTCGGAGGTAAATAATTTAAACGAAAAAATTAAAGTGGATCCGCTTGATTTACAAAATGACGTAAAGCTAGAAACGGTATCGAGTTTACATACGGAAGCAAAAATTGAAGACTCTACATCAACTAATACAAATACAAGTAAAAAAAATACCGTCAATAAAGTGCCAAAACGTAATAAAAATACAACTGAGTTAAGTAACGGTGAAACAGGCCAAGTTAAAAATAAAAAAGGTCCATTTACATGCAACGTATGTTCAAAAACAATCCTTTGTTTAAGTCATTTCAAACTCCACGAACGAATTCATACGGGCGAAAAACCACACAAATGTGACATATGTGCGAAAACATTTCGTCAAATGATAAATTTAAAAATTCATGAACGGATACATCGTGGCGAAAGACCATACAAGTGTAATCTGTGTTTGAAAACGTTCACTTACATAAACAGTTTAAAAGTGCATGAAAAAACACACACCGGTGAAAAGTCGTACAAGTGTGACACGTGTTCGAAAACGTTTATAAACTCAAGCAATTTGAAGGCGCATCAAAGAACTCATAGCGGTGAAAAACCATTCAAGTGTACGATATGTTTGAAAAATTTTGCCCATTCAAGTAGCTTTAAATTACATATAAAAACCCACGCGAAACAGGCATTACTCGAAGATAGCACCGAAGTAAATGACTCAAATAAGCCGCACCGTAAAAAGTGGTCACCGTATAAGGGTGAAAAGAAATTTAAATGTGATATTTGTTCGAAAGCTTTCGCTCACGCGTGCAGCTTAAATTTACACAAGAAAAATCACACCGGTGAACGGCCGCACGCGTGTAAAACATGTTTTAAAACGTTTGTTAATTCAAGTAACTTACGATTACACGAACGTATTCATAGTGACGTAAAACGTTACAAATGTTCCACATGTTTGAAAACATTCAATCAATCCGATCACTTAAGAGCGCACGAGCGAACGCACACCGGCGAGAAACCGTACAAATGTGACGATTGTGGACGAACATTTACACATTCGCAAAGTTTAAAGTGTCATAAACGAATTCATACCGGTGACCGGCCGTACAAATGTAAACAATGTCCAAAATCGTATACACAAATAGAGCATTTAAAAGTTCACGAACGAATTCATAGCGATGAGAAACCATACGAATGTAACATATGTTTTAAAACGTTTCGATATCAACAGAATTATAAAGTTCATCATATGTCGCATACCGGTGAACGGCCCTACAAATGTAATACATGTTATAAGACATTTACGGAAGCGCGTAATTTACGGAGACATGAAAAAATTCATAATAAGTACAAATAATTTACCCTGCTCACAACGGATGGGCGATAGTAAAAAAAAAAACATCGATTCTATAGAATCGACGGGTTTTCCAATAGGGGATCGATACATCGATGTTTTCGAAAAAACATCGATAGTATCGATTATTTAATAAGGGGCGGGTAATTTTGAAATAAAAGCTCAAGTACATTATTTTACTAGTATTATTACCATTTTTTTAATGTTTTTATAAAATTTCTTTATTTTAATACATTAATAAATTATATTATCTATAAAAAAAATAAACCTTTTTTCTTCATTGATAGTTAATGAGTTTGTTGCAAAAATTTCAACAATTATAAATAATTTTCATGGATAAAATAAATAATAAAAAAAGAAAAACTCACAAATGAATCTATAGCATTATTGCGCATGAGTCAATATTTTTATTCTGATTAATTCCCCCCAGAGGTTTCAACATTGTCGATGTTCCGATTAAAAAACATTGAGTATCGATGTTTAGCATTATTGCGCATGAGTCAATATTTTTATTTTGATTAATTCGCCCCAGAGGTTTCCACATTGTCGATGTTCCGATTAAAAAATATCGAGTATCGATGTATCGGCTACAAAAAGTATCGATATAAAAAGACTCGATGTTCGAAAAAAAGTATCGATACTGCGATATATCGATACATATCGTCCATCCCTACTCCTCATATTGTATACTTTAACCATCTTTAAATGGGATGACTTTTTGAGAGGGTGTTATTAGGTCTGTTCCCGTACCAGTAGGAAAGTGAATGTATTAGCAGGAAAATGTAGGAAGTCGTTCCTGTACACCAAAAAGTCAGCTAGGGGTTCATTTCCCTTCCAGTAGGAAAATGTAGAAATTAGCAGTGATTTCAGAGTTCCTGCTTTTTCCTTCCAAGTCTTAAATTTAAATTTATTAATCATATTAACGAAAATTATTGTAGATAAATTAAAAAAAATTAATGATTTTAAACTTTTTAATGATTTAAAATCCTAGTGATATTTTTTTATGATATTTAAGCTAGTGAATAGATGTCTAGCGTTTGAAATTAAAAAAATTGCTTATGTATCAAAGGTATCAAATGTGTACGTACAAATACAAGCCGAATAACAAACAGTAAAGATCAGTCTAATTAGTTATGCAATTTTATTTTACTGTTTTGTTAAGTAGTTTTATAATTTTTTTTTTTAAAGGTCTAAAATTGTCATAATATTTATTTAAAGTAACCGATCTAACCGTTAAGGCAAATGTCAAATGGCTGTCAAATTGGTTTTAATTCAGTAAGCGCAGTCTTTACTTTCATATTTTCTTTACATTTTCTTTACATTTCTTACATTTCACAATTTCTTTACTTTCATATTTTATTCCCACTACATAAAGTAGAAACTTGAAGAAAATAGCAGGTAAAAAAAAGCACGGGAACAGACCTATTAGTGATCATAAATTTTTAAAAAGTTAAATTATTTTATTGCTTACAACAAATGTCACCCTGTGTTCTCTACAATTGTGTTTAAATATATTACCTGTTTTACGATTGACGGTTTCTTTTAACACAACATAGGCAAGTAGATAACCTGCTGCGAACGATACTAATGATTATTGCCGTACTTGAAAAGTCATCTCATTTAAAAATGGTTCAAGTCAAATTTAGGGGTATGTTAACACGATTTTTTAATTAGAAAAATTTAAAACTTCTTAATATTATTTAAAATTAATAAATTACGCTTATTTAAAGATGTAAGATTAAAAATTTTAATTAAAATAAACCTTTGTTTAAAATACCCGACAAAAAAAATTATAATCCATTTCACATAAATTTAACCGTTATTCATCACTTATGAATTTAAAGAATTTCCATTTTCTTGGTTTTATCTCTCATTATTATGTTACGAATGCCAACACTGCAAGATTCTTAATTGTTTCAGTATGTTTCTTGTCCTTTGTCTAATGCATTTATGTGTCTCTCTGTTTTGGATGTATTTGTGTAATTTTTAAAATTAAATATAAGAATATTCACGCTGTATTTACGAATATTTGCTTTTTTCATTCCCAATAAGCGTTTTTTCAGGAGAAATTTCTGAAAGTTATAAGTAAATAAGTTCACGAAATAATTTAGTATGTTGTAAACATTAAACATATACATTTTTAAATAAAAAAATAAAAAATAAATAATAATAACAGGAAATACAGTCAATGCAATAATGAATAAACTGATAAAAAAAATGTCAAAAACATATGTACAAACAATTAAATACTTTTATTACAATTATATTTACACATTTTAATACAATTACAAAAAAATGAAATAAAATAAATGATTATATAAAATTATATTTTTGTGTGTTATGCATCTATAAATGTTTACAGAAATCATCACACAGAGTGTGTTTGTTATTGGTCCGTACTGTTTGCGGTAGCATCGCACGCATATGTGGTCACTGATCGCGATGGTCTCTACGGTTCTGGCTATTACACAAATGCTTTAAATATTTTTAACGCACTTTAAATTTTTTCTATGGCCTTTTCCTGATTTTTCACGGTATAAATTTTTATCTTCTGAAGTATATTCATATCCAAAAATTATGGAATAAAAAAATAATCAGTTACTAAGTTAGAAATGGTAGTTTTAATGTTTAATCACAGGTCTAAAATGCGTGTTAAAATTTTTTAAATCGGATCCTTCTTTATTTGTAACAGTGTAAGCTCCATTACGAAAAGTTGCGTCACAAAATTTTCTGGTGTACGTTTTCTTTTTTCACCACTCGTGGCGCTATATTCCTTTTGTACTGTAATTTAAAATTTACATATTATTATCGTTTACTTCTTTATTTTTGACTTTTTTAATAATTAATAATTTTGATTTTATTCCCATTATTTATATTTAAACAACCTAAATGATTTTAAATAATTATTAACTTTATTTCAAACTGACGTTTTATTCCCCTACCGCTTTGGTACACACGGATCACTAATGCCCTCTTTATTTTAAAACTCCTAATTATGCATACATAGAGTTCGTACACCTTGTATAGTCACCATGATATGTATATTCAATTCGACTTGCCTGAAACAAGTCTAGCGGCCCCTACATGCTCAATAATATTGTGCAAACAACTTGTGCAATTTATTGAACTTCCCTCCAGACAGTTCAATAATTTGTAAGAGAAATTTGTACAATAAATTGAATGTAGGAATTATACAATAATTCAATTATTAATTTCAAATATTATCGAGTGCTTGTGAGACACTACTACGTATGACAAACTTTTGTTTGCATTTCAACACACGCAGTATTGATATGTTCACTAATCGTTCAGCTAAACTGAAACTATAAGCACTCGATTTTCTTTGGTATAGTATGACCAAAAACATGTAAATTAAAAATCACAAAGTGATTGAAAAAATTCCGGATCGGCCGGGAATCGAACCCAGGATTTTCTGGTAACTAGCCGAGCATGGGATCGTTGGTGTAGAGATTAACACGTCTGGCTAGTTACCAGAAGATCCTGGGTTCGATTCCCGGCCGATCCGGATAATTTTTTCAATCACTTTGTGAATTTTAATTTACATGTGGTTTTTGGTCATACTATACCAAAGAAAATCGAGTGCTTAAAGTTTCAGTTTAGCTGAACGATTAGTGAACATATCAATACTGCGTGTGTTGAAATGCAAACAAAAGTTTGTCATACGTAGTAGTGTCTCACAAGCACTCGATAATATTTGAAATTAAAATTGTAACTGTTTCATCAGAGAGAGTACTAATACACATAGGTGATTGAATGGGTGTCCGGCTCAGCCGCTTACCGAGCATGGGATCGTTGGTGTAGAGGTTAACACGTCTGGCTACAAGGGGACAAACTAGGTGGTCTATGTCTCTGTTCCACTTGTAATGAGTTTGTGACGTAAAATCTCTCCCACCATGTCGTGTAGGTACACACCGCTTGCAATTGTGTTAGTTGGTTGTTTGCCTTTGTGTGCGTACTCACACATACCACCACAACACACGTATTATGGGACAGACCAAGCTGTCCAATTTAAGTAACAATGGTATTCATTGTTAACACAATGCAGTGTGTGTTCGGCGACGGACACTGACTGACTGCCTGCCTTAAGCTGTGACTGGTATACAAATGACTCCAAACGAATTACACTTTTTTTATATTAGTTGGCTTCTAGTGTTCTATGTCTGGCTAGTTACCAGAAGATCCTGGGTTCGATTCCCGGCCGATCCGGATAATTTTTTCAATCACTTTGTGATTTTTAATTTAATTATTGTTTAATTTTAAATATTAAGTGATAAAGATGTTGCGAAGCAGTAAATGATTATTCTTTCAAATTAATAAGGCAAACTGATTCAATAAATAGCCATCAAATATGGCATTACAAAACAATTAATAAATTGAAACTTAAATAAATGAGCCATTTTCTCAAAATATCTACATCTCTACGATTGAAATTTTAATTTAAAAATTGCTATGTAACCGCATGAGAAAATTGTTTAACACCGCGGCGACACGGGTTATTCGGAACTACATCTCTACAGTTGGAATATTAATTTCTAAAAAATAAACAAGATTCCTAGGTAACCGAATTGGAAAATTTCGTTGCTAAAGTGGAATTAACAGAAGGTGATTTTTGGTTGGTTAAATTAATATCTCGATTATAGACATATAATCCCAAATACCTGTGTCGCCGCCCTGGTGACAGATTGCTACATATTGGCGACGCAACGATTCTCACTAGCGCCTCTGGTGGTAAAATTAGAACTAGCATCAAGTAAAAATATACGTATACGATTAATGGGCGATATAAAATCTAGTAATCCGCGCATAAATTGTATAGTACATTTTTCTATCGACAATTAAACGTATACAAAAATTTTTACTTGATACAGCTTCTAATTTAAAAAACCAGGAGCGCTCGCGTAATCTTTGCGTCGCCAATTTGAGAAAATGGTCCATAGTCATATTGCGCAATAATATTTGCAAAGCCTACAGACGTTACAATATTCATTCATTGCACAATATATATTTCAAACTGTTTTTGATCAGCACAATATATTGTACAACCCACAGAACAAATAGAACGAATATAACTGTCTCTTTTCTGCAATCACTTAGGTGCAAGTATGTGCATCTTAGGCTGCTTAGTGTCAGTTGCTCAGTACCCGTCGCTCAGTGTAAGTCAGTCAAACAACAATAAATTTAATTGTTGAACCGACATAAGTAGCGTTGTAGTATCACACACATGTATGCGAACCAAAGGTCACGTGACGGCTATCACCACTCACACTAACAGAGTTTACCGCACAAATACAAAGTAAACACCGTGCACGTATACAACATATTTTCTATCTCAAGTGGTTACACAGGTTCCAGTAGTATAGAAATATGTATTTTCTCTCTAGTGCTCTATAGTACAACCCTTCAATATAACCTACAGACGATCAATAATATTGTGCCACCTCAGATAACACAGAATAACACAGAACGAGCGGTAATATCTCTATACTACTGAAATCAGTGTAACGCTAAAGGATAAAAGATCCACCACCACTAGGTTATATATGTGCACGCGGAGTTGTGTGCCGTAGTGCGCTAAATGGTTATGTGTATGCGTGTCTTGCATACGCATATGTTAAAAAAATATATAATATGTATGCTGTACGTAGATGTACGTATACACGGTAACACAACACCAACAATATGACAACAATTGAAACACACCCATTGGTAGCTTGTGAGTCAATGACAACATAGTTCTGTAAAATGCACATACTTGCACATAAGTGATTGCAGAAAAGAGATTGTTATATTCCTTCCAGTCTTCCATGTCAGATAATTGTGTGCAATATTATTGAGCGTGTAGGGGCCGCTTAAGTTTCACAATCCTGTTTTTTTGTAAGCTTGCCAATCTTGCCAATTATCTCCATACTTGACATTGGCTAACTTCAAAAATGCATCACTGCTTGCTTGAGACAGAGTCAAAAGTTCAAAAATGCATCAGACGCATCACAACGAAAAATCAAAAGTTCATTTTTGCATTTGATGCGTCAAAACAATGCATCAAGAAATTTGGTGATGCCTGTCATGCGCATAATGTAATATCACAGCTACTTACATTTAAAATATAGGTAGCTGTCGTAGCTATGGTAATGTGTATGGAGGGTAGATATCAGGAGGACTATCTTGGCCGGAAAATAATAGAAAAATAGTTCAAAAAGTGTCCCGTTTTAAGTACTAAGTAACAGTACAAAAACTTGCCAGAATAGCGCTAGAGTAGCAAAAGAATATGAAATGAACTTTGTAGTTGTCGACGGAGTGAAGTGCATATATGTATTATAACTATGTGGCCAATCCCTATAAGAGGTAGTGGTTCCGATGAAGTGAGACGGATAGACATCGGGTAGAGGCACTTCAGTTGTTTTGCGCAGATGCATCAATTAGTGTTTACGGTGTTTACCGTGTTTACTGTTCAGATTGGTTCATATTACCACCAAAAAAGTCGCATTTGCGCAAAACGAACAAAATACTTCCAAATCTGCACCGTGATGTTGGGACGTTTTTTTCATATCCATTTGGCTATATATGTATACTACATATATGGTGAAGTGTGTTGTTTAATAACCTACAAAAAACTCGCTATGAAACACGTTGAAAGTGACTCATAATTACGTGAATTTTTAATGCCTCTTAGTGATTTTTTGTGTTGAGTTTTAATAATTCCGAAAAACTAAATGTTAAAAAAGATGAATTTATTTACCTCTCATTAAAATTGTTTAAACTATCTGAATACATCTTGCATTCAAAATTTGAATTTCAACTTGAATTTACTTGAAATTTTCAATTTCAAGTTTTTTTCGGCTTATTATGAACCTGTTTTTTAAATGAAAAATTTAGGAAAATTAATAAATTTTCGCTAGAAATGGTTGCATTTATTGATAAATACAATATTTATTTACCCAAATATTATATTTATGGAGTATTACGTTTACTAATATTTTTTTAAATTTAATTTTTTATAGGACCGATCTTATACACGATCTGGTCACGTGTTTTAGTGTCTATTGTTTTTTTATTTTTTGTGGCACATTGAAAGGAATCTATGTATTCATTCTAACATATCATATTATATTATATCTTGTCTCTCTCTTAAGAAATAGTCTCCATCTCTGTGGTCTCCATCCATATTTTTCTACACAGAGCACTGAATCAAACATATTAACATATGTTTCCTAGAGACAACACAGGCATTAAATTTTGAAGCATGACTCCATTTTAGTAAGCCCAACTTGTAACCACGGAGACTTGTTTATAAATATTAGACAAACCATTAAATTAATGGTTTGACCGCCATTAAAGTAATCCCATCAGTCTTTTTTTTGCTCACATCAGTCAATTTTTTTGCTTCAATTTCTTAATGTATTTGTAATACACAGCATTCTCTCTAGTCGATTCTCTCCTCAATGTTTTTCTATATCAATGGGCCGCCTTTAAAAGGTGGCCATGTTATGATGTTACTAGAAATTGTTTATAAATGATGAAGATGATGCATTTTATAATTTTTTGAATGCGAGCCCTCTGGTTTGGAACGGTGTAAGCACCGTTACGTTACGTAATGTTAGGCTAACAAAATTTTCAGGCGAACGAACGCTAACATATTTTAACACTTCAAAACTTTTCATTGCTTATCATTTTTCTACAATAAATTAAAATTTAAAATGGATAAACACAAAACCTTTGAGGTGTGTTTCATTAAAATAGATTCTGAGGAAAATTTATCTAACATAAGTAACTCAATTTCAAACAAAGTAAAAACGAAAGGTAGGTTATAACTTGGTTTTTTAATACTATAATGAAATAAAATCGAAAACGACAAATTATAATTTTGTTAACTTAAATAAAAGTTTGCCAAATTTAAGGTTAATTTACAAAAGAAAATGAAATCAAATTAGATACATCTGTTTATAATTTATGTAATTTAAAAAAGAAAAAAATATTTTATCAGTGCCAATGGGCTTGGTGTCAAATGATGACAATATGAATGAAAATTTAAATCACCGTGTACAAACCCGAAAGAGTACTAAGAACGCGTCCTTAAATAAATTTACGTTGGAAGTTAAAGAAAATGAAAGTGAAAAAAAAATAAACTACGAAAATTGTGACGCTGATTCTTCCAATTCCCAAATAGAAACTACACCATCACATAATATAAATGAATCCCAAAAGTAAGAAATATAATAATTTAACAATTATAATTAATTTTAATAATTTTTACCTTTAATGACTATAGCAATTGTAATAAAATAAGAAGCCGTTGTCCAATAATGCTCGTTAAACGTCGTCCAAAAACTGCCGCCGAACGTATGAGAGAGTATAGAGCTCGGAAAAAGGCTGAAATGGCTAATAGCGGTCAAAATAAAATACGAAATCCTGATTCAGCAACAAATATTGAACCGAAAAGTGCCGTCGAACGTATGAATGCATATAAGGCTCGAAAAAAGGCTGAAAACGCTAATGTAAAGTCATCCACGGAACGTGGAAGAGCTTTTCGTGAACGTCAACGATACGTGTTGGAATTAAGGCATAGAACATCACGATATTACACGTAGTATCGTGTTAAAGATAATTTTAAAGATAGCTAAACAGAGGAATGAAGTCCGATTTACAATTTATCATTTTGATAATATGAACTTGATGAATTTTAACAAACTAAATGCTGTTCACACGTCTTGTTGGCAGCTTAATAGATGGCGCCAATCATACCAAAGCACTGTTTCGTTTAGTACAAGCTAGCTGGACAATTTAAAACAAAATTAAAATTTCTTGAAACCATTAATGAGAGTAGGTAGGCCATTAGTTGGTAACCACATCGACAAGACAGTATTGTTTTGGTATCAGTCGTACGAAACATCGGTAATGAGAGTTATAAGACAGTTAGATAAAATGCATAAAATCATTCGCATTTTTGCTACTGACATGATTGCATCTTTCGAGGTTCTTTTACTAGTTGTAGTGATTTTTTGTGATGGATTCTACTACTAGGGATAAATACTTTTTTATTCAGTATAATAATAAAATAATATTCATACTTTAAATAAAATAAGAGTTTCGTAAGTCCGAAAATTGATTTTTTTAAACAAATTTTAAATTCAAAAGACCATAAGTAAAAATCCCCTCTTATCCTAGACCTGTCATTTTTGTTAAATTTTTTAAAAATCTTCAAAAAACCATTGTTCAATTTTAAATGAACAAATTGGCGGGAAAAACGTCTTGGCGTAGTGACGTATGCAATGACGTCACGATTTAACTCAAACAGATGTCGCTTTAATTCATGTCAACACTTGTCAACATGGTTTCTTTGTACACAATATTCAGCAGTCATCATGCTCAGTTTTAGTGGTATTTACAGGTTTCTACTTTGTTATCTTCTTCATTTATCATCACTGTAAGATTTTCATGAATCCCTACAAGTATTAAATACACTTTAAGAAAACAGTTTGACGTAACTTTAAAATTGTAGCAAAAAATAAAAGAATTTTTAACATAATATTTAAAACAAGTTGATAAGGATATTTTACGTATTAAGTGACGATGTATTCCTTCCATCAATCTTTTTTGAGTGCAAAATTAATTGCAAAACAAAAACATTCTTGGTCAATTAGAATTGTAAAAATGTCACAATGAAAATGCAATTTGTCATAGACAATACGTAACTACAGTAATAAGATCTGCTATAAAAAATGACGTCATTTTCAAATATCACTGCGTTTTTAATCATTTAAATGAAGGCTAAAAATTTATAATTTTCAAAATCAAATTTTTAAATAATTAAAGAATATTTTTATTTGTCACTACTAAAATTGAATATATTTAAGGATAATAGATAAAATTATTCAACATTTAAAACAAATTTTGAATACAATCAAGTACCGTATTGTTATTTACTTTGCGTTTTAATAAATTACTATTTATATTTAGTTATAATAGGTGCAATAATATGATTAGTAGTATTGCTTTTATCAATATTTCTATGTATTTGTGCAATAAGCAATATTATTTTTCTAATTAATGTGTTTTTTTCTTGAGGTATCCTTTTTTGGGATTCCAAGTACTTTAAACAAATATACAATAAAAATATTTATATTAGTATTCAACAGGGGGCTTTGAAACCTATATCTATTAAATAATAATTTTTTATTACTCATGCGGGAGAAGTACTAACTTGGCGCACATATTTCTGTACGCAAAATGGCTGTTTGCCAACTGTACTCTTCCCGCATACTTTTTTGCGTGTGGAAAGTAACTTTCCACACACAAATTGACAATAAAACACGCAAAATTTAATCAAAACACGCAAAGCCGCCTCTTAATTTTTCATTTAATAAATATTTCATAATTATTTCTATAGAAACCACCAACAAAGTAATTTAAACGATAATTAATTCAGAAAAAAAAGACGAACACTCAAAAATATTATTTTAAAAAGTAATATAAATGTCAAAAATAATGATAATAATAGAAAAAAGTATGTGAAATTCGTAATAAAAAATAGTATGTGCAACTCGTGCGGGATTGTCGATTGCCCTACTCAAGCGAATGAGCGCACGAACGTCGCTTCCGTGGGCAATCGACAATTTCCCGCACTTATTGCACAATATACTATTGTCCAGCTAGCTTGTATTAGACAAAACACTGTGCAAAGGAGTGAAATTATCGTATTTTTCGTATTTTGGGGAGAAATTATCATACACAATGTAATTTAGTGAATTTTACATTGTTCAATACCAAATTTAGTTAAGGACATTGAAGAACTATTTTTAATACACTGTTATTAGATTGTTATTTACGACTGTTTATTTATTCAATTTTTTTTTTTAAATTATAAAAAAATAGTTATTTTCGATACGTGTGCGTAAAGAGAGGTATTCTAGTAGGCTTAAATTGGGGCACGAGTCTAAGGGACTGAGCATACACAATGAGATCGAGTGCGCCGTATATCCCCACGAGCCATTAGGCGAGTGGGGGTTAGCGCACAAGATTTCGTTGTGTATGCATCAGTCCCTTTAGCGAATGCCCCAATTTCAGCCTACTGAATACCTCACTTTACGCATACGTATCGAATTTTTTTATAACGACGGCTTCTAAAGTTTAATAGAGAGAAAAAAATTAATTATTTTTAAGCAATTTTAGAAAATAGTAGGGTTAATTTTATTTTATAATAAGGTTGATTGAAAAAAATTTTTTTATTAATTTATAGATCGTTTTTGTTTTTATTATTCCATGTTTAATTTGAATATCATTATCATTGACAAATGAATATCATTATTTTCTCGCACAGTTAGCTACTTTTACGCACGGTACTGTACTTTTGCACACAGTTACTATCGTTTGTTTTACAATGATGTGAATAATGCTCTTTACGCCCACTACACAACGTTCGAATATTGAACTTTAGAAGCGGGTGTTATAAAAACTGTATTATACAACTATGTACATAAAAACTGTATTATACAACTATAAAATAAAAAATATTTCATGAACATTTGCACTTAAATATACTTCAGATTAACTTAAAGTGTAATAACCTCATTAAGTAATTTGATAATTGATTTTTTGACCTGATTCTCGAAAACAATTTTAAAATTAATAATTATGTGCCTGTAAGATGACGTAGTCATGCCCTGAAAGTTTTTGTCGAGATACTAGGACAAATCCTGAAAAACCAGCAGAACGTATGAACTAGAAAGTTTTTCGTTTTTATTGAAAAACAATGGGCGCCGCAAATATTATGTGCGCGCCTCTGGTGGTAATATTAGAAACAGCATCAAGTAAAAGATGTACAAGTACGCTCAATTGGCATAGAAATATGTATAAGCGCAAGTGCTAGTTATTAGATTTTATATCGTCAATTAAACGTATATGTATATTTTTACTTGATACAGTTCTAATTTTATCAGCAGAGACGTGAATGAGAATCTTTGCGTCGCCAATAAGAAAAAAACATTACTTACAGTATTATTTTTTGACTGTCACCTCAAAAATATTTAAGTTGTACAGCACTGAGTACTGAATCAAACATATTAACATATGTTTCCTAGAGATATTATAGGCATTAAATTGTGAAGTATGACTCCATTTTATTAAATCCAACTTGTAACCACGGAGACTTGTTTATAAATCTATACATATAATAAAACTGTAAATCTGTCTCTGTCTGTCTGTCTGTCTGTTCACGCATCACGTAAAAACTACTGGACGGATTTTAATGAAATTTGGTGTGATGATAACTTATTATCTGGGTCAACATCTAAGATACTTTTTATTCCGGGAAAATGTCTCATTCCCACGGGAAAATGGAAAAACTATTTTGAGCATCTACACACATTACGCCAATTTACATATTTCATAAAAAATTTCATAACTATAGTAACAAAAATTGTAAATAAATTTTGTAGTTTGGAAATTTTTCTGAATTTTAAATAAAAAAAAAAATGTTGCTAATTGTGTACCGAAAAATACAATAAATACAAAATTGTCAATTTCGAGACAATTTAATGCATTTTGTGTTGCAAGAAACTACAAACTGGAAAAAGAAACTACTCAACGTTTCGCGTGAACAACGTCACGGGTACGGCTAGTATTTGATAAACCATTAAATTAATGGTTTAACCACCATTAAAGTAATCACATCAATCAGTATTTTTGCTTCAATTTCTTAATGTATTTTTAATACACAGCATTCTCTCTAGTCGATTCGCTCGTCAATGTTTTACAGTCGCCATTCATTAGGCTGATCGTCCATTGAATGCGTAGTCGTGCGAAATTTAATTCGGACGAATACGCATGAAACGGACGAACGATCCAAACAGCTGTGAAGCAATACATCCTCGTCCATTGAAAGCGTCTCTCTCAATGGACGTGGATGTATTGCTTCACAGCTGTTTGGATCGTTCGTCCGCTTCATGCGTATTCGTCCAAATTAAATTTCGCACGACTACGCATCCAATGGACGGCAAGCCTTAATCAGCGCAGTCAATCTCAGTGATATTTTCAACGTTAACGACGTTAATAAGAAACCATTTTTGATATCTAGATACACAAAGTAGAAAGTTTAAATGTAGATGAATTATGGATGATTCTTAACTTTACTTATCTGCCTTATCTTGATTTTTTTTTTGGGGTGCCCTTTTAAAAAAAAAAAATACGCACCATAGTGAACTTATTGCTGGCGTTCCAAACGAAAATTTTGTTAGCCTAACGTTAGCTAACGGAACTTTCACCGTTACAAACCAGAGGGCACGCATTCAAAAATTCACATACATTATATCTTAAAACAACAATTTCTAACATGGTGACTGATTATTTTTATTCCATAATTTTTAAATGTGGCTATACTTCAGAAATTAAGTATTTATACCGTGAAAAACCATGAAAAAAAATTAATGTGCATTAATTTTTTGAATCAGAGCCCTCTGGTTTGTAACGGTGAAAGCTCCGTTGGCTAACGTTAGGCCAACAAAATTTTCGTCTGGAACGCCAGCATTGTCTATTACAAAATTATACAATATTTTTTACAGCCCTGTTATAATAAGATTGGTTTAAAATGTTGGCAGTCCTGAAATACCGATCTTATAGATTAAATATACATTTACGTATAAAATGAAAATGTACAAACATGGTAATAATTCTCTTTGACAGTAAAATCTGTTATTATCATCATGGTTTAATTTTTTATACAATTTAATTTGTGTATTCTATTTCGTTAAAAGTTATTATCCCAAAAAATTATTATTTACCAATAAATCAAAATGGCCGATGTGTTAGATATTGAAAATTCTGAAGAATTTGAGGTTGATGAAGACGGCGATCAAGCAATTGCTAGGTTAAAGGAAAAGGCACGCAATCGTCGTAAAGGACGTGGTTTCGATGGTGAAACCGCCGAACGTGAAGTTATACAATATGAATCCGTACGAAACGAACAAGGTGGCGATGATCAAGATCAAGCACCACAACGATCAATCGAAGGATGGATAGTATTCGTAACTGGCGTTCACGAGGAGGCGTCCGAGGAGGATATACATGAACGTTTCTCGGACTGTGGTGTGATTAAGAATATCCACTTGAATCTGGATCGACGCACGGGATTCTTAAAAGGATACGCCCTAGTTGAGTACGAAACTTTTGAGGAGGCACAAGCGGCTCGTGAAGAATTAAATGGACAAGAAATACTGGGTCAACAGATCAGTGTTGATTGGTGTTTCGTAAAAGGACCAAAAAAATCGTATCGAAAAAAGAGACGTTAATTTATTTAAGTTTTAGGGAATCGATAAATAAGTATTTGGTGTTAAGTTGCATTGTAGAATCTGGTTATTGAAAAATATTTTTATTCGAATTTTTTTTTTTTTTGTGCAAGAACAGTAAAATGACCGGGGAAATTTACAGAACTCGAACATATACGATTTTTTTTTTTGTTTAACTGATAAAAACGAAGCAATAGTGGTGGAAATTTTAAATTATGAAAAGTTAAAACGCGACAGCATATTTTTGTTTTAGAAAACTCAAATTTATTAATGTTTCACGAAGAATTCAAATTTATTAATATTTTTCACAATTTTTTATAATGACAACTATATTATGATATAACACTTTTTTGAAATAAATTATTGTATAATTTATTTATAGAAAACGATAAAAATAACAGAACAATGCCTAACACAAGTGAGTAAAGCGACCCCGTTCACGCGGGACCATTTAATGTACTAAGTAAATTAGTTTGTATATCAAAATCCGTTTTTCAATTGTCCTAACCTATATACTTTGACTCCTTTTAAAGTGTGATAATTAATAATAAAACGCAATTATTTTTAATAAAAATAGGTGACCGCGCTTTAACTCTTTAAGTACAATAATTATCAGCCTCATTTGTTTCTTTTTTCCGGCAGACATCGAAATTATAGCATATGTCCGAGTTCTACATTTTACCCAATGACCGATTATGGAATTTTTGTCCATAAAAAGTTAGTATTTATAAGGTTATATATACCCTTTAGAAATTTGAGGATAGGATTCTAGAATTTTATATAGGCAGCGAATTTAGTGATGTCGAGCCGAGGAGCAGTTAGTCGATTAATCGACTAAAGTTGTTTTTGAGACAAAATTAGTCATTAGTCGAAAATATCAAACATATAACAATCGATTAATGGAGTAACCCAATGACGAGTAACCTATATTAACTATTTCAGAAACAATGTTTTATTTTGAATTTAATTACCTAGTGACTTTTAATATGTTCTTTAAGAAAAATAAAATAATATATAGCATATTACAAACTATTAATCACATAAAAATGAAAAATAATACAAACTAGTAATTTCTTATTAGTTTTCATTTTTTGAAGTCCAATAAATAATATAGAAAGATTAATAAATTAGTCGTTTTTAGTCATTAAAAAAAAAATTAATCATTTTAGTCTTTTAGTCGAAGGTAAAATAGTCGACTAAAAAATGACTAAATGTAAACGAAATTAGTCGACTAAACCGATTAATCGATTAATTATTCGACATCACTAGTAGTGATACTGAAAAATTTTTGCCTATTGGGATCCGTTGAATGAGGGTAGGACATCTGGTGTTTAAAAATCAAACAATTCTTAGTGCATTTGCTGAAACGTCATTAATGATTTGAACCACGATCGTACTTTATGGATTTGCATGTACATACATATAATTGATTTGTTTTTTTCCATTCGTTTAGTTCTCCAGTTATTTCATAACGTTTACCATTCAAATCTGACGTTTGTATACTGTAAATTGTAATATTCACTAACTCATTCAGGCATTTTTTCATATTTTTACCAGATTTTAACTGTTTTACAGATACAAAAATTTTCTCTCCTTCGACAATTTTTTTTTTTTTGCTTTGGAACTTGTGTCAGCTCACATACAAATAGTTGTAATATTTATCATTTTTTCTTTATAACGCACTAATTGTTATATATAAAACTAATGTCAGTGCACCTTTTTGTCAGCCATTTTAATTAAGTCACACCTACTTGACAGATTCCAATACGTTTAGGGGAAAACCCTTAACAGATAATTAAGTATACAGCGCATATCTGAAACTTGTGTATTTTTCAATTACTAGACATGATTATCCCTAATTTAATACTTTAAAAATAACTTTCTTTTTTATAACATAAGAATTGTATAATTATTTTATGAATTAATAAAAAAAAAACATTTAAAATAAAATTTTGAAAAATTTAATTGACTTTATATTATAAAGCTATACATAAATTTGTACATATTATATTATTAGGCATCTTTGGCTTTTATGATATTAACAAATTCAGGTTTCAGTGACGCACCGCCAACCAAAAATCCATCGATATTCGGTTTCTGGGCGAGACCGGCACAATTTGCGCCAGTTACTGATCCACCGTAGATAATTCGTACTTCATTCGATACATTTTCGTTAACAGTATCACGGAACCATTTCCGTATCGCACAGTGCATTTCTTCCGCTTGTTCGGGTGTGGCAGTTCGGCCGGTACCAATTGCCCACACGGGTTCGTACGCGATTACAACGTTGTCCCAATTGGAAATTTTTTGTGCGGCAGCTTGCAATTGTTGAATGCACACTTCTTGTGATTTGTTCTCTTCACGTTGTTGTAATGTTTCACCGATACAGTATATCACTTGTAAACCGACGGAGAGTGCGTACGCGGCTTTATCGGCGATTAATTCATCGGTTTCTTTAAAAATGGTACGTCGTTCTGAATGTCCTAGGATAACCCAATGACAATCGCAGTCTAGGATCATGTCGGCAGAAATTTCTCCTGTAAAATTTTTGAATATTATTTATATTATTTGCATCAATATTTAACTCTTTAAATTATGGAGTGTAGAGTATAAGGAGGACTATCTTGTACGGAAAACAATAGAAAAATAGTTCAAAAAGTGTCCCGTTTTAAGTACTATGTAACAGTTCAAAAACTCGCCAGAATAGCGCTAGAGTAGCAAAAGCGTATAGTGATTTTTTTGTGTTTTATAAAAATTTTTAAAATAATAAAACTATTATATGTAACAATTATAATAAAAAAAACAATAATTACATAACAACGCGGATGTTTTTCTTTCCTTGTTTACTTCTCTAAATTTACCCTTTTGCTACAGTAGCGCCGCCACTATTTACACCTTTCTATGGACACTTTTTGATACAGAGATGGTGCTCCTGATATCTACCCTCCATACTTTAAATGATTAAGATAAGAGTTAGCTCGTCATACAGTATTGCGACTCAAAATGTTTTGATATGTATACATATATTCGTTAATACAAGTGCCGCCATCTGTGACAAATTTGTTGAAATACGGTATAATTGTAAGTAATGTTCAATTTTACCAACATAGTTTATATGGTGGCCACATTATTGGAAAACCTGGAAATGTCAGGGAATTTTACCAAAAGACTGGAAAAAATTGATTTTTATATTTAGGGATAGAACTTCAATCAATTTTTCACTTGTTTTGAGATTAGATTTAAAAATTAGCACGTATTTCTTTTTTTTTTTGCTCGTCATTTACTTTTTTACGTCAGAAATTTTTTTGGGAATAAAGTAGGGGTGCCATTTTTCACAAAATAGTCAGGGAATTTTTTAATAAAATTTCTGGAAAACCTGGAAAAGTCTGGTAATTTGATCTTTAAAAATCTGTGGCCATCATGGTTTAGTATAATTTATATTTTGCAAATTCCTAGGGTATCATTTTTTGATGTTGGCATCTCTGATTTTCTTTCTTTTTTTGTAACCTTATTTTTATTGTATTTGTCACTGGTAGTAAAATGTCCGGCACTTTGAGACAAAAAATTTTTCTCTATGGTTAAAATAAAAAATTAAAAACAAATTTGTCAAGTGTCTGTTAAACACACATTAGGATTTCGTAGTCAGTAGCTAGAATTTTTCATAATTTTCGGGATAAAATATTTATTGCTTTTTATAATGTTATTAATGTGATTCTTTGAACGTTTTACTTTCTATATGACTTAAAAAATTTCATTAATACTTTTTAAAAAACGACACTGTCTATTAAATTGCGTCCAGTTCGGCACTGATTATTTAAAAGTGGTCAAGTGCGAAAAGATCACCTAATACAATGACGATGACGAATTGATACGGATTTCGTTGTACTAAGAAATTCTAAAAAGGGCGCATTTGTTTATATGCAGAGTAGGCCGGATCAATTTTGAAAATTTTTTTACTGTTAGAAAACTAAACTATTACAGACTGAGCTATGTTTGTTTGATGAATTGAGAAGAGAATCAAGTAGAGAGAATGCTGTGTATTACAAATACATTAAGAAATTGAAGCAAAAAAATTGACTGATGTAAGCAAAAAAATTGACTGATGGGATTACTTTAATGGCGGCCAAATCATTAATTTAATGGTTTATCTAATATTTATAAACAAGTCTCCGTGGTTACAAGTTGGGCTTACTAAAATGGAGCCATGCTTCAAAATTTAATGCCTGTGATATCTCTAGTTAATATGTTCGATTCAGTGCTCAGTGGTTTGATGTCAAAAGTCTAAATTATAATAAATGGTGAAATCTTGAATGACTGTTAGATTATAAATTCACTGTCAAGAGGTGTAGCACAAAGCTTCCTTGTACGCACAGATACCTTTGTAAACCAGTGAAGTGTATACATACAAGGGCGCCCATATGATGATTTCTAGAGGGGGGGGGGCCAGAACTGGAGGGTAAGGAGTATTTTCAATATTTTGGATGACGTATGGGGATTTGTAAGTGGCCATAAAAAGTTCCAATTTCGACTATGTTGTAAAACTTTACCCTGTTGCTAAAAAACACTTAACTATTACCACTACATGTATATTTTAACGTTTCCCTAACAGCTAGGGGGGTCGGCGGCCCCTTCTTGCCCCCGACTATGGGCGCCCTTGAGTATATAAAATAAAAGTAGTATCTCGCATGAGTTTTTGACGGATTTTATGTTTATTCATGCCCAATAAATACCATGGCTTTAAATTTAATGAAATTTAGTGGAATCATACATTGGCTAGCTCCCAACTGTTCTCAAAATTTGAGCCAAATACTGATTTCATGTGAATAGTAAGTAATATAAAGTTTTCACATGTGCCAATTACGTCGAAATTCGCAGGGGACCATCTAGGAACCAATTGGCATTAGTTTTATTGACAGGAAAGTTTTATTAATTGGTCGAATAGTTCCGGAATTATGCGCATAAGTAAGTAAACAGACAAATCTGGAATCGAAATTGTTAAGGAAGCTCTAAAACGTGAAACGCAAGTGGAAATTTTGATTAAGAGGAAAAATTTTTCATCTTGCAAAAGTGATTGTAAATTTTCCCTACCTTGGTAGACTTGGAAGCAAAATCGATACAGAAAGAAAAGCATGATAATCGAATCGACAGCAAATTTATTCAAGTTTTTGTCTAGTCTGATAGTCTAGAGCACCTTCCACAAATTTGTTATTAAACAGTGAGCCCGGGTATTCATATTGGGTAAGCCACCGGGTTCAAATATTTAGACCAATCTCACACGATTTTATGTACAATGAGACAGATATTTATTTAATTATCATTTTTATTGAAACAATAAAAATTACCTGTAAATGCTCCTTGTTTTTCTTTATAACAATTCTGAGCCGCCACTCCAATTTGTTTCGGTAATTTTTGTCGTACATAATCGCAATATAAAGCTGGCACACCAAGTACAATTTCTGTTTTGTCGTAAGTTCCTACACCGTCCACTAAATTTTTTATAATTTCATCGTACGTTTTCTTATTGCCGACCATCTTCCAGTTACCACCAACAAAAAATTTTCGACCCATGGCTTTAAGTGCTTTACACTTGAATTTTGGTTTATGTATCGGTTCAGCTACTTGTTCAGCTAAAATTTAAGTCTTTAATAATTCAGTTAATCTAAACTAACTGAAGTTACTATCTAGAATTAAACGAGTACTTGCTCTGTCCTTTTTGACCTCTATCCAAAGTTAAACGAGCCCCGACAGATGCAACAGAGCTCAATAATTTATGAATCACTTTATAACGCGGTTATTTACTTTGTACAGTGAAAACTACTTATACCGAAATTTAAGAGATTAGCGATTTCTAACGAAATCTACTTTAACGCCTTTAGTACCGCCATATATTCCAATATTTTAGATAAAAAATTTTATATCTCTGTAAGTATAATTGAAAGTTTGGTATACGTTTTGCTTAATTTATTTACAACATGATCACTCTTTACTGCACTGCCTTCAGCTACCTATAAGACAATATACATTCGTCAGTTAAATTTTCTCTAAAAATTAGGACGACGAGCTGAGCTCGTCATTAGTCCTAAAGGAGTTAAAAGCTTTCAGAGTGAGTTATAGTCCGTTCACATTATTCCAGGAGCATTCCAGTTCAGCGATCGAAACCAGCGCTGAAATAATGTAGACCGGCACTGGAATGTATCCATTCCAGTAAACAATCCAGTCTAGTGGACGGTCTACTTTTCATTCCAATTAGCCAATTCCAGCGCCACTGGAATAGTGTAGACGGCCAATCCAGTGCTGGATTAAACATTGAACAGTGAATAAGCATGATTGTTTTTTTTTTGTAATGTAATTGAATGACTGGAATGGACCATTGAATGACTGGAATAATAGCCCGTTCACATTATTCCAGTAGCATTCGAGTCCAGTGATCGAAACCAGCGCTGGAATGTTACTGGAATAATGTAGACCGACACTGGAATGTCCCCTTCCAATAAGCAATCCTGTCCAGCACTGGACTGGAATAATGTGAACAGGTTATTATGTTATTATGGAGATTTCTATAGAAAATTAATAAAATTGAACAATTATTATTTCTCATAAAGGCTTTCGTTAAATGTAGTTTTCACTGTATTGTATTAATATATTATTGAAGCAGCAACATGTGGTAATACTGTTTTTGAAAGGTTTGACTGAAATTGAAAGTAAAATACATAAAATACCGTCTATGCGGTCTATGCCGTGTGTTATGTCACGTATGTATTTGATTATTAACTATGAATGTATGAATTTCAATAAAATTTCTTCTAGTAAATATTTCATACGTTTTATTATACTTACGAAAACTTGTTGCACTGAAATTCACCGTCGAATTGAAATATGTTTTTTCAGGTTGAATTAAAATCCGCGAAGTTTGACGCAAATTAAAAATAGTGCGAAAATTGAGTAACTTACCCATATCGTGATTCTTCTACGAGTAGGAAGGAGTAGGATTATAAAAACAAAAATGTATAAAGTTTGATAATTCTAATATTTTGACATTTAATGTAAAAATGGCAGAAGAAAAAAATGAAAAACGTCCAGTTTTTAAAATTGCTAGTTTTCAGGTATAAAACTTCCTGCAATTTTTATATTTTGAAATTTTGGTGATAATTTTTTACATTTTTAAATTTTTAGCATGCATCAAAAACGGCTAATAATAAAAAGCGGGCATGGAGATCATTAAAACAAATTATAACCATGGAACGGAGTTTACCATGGCCAGAAAATTATGTACATTGTTAAGTATTATAGTAGAGCGATAGAGGCCACAACATGAAATACTTGCTTATAGAGTATCCAGACAAAATTTTGTGCAGTAGAAGTAATCCTACAAAACTAGTCGGATCATGGTTGTCACTTACAATTTATTATCGTCTTCAGGACTTATTTTCCATTAAAATCGAACACTTTGACAATTGGAAATTATGCTGATTTGAGGAAACATTCGAATGAATACTTTTACAAATCGGTACCAGTGAACAGACTACTGCAGTCCGTTTTTAGTATGTTCCAGGATTGTATTCGTGTTGTGGTCTTTGGGCCTATAAATTTTTGGGATTAGTAAATTTATTCAGTTTGTACTGATAGGCATTTTTTCTTTTTAGATAGTTCAGTGAATGCCCCACCTTCATTTCGACCGGCTAAGAAATATTCGGATATTTCAGGTTTAATCGTATGTATTTATTTTCTCTTTTAATGAAGTAATTGAAAGTAAATAAAATACAGTTCGACGACAGACCAATGAACATATTATATATTATATTATATAGACTAATTATATAAATGTTTAATTGAGGCAGCCAGTTACGACTAGAGTGCCTATAATAAATAGAGTGGTGACATGTGTGCTGAACACTGATTGATTCCGACATTTTCTATTCAATGTTTTCGTAAAATACATTGGAAATAAATTAAATGTTAACAAAAACCATTTAATTTAAGTTAGAAAGAATAATTAAATTAAAAATTTTTAATTGTTCATTAATTCATAATTTATTAACAATAATTATGTACTCAAAAATATTTACTCAATAATGTGATAAATTAATTTTGAAGCTTCACGCTCTGTTTTGGATAGAAAATGGATGACATGTCACGACTCTATTTATTATAGGGACTCTAGTTACGACCAAGTTCCGACCTTAATAGTATTCTGTAATATAGTAATGGATGGTATCCGCAGTAACGTTTTCAAATAATTATTGTAAAAATATTGAAAAATAAAATTTCACTTTTTTGAGAAGAAACTGCAAAATTTTGGAAGAAAAAAAGGGGTATTCGCTTTATTTTCAAAATACGTATGTATATAAATTATGTCCTGCAATAATTATAGCCGCATTTGCTTAAAAATTGACATACTATTTCATTAAATTTCACCCGTCTCACCCTGTTACATATTTACCTGCTTTAAGAAAATGCCTAGAAACTGGCTTTACGCTTTGTTAAGTAGTATAATATAATAGTATTCATTGGTCTGTGGCTTCGACTAATTAGAGCCATTAACAAATAGTAAAATTATACTAAAAGTTACAATTTTACCTGATTTCAGAATAAAACAAAAACATGCTACAGTATCTTTTAAACTGTTTTATTTTTTAAAAAATGGAATATCATTAAGTAATACTCAAATCTGTTAACACAGTTTTTAATTTTAGGCTCCATATACAGAACCTCAGACACGGTTACACTACGCAACTGTAGAAGAATATGCGACAGTAATTAATTTACCAATGGACATTACAGCAGGTTATTTAGCTTTAAGGGGAGCAAGCAGTATTGTAGGTTAAGAAATAAAAGACATTTTTTTTGCAAAAAATTGCTTTATTTTATTTTAATACTCTTAGTCACCGTTGTCTTAATACCGGATATTTCACCCGAATACCGTGTCAATTCCTTCCGAACTTCCCTTACAGCCCCCTTACGCCGTATTTTCGCTTGACGATACTTATTACGATGTTTGACGCGAGGATTTCGCTGTTCTTTCTTTCGATGCGGGGTAAGTCCTTTGTTTTTAGCGATTTGATAGGAAATGGCACGTTTCATATTTTCTTCAGGAGTTTCGCCTGCAGGAAGTTCTTGTTCCACAGTATTTTGTTCGGTTACTTGTTGATCATCGTCATCAATAATCATATTTTCATCTTCAAATTCACTTTCGTCGCTTTGTTCAAAGTGGACTTCTTTTGAACGAGTTGGAGTAATTTTCTTTTCACGTGGTTTTCCAATTTCTTTGGCAGTTTTTTTGGAACCTTGTTTTTCGGTTTTTTCCTTATGTGTTTTCAAGTAATTCTCACTATCAGTAAGAATTTTTTGTATGTTTTCTTGAACATTTTCCTTGGCTGAATCGAGTTGATTGTATAATTCACGATATTTAATTATTTCCTTGATAACCGGGTGATATTTTGTGTTGACACGTTGTGATTTTAATAAAATATAAAAATTTATATACATCAGATATCTAAAAAGAAGCCGAAATTTCATATTCGTTCCTGTGGGATCATAAATTATTATTTAACAACGCGCTGTGTTACTTACCGCATGGATACATGATACTTTAATCGGATATATTTGATAAAATTATCTTCTTTTAAATTTTGTTGTGACACAAAATCCAAAACTGGACCTAAAGTTGTAGTTATTTCATCTACTTTCTCTAAAATAAAAATAAAAAAAATTATTATTTAAAAATACTATTAAGTATTTACTATATATATAACTAATACTATTATATAACACAGTTATTTTATCACGTATGTACACCAGTAAACTGCGCAAACGCATTTTCGAAAAACTAAACATTATGCGGTTTAATAGTGCACATGCGTGAGAATTTTTTCCCATAGCGGAATATGGCCATTATTAAATTTTTATTTCATCATCTTTTATTCACGTAGTTGTTCCAAAATAGTGAGGTACAAAAATATATCTCAACGAAAACATTTTTTTTATCAAAATTTAAATAATGTATTAATATTCTTCAGTTATTATATTTGTATACCACTTGTTTTTTTTTAATTTCCGCGCGCTTATCTTGTAGCAATATAAAAGCCTTGTTGAAAAAGCGTTGTAAAATGATGTTTTATAAATTATATTTCGAAAACGGCGTAGTGAATAATTTTTATTTCTTATTAAATATGGTTTGTAACTTTGTATTTTATAACATATTAAATTTTTATCAAATTCCTTTGACACGTTTTCATTTTATTCAAAAATAAATAAATAGTTTTTTCATAAGAGACCGTGTTAAAATTACAAAACCGTTTTTCTCCAAATTGGAGTAGTCAATTTTAATCGGAATAGGCTCGTATTATTGGTATTGAATTAAATAAATATCTAGAGAAGTTTCGTTAAAATCCTTTAAAAAAAATCGTTTTACCGACCAAGTACCTTAAATCAACAATGGTAATATGTATATAATTGGAGCTGTCATAATGCATTGGTGCTCTACCTGTCATTCTCAGATAGGCTGTGTGGGAAGAGACAAATGATAATTTCGTCTTCCATTAGAAATTAAAATGGTTAAGTAGCATACATTATCGTATAAAAATGATAGTAAAATACAATAAAAAAGCAAAAATTTTGTTTCAGTTAATAGAAAAGTAAAAAATTCGTTTTAAAAATTAAATGTGGTAGAAGGAATGTTCGCCATACTATTATATTTCGCGAATGGTGTGATCTCGCGATAACTTGTCTCTAATGATTTTTTTTTTAAATGAAGAGATATAATATGGCAAAACTATTTTTTTTACCTGCAACTGATCCAAATAATTTTTGAAATTTTTTAAAAATTTATCTATTCACCTAGTGTTCTTAAAATGTGAAAATTGTTTTTTTAAATGAGCATTGTGGCCATTGCATCTTGACCAGTTTTACTGTTGGAATAATTTTCGACACATAAATTATTGTTTTTGAAAAATTACCTTTAAACTCTTCGATTAAACCAAATAATTCCGGTGATTCTTTAAGTAACAACTCCTTTTTTTCTGGTTCCAATAATGACGAGATATCCGTTTTTATTTTTACAGAACCATCTTGTGTTTCTTTATTTTTCTAAAAAAAAAAACCAATCGTGATAATTTTGTTATAAAGATCGTAGAAAAAAATTCACCATTAAACCCGTTAAAAATATTTACTTCAGTTTTAGATTTATAGAAATCTAACAAAAAATCATCGTCGTCGAATTGCTGTAGAAGACGTTGTTGTATTTTTCGAGCTTCTTCTTCTTCTAGCTGTGCCGCGTCAATATCTTTATCTCGAAATCCACTATTATCAGGATCCACATCAGCTGAATAGTAATTACGTTTACTTTTACCCCACGCACGATCGTCGGGTAATTTGATTTCAAATTTTTCAATATCACTATCAGCATTTTGTTCATCATCATTATCATCATCATCTGATGAAGCTTCTGTATTTGAATTCAAACCAAAAACTTCCTCCTGAGAATAAAAGAACACTCGATAATAACCTCAAAAATTAATTTTAAAAGTTAATAAATAAAGGAGTAATTACTTCGCTGTCTTGTTGTTGGTGTTTTCTTGTTGCTTTTTTAAGTAGAATCTTTTCATTTTCAGAATAGTCATCATCTGAATCGGACACTTCATAATCATCGCTGTCATCTTTGGTAAAGCTGAGACATTTCAAAATTAATTTTTAATTTTTAAGAAGTTTTTATTCTTCTTAATATACCTTATTTTATCCATTCTTATTAATTTATATTTAACTAAAATTTGCAATTAAAATGTTATTTTAAATTGATTTATGTCAACGATAAGTCGATAATATACATAATTATTTCTGTGTAAACACGTGGTAATGGTGCCAATAATACATATGTATTCTGTAGTGCCAATTTTTGTATTTCCTATCCTTTACTAATTTGTCATCCCCCTGAAATTATGTTAACGCACCTGTTGTTACAAAATTTTATCCTTAATCGACTTTAGTTTCATTCATGACAAAATGTGCAAAATGTTAAAAGATTATCAAATTTCAGAATGCGGATACAATTAACCTTTGATATTTCTGGTTCAGGTGTGAAGGTTATATTTTATCAACGATAAAAACTGATGAAAACTCTGTAGGCCGGGTGCGTGAAATTAATACATGTATTTATTGCCAGGGACGTACTTACGCGCAGGCTATTTTAGGATGTACTGTAAAGAAAATTTTTAAAAATTTAAATAAATTTCTCTGTTTTAAAATGTCTCTGTTTTAATAACCAATGCTATTATATTTTAATTTAGGGTAAAAGCCCCGATTGTGGAACACTATTTTTAGGTATTTCATCAAACTTGCTTACAAAAATTAATAAATGAATTAAACACCCTTTTTTTTTTCTTAATAAGCATGAAACCAAGTTTTTTTAATCCAATGAATATGTTTTTAAGAAAATATAACCCAAAAATTTTGATTTATTAATGTTTTGTTTTATAATTTGTTGACATCTATAAAAAAACAGACAGAATATATTAACACCCTTTACAAAATCAGCACATTGACACCTAAAAAAGAACACGTATGTACAACATGAGATACATTACATACCATTCACATACATATTTTGCCATCTTTTCACTCTATGACATAGGGTGACATCTAGTAGTAAATAGAATGTCAAATTAAAAAATATAGAATGGTTTAAATATTCGATAAAATAAACGACCAAAATCACAGAATATACCAAAATACCACAGAAAAATACTATATTTTGTTTCGCCATCTATGTATTTTGGTAAAGTTCTAATCAATTCTAAACCTTCTAAACTAACTTATCAAAATGGCGACAATTTTTCATTATTAATAAAATTTTGCAACTTTAAATCAATATTTTTTTATTTATCAATTGACGATACGCTCCGAAATAAAAAAAATATTAAAAATTTTACGATTTTAAAGCAGTAAGTAAATATTTTAGGCTCAAAAAGAAATTAAAACTATTTATAATATAAATTTTTAGTTATTTTACGTACATGATTTTAGTTAAATACAGAGGTTATATTGTGTACTGAAAGAAATACACATATATATAAATTACATTTAAACCGAATAAAAAGATGATTTAGCTCTTATAATCTCTTAACTGGACTAATAAAAATTATTTGTATAGTTTTATTGCGCTAACTTCGAAAATTAACTGGAAAATGTTGAAATTTATAAGGCATGTGTTTCGATAAATAAGCATTGATCAAGCGCAAAAGAGACACATTCAGCAAAAATTGTTTAATATATATATGTATTTCTTTAATTAAGTAAAGAAACATTAAATGTGAGATGAATTTAAATTGAAAAACAATCATTCTATTAATAATAATTTTTGTTATCAGACGTTTCTTTCAGAAATAACTTCATTAAGATATAAATGTCAAAACTGTTTTTCTATTGGATCGCGTTCCACAAACGGGGCTTTTACCCTAGCTCTTTTATTTTAAATTGGAAATTTTGCTCTTGTTTTTGTACATGTAGAAAAATGGTACATATTACAACACTGATTAAAAATACTTGATGACGTCGTAAAAATGAAATTTTATTTTTTTAAATTGAATATTATTTAAATAGTTTTCTAGATTTTATTGATTTTAGTGATAGAAATTTATCAGTTTGTGGGTATACGTTATTTAACAATATTTGGGATGACGTTTTGAGGTGTTATTAGTGACCATAAACTTTTAAAAAGTTTATTTTGTTGCTTACAACAAATACCACCCTATGTTTACTCCAATTGTGTTTAAATATATTACCTGTTTTACAAATGACGGTTTTTTTTAGACTTACATAAATAAGTAGATAACCTGCTGAGAACAATACTGCTGATTATTGCCGTACTTGAAAAATCATCCCATTTATATATGGTTAAACTATATACGCTAAATGTATCAGACTAGTAATGTCAGTGAAGAGAGACGTATAATAGAAATTTAATTCTTATGGGCCAATGTGGACGAAAATTTTAGTCGATTTTGTTTCTGTTAGATGGCAGATCGATCGAGGTCCAGACGTTTTTAAGTTGTCAGGCGGAGGTTCAGTTTAACAGGAAGAGGTAGGGAACGTATATTTCAATTTGTATATTTCCATTTTTCTTCCATAAACAAATTTCTTGTTTCAAAAGTACAATTATCAAGACATAACAGTGCGTACTGCTTGCCTGCATAGCACTGCCATCTGTAGATGGGGTGCCAACATCGCGGTTTGGGGTGCTCTAAAACTGTCCATAAATTTAACACAGGATTGAAGTTCTATATCCGTCTCTCTTCACTGGTAATGTAAAGATTCTCTACCAAATCACGAACCACAACTCATCAATAGTTTAAGGTCACGACTTTTATCAAAATTTATCAAAAATGCCCTAATTAACACTATAAAGCCCGAGCACTTTCACAGTAAACTTCCCCAAAGGCCGGAAATATTTTTAAAAAAACTATATAAACACACACATAAAATGATTCAACATGTGTATGTGTAAACTGTAAAATAAACATACGTATATATTTTTATCAATAAAAGGAAGTAAAAATAAATATAAAAAAATAAACAAACAGTAATAAAATAATATAAAATATTTTTAAGTGTTTATTCTAAAAATTGGTCGGTCTCTGCGGTTATTTTGATTATTTTCGGATGCCGAAAACGTGGGACTAAAAGTGTTAATATGAAAAAACAAAGCATTCAGAATAGTTTTTTTTTTTTTTTTTTAAATTTCAGTTAACTATCGTTCTCTAATTAGTAATATTTAATTAAATGTTATTAACTGAATAACTATCTAAATAGTTATTCAATTAATAATAGCTTCTTATTAGCGATTTTTTTTCTATAATAACCAACATAAACAAGCTTTAGGTTCTGAACAGACGTAGGATCTCTTACCTTATGGAATTTTTTTGATTCAATGCTGTTACGAGTTCCTATTATTAATTTGGCCTGACCAGCAATTTTACTGAAAACAATAAAGACTCTGTACAAATGTTGTTAGTAAACAAGATTTGAAGATTTCCATCAAAATTACTGGGTATCAAGTACGTAATCTACGTAATTCCTAAAAAGGCTATTAAATTTTGAAGCATAATTTAAAGTAATTAATAGTGATCAAAGTTCGATATAAGTATAATAAATACAGGTGCATCTTTAAAAAAAATGCTTAGTAACTAGGTCGCTGAAACATTTTTTTAAAATCAATAACAGTAAACCAAAATAATGGAAGACGAAAAACAGACAAATCAACCTCCAAATCCGAATTACGAGAATTATGTGATTCCAATGCGAAAATTCATGCGATACATTGCAATTAATGGTAAGAATACATTGGTAAGGAATATTTAAACTTGAAATAAATACAACAATATTTTTTAGTCAGACATTCAGTAAAAGCTTGCGAAAGATGTATTAAACAGATCGATTTTAATAAATATTCCGATAAATTATCACAAAGACCATGGTTGGCCGCCGCATTAATAATTTGTACAATTATAACTGTGGTGTCAGTGGCTACATTTGTGATTATGTTGACTTCGATTGTGGCTGTGGCGATTACCGGGGTTGTTTTGATTGAAGGTAATAACAAAAAACGTTGTACAAGGAGAATGTGTTATAATTTTTTTGCACGATCGTGTATTTTCATGCACTTACCGATACTGTTGATAGTGTTGATAATACTAGTAAGTTAATTTCCTAACCGTTTGTTTATATCCAAACGGAAACCAAAAAATAACAATGCGGTAAGTAAAATAGGTGTGCGGTAAGTAAAATTAACTCGAAAGTGATTGTAACTATTTAGTTATATTCAAATTAGAAGTACAATTTGAACAATTAGGAAAATTAATCGGTTAATATGAGCATTTTCATCAGTTTTCACATTATTATTATTGTTGCCATTAAATTTGTCTTCATATTTTATTGACATTTTAAAAGGTTGTTCAATCATTAAAATTGTCTGTGTGTTTTCATAATCTTTCTTTTATTTTACGAGAATAAATTTACAGCCAATATTAAAATGCTTTATCAGTTTCATTATTCTCACTAATATTATAGTTTAACAAACTATTTTCTTCAATTTTTTTAATAAAAAATTCAAAAAAACTATTCACGCCAATATTGAAAATTTTTTTATTATTTACAAATGTATTTGTCAATTGTCACTACAAAGATTCGTAGTTGCTATAAAAATTTATAATACTTATTCATGGCATTCTATGTGATGATATAAAAATATAAATTTCATCAATATTATCCGAATTTTATTTTTTATTTAATATATTTGTTCTTTATTTTAAACTGATCGTGCAAAAAATATTTTGCAATACACGATGCGTTGAATGCCTTTACTGATCTTGAAAATTGCAAAAACGAGACCCGCAGGGTCTCGTTTTTGCAATATTTTCTCGATCAGTAAAAGCAACTTACCAAACTTATATTGTAAAATACTATTGTTTGGGCACAGGAACGATGATAACTGTTGGTACAATAATATTTTGTGGTTGTCTTGTGTCAATTTGGATACTTATTGGGGTGTTTGCTGTGGTTGGGACTTGTTTCTACTATGGGACACTGTACTTCCATAATCATATGCATAATAAAGACTTAGAAATGACCAAATCTTCCGAGAAATTGAATGAAAAGTCTCAAATGGGTGATGAATCAGTTGTCTCAACTTCATCCGAGGATATTCGTAGCACAAAGAAGTTGGATTAATTTGTTTTTAAAAATCTTGTAAATAATAATATTACATCACAAAGTACTTCACTAGTATATGTATATTGATATGAAAATTATACATATCTGTTTTTTATTTTGTAATTATTTGTAAAATTAAGGGTCAGAATAAAATGTCTTTCAGTTATTTTTTTAATTAAACATGTAATTTTTTATTTATTCCAAAAATTAACCCTAGGAACACACATCTTCGATTATAATCATCAAGCGTACTATTATGTATTCAAATGATCCCATGCGGTTTTTAATAACTATATCCGGCTATATCCCATGCGGTATTTAATAGCTTAAATTACTATATTGAGCTGAACTGTGGACTGGATTATACGCAATAATAAATACTTCTTGTTACGGACACACAGGACCGGACCTAGAGTTATTAGGGGGAGGGGGCAGATTTCCCTGCTGGCCCTCTCCGCGGCAAAAAAATTTTTCCTCGCAAAAGGAAATGATGACCAAAAAAAAAATCCCTATCAGAAATAGGAACTGTTGACCTTTTTTTTTTTTGCTCATCAGTTTCTTTTTGCAGGAACAAATTCATCTGAACCCTATCAGAAATGGACACTGTTGCCTTTTTTTTTCATCGCTTTTGCAGGAACTAATTCACCTGGACTCTATCAGGAATGGGCACTGTGGACCTTTTTTTTGTTTTTTGTCATCACTTCTTTTTCCACCCCCTTTTGGCGCCCCTCAACTTACATTTTTGGCGCTCCTAAAAACTTGCAGGGAAGCACATACCCCCGCTTCGCCCTAGATCCGGCCCTGTGGACACACACGAAAATATTAACATAAAAAATATTCCCTAGACTGGTTTTGGCTACTTCTATTACCAATAAATACGTGTTATATAGAAGAAATAAAGGCGTATTATTAGGACCATTAGGAGTGCCAAGTACTCTTGCGTAGTGAAAAAAATTCAAAGTTGATGTTTTGGGATTAAAAATAATGTAAACTATTCTTTTTGTATGTTTTTTGTAAAATTTATACTTTTTGTATAACATGTTTTATACTGTTTCCTAAATTATCTAATTTTGCTGGTCATCTTTCAATTAAATATTTGGTATAATGAGACACGCGTATAGTCAAATTTTTGAAGGTCGACTGGTGTAAATAAGAAAGGGGAACTACAAGCACCACAAGTTTATAAAAATTAAACTCACTTATGAAATAATTTAATTAGTCTTTCAATTTCCTGACAGGAAGTAAGAACAAAAAATTTCATCTACACTGAACAAAAAAAGTATACCTAAGAATTTTTATCAAAAAATTTCAAACAAAACAAGCAATAATAGAGATTTTGATTATTTTGGAAATTTAGAAGAATAATTTTGCGGTTTTCTTTTATTTTATTAAAATTGTTGATCAGAATTTTAAGGTGTTTTAATTGTTATTGTTCCATAAAAACAATAACCGCAACTGATAAACAAAAAAATAATTTTTAAAAAACCGCCAAAATTATCCAGGTTATTAGTCATGTGCGTACGGAAACAAAATGGATTATTAACTAAGAAAGTGTTTATGTTGCCAAATATTTCTATGTTTTAAAACACTTTTTTATATAATTATTTTTAAAAAATATACCGATTTTATAATAAAATTTTATAGATATATTTATTATGTGTACATTTATTTTAATTATTTGTAAATAGCATGTGGTTTTTGTCGTTTATTATTCACGCGTTGTTTTCTAAACAAATCAATTGTCAAAAACAAAATATTAAAAAAAATGTTCAAATGTGATAATTTTCAAGTTAAAAACAGTGATCATGAATTACGAACAATCTCGAGTGGATTATTTTGAACAACAAATTAAATATAAGGTTAAAAAATTGTCCTAAATACTTTTATTGTAATTGTTTAGCATTGAGTAATTTAGCCTTTATTTTTTCTTTTTGCCCTCATGCAACGTTTTTTATACTTATCGAAGAATGCGCTTTGCACGTGTTCATTGTATTATTTATAAATTTTCACTGTTTTATTTATTTTCATTTAGCTATTTTAATTTATTATTGTAATGAGAAAATTATTTCGATCTTGTTGCAAATAATATTTTGTTCAAAGTGATTCAAAAAAGTTTGTTTTTGACAATTTTTTTTTGTTTTGTTTTTATTTCAAGGAGCAAAACATTTCGCTAATGTAGCAAATCAGTTGTGGAAAGCATTATGAAGGAAATGGTAGGAGGGTGTTGTGTTTGTTCCGATGAGCGAGGTTGGCCGGAGAATCCCCTTGTCTATTGCGATGGGCAAGGGTGTACCGTAGCTGTGCACCAAGGTAAGATTCAAAATACTATCCAAAAAGCAAAAATTGTTGAATATTGAATATTGGAAGAAAAAGACAAAATTTAAAGATTTTGTCTGAATAAAAGATATTATTTACGTATTTTTTCTTCCCTTTTGGTCAGATATTAAATTTTTGATTCAGTTGTAGTTAAAAACTTTTAAATTTGTGAGAAGTTCGTTAATTACGTGCGCTATATTCAAAATACAGATAATAAGTAACTTGATACTCACTGATAACTGTGGCGCGAAAGATAAAGACAAAGCACAGCATTTCGCATTCTTATTTAAAAATAAATTTTTGTATATTAGGTACTGGACAAATACGTTTTAAGATTAGAGTGTAATCACACTACTGATGATGAGAGTATCGCTTTTGAAACGCTCAATATTACAAAAATTTTGTATGTTTTACTTATAGAAACGTAATCTTACATCAGAAGTAGTTTCATCAAGTTTCATTAATTTTGATGAGAATTTTGTGTTTTTAACCCATTATGAGCTGAGCATTGTTCACTAAAACAGAATTAGCTTTCTCGTAGTAGTAAATAGAACTTTACATGACGGTTTTTGCTTTCTAAGAAAATCTAGCTTAGAATCCAAAGTTTAAACTGTACCATCAATAATCTTCAGTGATGTTTAACTCGGTAGGGTATCGGGTTTCTCGTATTTTGGCTTGATGAACACTCAAATATAAGTTCATTCTTTCCTCGTCTTTCAACTGATTACATCCAGTTATTTTTCTCTCTTATGCATGAATTTGAAATAATTATTATAAAGTTTCCAGCAGGAGATTATAAAGCTACTTGTGAAGCAATGTTTTAGTTTGGGGTATTTTTTAACAGATGTCTCTTCAAACTTTTTAAATATTTAAATTTTATATTTATTGAATATTTATGTACCTATGTTTAAAAAAATAAATGAAATTCATGATTTCCAAATTATTGATTTCTCTTGTAGGACATTTTAAATTTGACACATTAACAATTTTTTTTAGTACACTATTCTCAATGTCCGTATGATTTTGAGTACCGTCAAATCACCCAACTTTACTGTAATTTTCGATTCAGATTTGAATAAAATGAAGATAAAATTAAATTAGTTATATTTAACTGTTTTATGAAATAAACTGATAAAAGTTTTTGATTTGACTCATAAATAAATTTTACAGAGACTTAAATTACTAGAAAATAAAAAAAGCGTTTTTTAGTGAAATATGAGAGATATTATAAAATTGTTAAATATACCAATGTTGTTCGTACCTAACATAGTAACCGTTACTTAAATGAATTATTCGATAACGCCTGAATAAATAAATGTGAAAATTATTTCTAAAATCTTACGAGATTACGTAATTTTTCATATGATAAAATTACCTGCGTGAGTTTTGTAGTTTCTGAAATACCAACTAATGATTGAACACAGTAGAAATAGCAGTTTTTTTTAAATTATTTATTTATTTATTTATTTATTTTTTTTTTTTTAAGCACAAAGTGTGTTATGCTAAAGTTGTGTTCAGTAGGCAAAGTTAGGGGTGTTTACGGTACTTATTTTTACGTACTTACGGTTTTTGTTTACATAAAGGGCGCCACACACGATTAGTTTTAATTAGGGTTTCCGATCTCTGACCAAAAAATCGATCTTGTGGATCGATTCGAATCTTCAAAACAAAAATCGATGCAGGAGAAAATCGGCTTACAAAAGATCGATCTGACGAAAATCGATTCAATTTTTGTACTTACAGAAAATAAAAGGTATATAAAAGTTTTAAATGAAAATAAAATGGTTTCCAGTTTGCGCTAAAATTATCACATGAATCTAAAATTTGACTCAATTTTCTATAAATGAATCATAAAAGTGGTAAAATTATTTAACAACATAAATAGTTAAACATACTTTACAATAATTTTGAAAAAATATCATATTTTTACTAAAAATATTCTGAATTAATTTCGAAAAGATCGATCCCCGATTCCGTAAATTTTTTACGATTTCTGTATCGATTTGGTCTCCAAAGAATCGATTCGAAAAATCGAACATCGGCTCTCCAAAGAATCGATTCGAAAAATCGAACATCGACTCTCCAAAAATCGATTTTCGATAAAATCGAATCGAGATCGGAAACCCTAGTTTTAACTGACAGTTCACTGAACAGTTCAAACTGACAGAGAAAACTGATCGTGTGTAGACAAAAAACTGACAGTTTTTTTTACTATCAGTTAAAACTGATAAAATATTTCACCACATATTTTTTTAACTGAACTGACGGAACTGATGTGGTGAAATAGCATTTCGCATAACCGTATCATTTTTTTTAATGAGTGGAGACACTAAAGAGAGTAGATTGATGTAGGTTTTTTTACTCATTCTGAGATAGAAAAATTTTCATTTCGGTTAATAAATGTACATGAGAAATTAATTGAAAAATTTTTAAACTTATATAGAAAGTAAAAGGTAATCATATTATTAAAAAATTAAAGGCTACTTTTATATTAAATAAAAGCAAGAAATATTTACAAGTTTTTACAAAATTTTCGTTGCACTCACAGTTACACAGATCAATTTTAGCCATATTTTAAAAGATGTGATTGATCTACAGCACCATCAATCCCGAAAATTCAGTTGCACTCACAAAAAGCTTCTCTACGAGTCCTAGAAAAAAGCTAGCTACTTAGTTGATCATTTCAATATAGTATGATACGAATATCCGTCCCGAAAAATCTGTCGGGACGCTGGGATAAGGTACTCAAAACCGGGACGTATGGACATCCTATTCTTTTGCTTCCCTCATTTGAAATAAGAGGCAAACTTAAATTTGATTGTACATTTAATTCAAATTTTGTATTTTTCCAGCATGTTACGGTATTGTAACTGTACCTACAGGCCCGTGGTACTGTAGGAAATGCGAAAGTCAGGAGAGGTCTGCACGCGTGGTAAATTCAATTAAAAAATTTAAATTTTTTCAAAAAAACAAAACATTACAATTAAATATAAAACAAATTGTATATTACAGCGTTGCGAATTATGTCCAAGTCGTGACGGCGCGTTGAAACGTACGGATAATGCGGGTTGGGCTCATGTTGTTTGTGCACTGTATATTCCAGAGGTGCGTTTTGGAAATGTTACAACAATGGAGCCGATTATTTTACAATTAATACCACAAGAGCGATTTAATAAAGTGAGTAAAAATAAAAAATAGGCGGGATTTTTTGTTAAATATTTTTTTCTTCTTTTAGTTATGTTATATTTGCGAGGAGATGGGTAAAGCGAATCGTGCTAATGTCGGTGCATGTATGCAATGTAATAAGGCCGGTTGCAAGCAACAGTTTCATGTGACTTGCGCGCAAACATTAGGTCTTTTGTGTGAGGAGGCTGGGAATTATCTGGACAATGTCAAATATTGTGGATATTGTCAGCATCATTATAGTAAACTGGTTAGTAATTTTATTTATATATAGATTTTTGAATTTTTTTATTTTCTTATGCCCAGTAGCATAAAAGACAAATTACTAAATAAATCTGTGAAAGATTTTGGTATTATAAATAAAAAATAAATTTACTAAGGAACTATAGTTGAAAAAATATTCCTAGACACTTTTGTAGGTTTCCTTCTTTTTTGTCCTTGTCGTACACTTTTCAACACTACACCAGTGTTCTTAATCAGTGGTTTTTATTTAGTTTTTTATATATTTGACATAATAATATTTCATCTTCACAAAGTTAAAAAAATGATGCAATACTGTAAAGAAAAGTGAAATATGTTATTTTCAATTAGAATAAACTATTTTCGTTTGATTTTAACTGATTTGAAAATTCCAAGCAGTACATATTGACATCCACTGATTTTTGTTTTTCAAATATTATATTTTTAATAGTAATAAATATTTTGCAATGAATCCAATCATTCAGTTATTTTATGTATATGTTTACAGTTATAATATATCATTAATGTCATTTGTTTTCGGTTTCTTTAAGAAATATTCTTCTGTAATCAAATTATTATTGAATAAACAGAATTTACATAAAAATATAAAATAGTGTTATTAACTTATTATTTATAATTATTTCGTAACCTAATGTTCAATTAGTACCTTATGCTCTATTTATTTGTTTGACTGGAATTAGAAAAAGACAATTATCCGTTGACAAAGAAACTATCAAAAGTGTCTGGGAATATTTTTTCAACTATAAATCTACTGAAATTCACTTTTAAATAAAACTCTGTTGGTATGTTTTAGTCCAGTGTTACTCAAACTTTTTTCAGTCACGGCCCGTTAAAACCTCAGGTAATTTTGTGCCAGTCGGTCATATACAGGATCACATTTGACGATTATTTATCAGTTTTCTAAATTACATCTAAGTTTAACATGAAGTGTCGTTTTCCGATCACTTGGTCGACCATGTAATTCAGAAAAATATTGACACTTTTTAAGTATTAGAGAAATGTCTAAAAGTAATTCTTTCGTTTTAAATATAACTATTGTAGCCTAGAATTATTTCCGCCATTAACTGGAATAAAATTAGGTCGTGTAATATAAAATGTCGGTTTCCGACCACTTGGTCTACCATGTAATTCAGAAAAATGTCGACAATTTTGTTTTCGACAAAAATTATAAACGTTATTGTAATTCACACATCTTTCTGTGGACCGGTGAGATACTTTCGCGATCCGGCAACGGTTCGCGGATCGACGATTGGGAAACACTGCTTTAGTCTGAGGTACTTTATTTTACAAATACGTTAATTCCTTGCCAATTCATTTCTATCAGTAATTTTCTATATAACGTTTCAGAAATATATATACATAGAGATATCCGGGAAAAATTATTAAGAGATAATAAAATTTTTAATAAAAGAGCTTTGTAATACCAAATGTTATCTTATTGCAAAAATTAATTTATTAATCGAATGGTTATTCATATTTGTTTGGTCTTTATGATACTGGGCATTAAATTTTTGGAGTCATTTGGCCATCCCTGCTAGTAAGAAACATAAATCATCATCTCAACCAAATCTTCCTGAAAAATGTCTTAAATATTTCCTATGCAGATTTAGACCCCTGACTTTCGGGGACAAAAAAGGATTCGATTAATCCATTATATGCCTTACATATTTTTACTTCTAGGATTTTGATAGAATCACGCCAAGATCCAGAATGAAATTAGTAAGTAAATCCCTAAAGAAAATCTTGATATTTTTTCCAAGATACGAGTCATTTCAAATATAATTTTTGTAATATTCAGGAAAATTTTCACTTTATCCGAAATCTTTTCAGAAAATTTTAATGTTTTTTTCTGTAATTACATTTATATAGTTTGTTAAAATTAAAAATTAATTGCATCTAATTATTTTACCCGCGTATGCATGAACTTAATACTATGAAGTTTACAGCGGAAGATTATGATTCCGCGAATTTGTTTCGCACGAGTCCTGACAAAATAGTGATGTGTGTGTGCGTTCGTTTCCGATCCGATAATCGAACCGATTGTCGGAATTAAAATCGGACGTGTGGCGTGTGCGTCTAGCCTTACTTAAAAGTGCGCATACCCACTCCATTCTTAATTAGAAAAACGGATTTATATCGAGCAAAAATCCAATGACATTTATATGTAAACAAACTTTTATAGGTTATTCAGAGTGATTGATTTTTATAAATTTGTTTCAAATAGAAAAAAAGTGGTAATGTTAAGACAATTCCGCCCTATAAGCCAGTACCTGCTGTTGAGAGTCCGTCATCTGACTCATCCCCGGAGAAGGATGCTGACACATCAACAAAATCATCTACATCGTCACTTCCTTCATCCAACACGAATATAACCAGTAGTAGTTCAAGTAAACGAAATAAGAGTAGCTCGAATTCCAGTAAATCAAACAATTCATTATCAAAGACATCAAATTCATCAAGTGCTAAAAGTGGTAATAATACGAGTAGTGGTCAAAATCAGAAAAGTGGAAGTACCAGTGTACACACATCGAATAGTAATTCAAATAAGTTAAGTGGAAATATCGAGAAACTCAAAAATTCAACATCATCATCGTCATCGTCAGCAGCTGGTGCCGCGTCACAAAATACAAACATTAGTGTTAATAAAAAATCGTCTAGTAATAGTGAATTAACTGACACACCCCCATTAATTCCCCAAGTTCTTATCTCGTCAAACTCTAGTGATAAACAGAGTGTACCCAGTGATAAAATATCAGTAGTTCCTTCAAATAATTTACCCGCTTCTTTATCCGAAACGAATTCAAATGATTCCGAAAAAGTCGACTCCAGTAACACCATAAAAACGTCAACGACAAAAAAACGGAAAGCCGGATCACGGACACCCACACCAAATCAAAACTTAACAACTCCAGAAGCCGAGAAAAACGTTTCAACTATAGTCGCGCCAACGCCAGTCGCCGCAAGTAATTCAAACATTTTGAATACCGCCTTGACATCCAACACAAGCTCTACGCCACTCTTGGGGAAACCGGGCACACCACCTTTTGATACCCGGTCAAATCTAGAAATGGGGGACAAAATTAAAAAGGTAACTTAAATTTAATTTCTACTCTTTAACCATAACAGTCATATATTTTATATAAGGATTCCGAAGAGACACTCTACTCTCGGAGCAGAGCTGGGAACTATTTAAAATGATTTCGTTTTAAATATGTATTTAAAATACAAAATGGCATTAAGTTCGGTCAAACCATTTTCCATTTTGTATTTACAATGAAATTTTGAATCCATTTTACATTTAAAATGAAAATGTGTGTATACTTACATTTCTGTGTAAATGTATGATACTTATGAGTTATGACATATTAATTACAGAACTCGAATTGAACGACTTGAAGTCTAAAAAATTGTAAATTAAAAATAACTTGATTTAACTGACTCAAATTTTTTTATAACTCGAGTTGCAATGTCGTTTGAGTTAAATTTGTTATGGTTCATTTCAGTTAAATTTAACCATGTTTCGTCACTTTGAATTTAAATAATTTCCGTTTTTTTGGCTTTATCTCTTTTATTATTGCATTTACGTAAATTTTACGTTCGCAGTTTATTTTTAGAAAAGAATAGAAGATTGATTTGTTTCGAATATAAGAATTATTTAATTTTTTAACGAAAACTCATGATCAATTTTATCTGAAATGAGGTATACTAAAGTTGCAGTTCTCCTAAGTTAAACTTTTCTGATTCAAAATGTGTAATCTTTAAGACACGTCGATAAGAAATTTTTTTGTATTTCGAGTAGATGATTTTTACAATATTTTTGAGTAACAATATTTCAATAGTTAAATTTCGTTTTCGTATCATACAAACTTTATAAAATTTTCTCAAAAGACTGCCCTAATTTCTTAACTTTTTGACATTTTCTTAACTTTTTTTATTAATATAAATAATAAAAAATTTATAGAATAAATTTAAACTAATAAAAGCATTTTCCATTTTAAATAGCTATTTTCCATTTTCTGTTTTAAATATGTTCGGCAAAACCAGTTTCCATTTTATATTTTAAATGTATTTTTGGAAACCATTTTCGATTTTCTATTTTAAATGGTTTCTATAAACCATTTTTCCCAGCCCTGTCTCGAAGTCCTTATGTATTTGCCTTTTCGTTAAAATATTAGTGTATCCAACACGCATTTAAAATTTCACAAATGACAATGTAACATATATCTTTTTTTTTTTTAGATAAAAACCGATCATTCAACATCATCACCAAAAACTGGGTCGCCAATGGCGACGCCAACGCAGACGAGTGGATCGCCATTGATTCCAATCAATGAACATATAACATCCACTGGACGACCCCATTCAAATAATTCAGCCAGTAACCTGAATGTGATACAGCCGAATGCATCACCGCGAACGTCTTCACCACATGGTAGTCTAGTAGTTTCTGTTCCTTTATCGAATACGTTATTAAATTCACCGGGTAATGGTGCCGCAGCTTCTTCAAACAGTGTTCCTAATCAAACATCCGTGTTGACTAATTCGTCTACAACGCCATCGGCGTATCAGTTGGCTGGACACGATGTTAAATCGGTGATTGGCCCAAACACGAATATTAATCCGATGGTAAGTGGACATCATCTTCAGAAGTTAGTGATTTCTCCTTGAAGATTTACAAATAAAAAAAAATTGATTCGATTAATTTTGACTCCACGGGTATTATAGGCTACATTTTATGTCAGTAGAAGGTTCCTGTGGGATACAAAACAAGTTACGTAGTTCAGTTGAAATTACTGGGTTAGTTTTGATTAAATTTAGGATAGGATTATTTAACATATTGAATTGAAGGTTCCTGTGGGATATGAAACTAACTACTTAATTCTGCTGAAATTGCGACAGTTTTAATTTGATATAAATATAGTAAATATCCTCGATTAATATATAAGATTATTTTTAACCCGATTTACGGTTCCCATGGGATACAAAATTTATTAACCACTCTTTCCAAACTGATTGAATCGTTTTTAATCAGATTTACTACAGAAATATAATTTGTTTCGGTGTAACACATAGAGCAATTTTTTATGCTGATAAAAGAGTTCCCATGGGATGTAAAATTGGAGCAAAATTACAGTAAAATTTAGTATAAAGATAGTATGTACTTTTGAAGAAAATAGGGAATAATTTGTAGGAATAATAAAGTTCCCGTGGGATATAAAATTCATATTTCGTTACTTCAAATTGAAAGATTCGATACAAACTAGATTATGGGTTTCAGTTTATTTTTTTATTCTTCTTTTATTTATTTAGCAATAATTTCACCAGAGGTAATTCTGAAAATAACAGAAATCAGTTCTACGAATATTTTATATTAATATTGTTTTTATTGTAAATAATATACAAATACTTTACTTTGCAAAATACCACTTTTATTTTGGAAACTGTGACAATATTGTTTCGAACCGTTAGTTCATTTTCAAACAGAATAAAAATTACATTCGATACATGCCTTATATACTAATTTTATCTACCTATACTTATGAAGGGGGAGTGGTATGTAAAGTGGAAGTGGAAGGGATTTTAGTGGGAGAATCCGAAAATCAAGAAAAACAAGATTACATTACATGTGACTTTGTTTGCCTTTTATCACATGTAATGTAATCTTGTTTTTCTTGATTTTCGGATTTTCCCACTACCCCCATCCCTTCCACTTCCACATCACATACCACTCCCCCTTCATAAGTATAGGTATGGTTCATTTCAGTTAAATTTAACCATGCTTCGTCACTTTGAATTTAAATAATTTCCGTTTTCTTGGCTTTAGCTCTTTTATTATTGCATTTATGTAAATTTTAAATTTGCAGTTTATTTTTAGAACAGAATAGATTGATTTGTTTCGAATATAAGAATTATTTAATTTTTTAACGAAAACTAATGATCAATTGTATCTGAAATGAGGTATAGATAAAATTAGTATATAAGACATGTATCGAATGTAATTTTTATTCTGTTTGAAAATGAACTAACGGTTTCAAAAATAAAAGTGGTATTTTGCAAAGTATTCGTTTATTATTTACAAATATGGAATACCATAAAGTAACGCTCAAATCTATTAATATTGTTTTTATTTGTGGGCTTTTAGAGGAAATCTTTGAATATAGTAATTTAACTGTAGAAATTTAAAACTACAAATTTGTTTAATTTAACAGGTTAGTCTCGAACCACTAACTTCTTTTGGCACCATGTCAACATCCGACATGGGTGGTTTAAAAATAACCTACGAAAAACAGACCAGTGATAGTCCGAATAGCGTGGGTAGCGCTTCAAGACAATCAGCCGTCACAATGATGGACGCCACACCGGATGAATTGCCAGAAAAACGTGCTCGTTCACAATCAGTTGACAATAAACCCGAAAAAACGTCCACTACTGGACGTGGAAAGAAACGCGGTTCAACTGGTGGTATAGCAGCGCAAACTACAACCGCGGCGACAACCACAACTACAGCTACCACAACGACTAAACGAAGTAGCCGATCTCAACATCAAACGCCGTCACCGATACAGGGCGCATTCAGTAGCATAACGCAACAACAGCAGCAATCAACGACCGTCAAAGAGTCACCGCCTAGTTCACCCGGCTCAGAGACGGCGAGTTCAGCAACACGACGGAATAAAGGACGTAATAAAAATACAAATCAAGTGAATACGAATTCACAGAGTAGTCATGATTCCAAAGATATTAAAATGTACGATTTTTTTTTATATACTGAACTGCTTTTTTACGCTCCTTTCACATTGTACGGTTTTCGCCGTACGGGAAAACCGTACGAGTTTTTGCCGTGATATTATTGTTTTCACATTGCACGGTTTTTTGCCGTTGTAAACTGAATATCTACATTTGATTTGCAACATCATACAAGTAACAAGTGTGATTAAGGTTAATTCTATAAATCAGAGGAAATAGAAAGTAGGATTATTTATTATCGCACTCTTTGAAGACCTGAAAAAAGACGAAAATAAGGCTGCGGTTACATTGGATACGAATTCGTACGAGCTCGTACGAAATTCATTCGTACGACTGTGTGGTTACATTGGATACGGAATCGTAATACGAATTCGTATTCAAATTTAAATTGAAAACCGTTAGTACATATTGCATGATATCAAACAATGGATCCAGTTACCGAATCTTATTTATTAGAATCACCGTTTCAAAAATTTCTAATTACAGAAAACAAACAATTCTGGGTAAACGATTATTTAACGATTATTTATTAATCATGTAGAGCAAAAAAAGCTGAGTTCTGGAATTACTTTGAGGAAATTTTTCAAGACAAGCAGAAATTTTTAGAATACTTAAACATGTCGCAAGTCACATTCAATTACATTTTAAAATCTACTGAATTTCAGCTTCAATATTTAGTTAATTAATTTTTTATTACACATACTTAAAATGTTTTTGTTAGCTTAGGTTAGCTTTATTATAGTATAATGTATTTAATTAAAAAATTATCTAAACATTTCGTCTGCCACCTCATTCCACAATTTTTTATTTAACTTTCTATTATGATAATATTAATGTTTTGATCCCTTAAAGACCGCCTTTGTTCAACAAAAATAATTATTTTTTCTATATCCATTGCATTTTTTTCGTACGAATTCGCATAAAAAAACAAAATATTTTGGTCGTATCAAAAAGTCGTACGAGCTCATACGAACGAGTCGTAAGCAGTGTACGCATGTCTAAATGTATGCATTTGTTTAATTCGAATAAACTCGTACGAATTCGTACGAATGAATTTTCGGATGAATTCGTATTCAGTGTAACCGCTACCTAAGTTTTTCAACTATTTGCGGATGTTTACAAACTCTTTTAATTAATTTCTTGGCGAACTTAACATCAAAACACACAATTTCGAAATTACATACAATCTATTAAAATACTGGTTATTACATTCAACATTAGTTTCATCCATTTCACAAATAAAATTAATAATTAACATGAAATTCAACAAAATATTGTTAATGCCGTACGTTAAAAAACCGTCTAATGTGAAAGAATCCATTTAATTACATACACTACTGAGCTAAAAACGTTGTACGGCAACCGTGAAGTCCAGTGGCAAGAGACGGCTGCTACACGGCACGGCAACGACATTTTGCCGTGACCGTGTAATGTGAAAAGTCCAATGCTTTTCTTCACTCCACTAAAAAAATGCAACCGTACGATTTTTTACCGTACGGCAAAAATCGTATAATGTGAAAGGAGCGTTAGTATTAATTAATTTTTTTTTTTTTTGTATGTGTTTTAGTTTTCAAAATGGTATCAATGCACCCCATATGTTAGGAAATCAATTAAATCCAAATTCACATATGGCCCAAAAAATGTCAGATCATCTCAATTCGGAATTGGAGGCACACAGTATATTTTCACCGGATGCGTTGCCAGCAAATAGTTTAGTTGGTCCACAGTTGCATAGTCGAGTTATTGCTTCGGTAAGACTAAAAAAAAGTTTTTATTTCTAAGTTTTTAGGTTAGTTTATGATTGAAAACTGGTAGTAAAACTAAAAATTCTGCTATTTTATATTTGAAAAATTCCGTTTTACAAATTCTTCAAATTGCGCTGATATGATTAAGGTACCATCACAGTGTGATCGGCCGAAAAATAGTCAATTTTCGCGATTTTTTTTAGTTACGTGGTCCCGAACCACGTAACTATTATGCATTCACTCATTCGTCTTCTATTAATTCCTTATACACATCGGTGGCGCTTTCCACTAAAAACAGTTAGGCAGTGAGTTATTTTTCATTCAAACGTACATTACCAGTGCACCACTAAATCGTTGTAGTAGGTTTACCCTTGAATCATTTTTAGTTAAAAAAATGACCGATCGTTTTTTGGACGGATTTTGGTGGCAGCAGCTATGATGAGATACCAATCCTTTAAATTTACATATAAGCATATCTAAATCATGTATGTACATTATTAATTACATACCGACACAATTAGATAGCACTGTAGTGCCATATAATATAGTTACCTGTATACATACAATACAGTTACCTGTATATTCAGTTTCACAATCAGTCTATGTGTCGTTATCTAATGATCTTTTAGATGGACCTCCAGTAGGTATCGCTAGATGGCAACACTGACCATTTGAGAGAAATACTATTTTTACACAAGGTAAATGTCTTAGTTATTGACCCTGTCCCAGTTTGTGACCTATTTGGTGCAAATTTTATTTTAACTAATGAAATTTTATTTTAGTTTTAAAATAAATACTAGAATATAAAACATTGATGGGTGCTTTTTTTGTAAACAAGAATTTGTTACCATAACATACCTCTTATTAATAAAATTTCAATATAATTAGGTATGATAATTATGTTCATTTGTAGTCTGAACACCGTTGTTGACACATCGTTACAGTTTTGTTTAGTGCAAAGTTCTTCTAAAATATAAAGTTCTTACGATGTAAATAATAAGTATATAATTATTAACTTTTTAGAAATATTAGAAAAAACAAAATTTACATTCAAAATGCTTAAAATTAATAAAACAGTTATTTAGTTAAAATATACGGGTCAGTAAATCGATCATTTACTGAGACCGATGAGCGAGTTACTGACCCTCTTAACCCTTAACTGGTCTACTCACTTTTTGAAACATAAGTAGTCTACTGGGGTACAAAAGTTATTTTCCTAAATTATTGGTTAATCTGCTTTGAAAATAGAAAAATATTATTCAAAAAATACTAAAATATTTTCCTGAAATCATAACATATTTTATTTAATCGTTTTCACAAATACGTGGGTGGTTCAAATATAAACAGGAATTTATATTTATTTTTTTAATAAATGACGATTACAATGCACTTACTCTATCGTTCCGGAAGCTTTTTTATACCGGAAGCGAAAAATTCTTTAGGTTGAATGTTAATCCACTCTTGCACTGCCTCAATGACGGCATCATTCGACTGACCACGGAACTTTTATAATGCGTGCCCGACACGCACTTGGCGAATTTTTTTTCGAATGGATAGGATGGGGGAATGGGGATGAATTTTTTTTTTTTTTTACGGTTAGTACCACTATTTGACAATAATACAAAAATATTTTTTTATTCATTTTTATTTATTTTTTATAATTATAATTTTTTGAAAAAAGTCTTTAAAGGGCGGAAATCGGTGCCCACGATTGCGGCCGCAGTTTTCATTTGGAAAAAAAAATCAAATAGATTATCAATATGTAGGTAAGCCGCTGTGTACCTAAGGGAGCTTTTTTTTGAAATTTTTCAATTTTTCCACACGGAAAACTATAAATCATTTTGTATCTTTTATTTAAACCACCGCCAGTTTTTCAAATTTCCAAAAAAAAGCTCACATAGGTACATAGCGGCTTACCTACAGATTGACAAAATATTTGATTTTTTTTCCAAATGAAAACTGCGGCCGCAATCGTGAACACCAATTCCCGCCCTTTTTTAAAGACACTTTTTTTCAAAAAATTATATTAAATATATAAAATAAATAAAAATGAATAAAAAACATGGGATCGTTGCTTTGTCACTTTTCACAACAAAAATCGTATAAACACGAGTCGACTTTCGGCCATTATGCCATCCTCAGGTGAAAAACACAACTAAAAACTGTTCCTTTAGGCGAAGCTATTTATATTATAAAAATGAAGTGAATAATGTATTAGTGGGGGATGTTAGAGATAGAGGCAGATATAAGTATATAAGTATTCTATCTATCTATCTCTAACATCCCCCATTAATACATTATTCACATCATTTTTATAATATAAATAGCTTCGCCTAAAAGAACAGTTTTTAGTTGTGTTTTTCATCTGAGGATGGCGTAATGGCCGAAAGTCGACTCGTGTTTATACGATTTTTGTTGTGAAAAGTGACAAAGCAACGATCCCATGTTTTTTAATATGGATTTTCACAAAGTAAATCTTTCCAGTATTAATTATTTAAAAATGAATAAAAAAAAATATTTCTGTATTGTTAAATATTGGTATTACTCGTTAAAAAGCATTCATCCCCATTCCCCCATCCTATCCATCCGAGAAAAAATCGCGAAAATTGACTATTTTTCGGCTGATAACACTGTGATGGTATCTTAAACGCAGAATTCAAACGATATTCAGGAAAATTCAGCTTTCACAGTCGGTGTTATGAAGAGAGAGCCTTAGAACTGGAAAATAATATTCATTAAAATATATATGTGTCTGCGCGATAATTCGAATAAAACAGCTAATTTTTACGAAATTTAATGAAAATGTTGACAATTCCAAACCGTTGGATGAGTCTTCAGTTAGACCCTTGGGATATCTGGAACGTATTTGATCTATGGACGTGTTAAATAGTGTTTATTTTTTTTAATAAAATCGTAAAAACGTAAATTTAAAAAAAAGGAAAAGAGTTTTTTGATTAAGTCAATAGTATGGTCATATAAACAGGTCCTGAAATGCGTATGCTGTTTACATTGGTGAGAGAAATATCTGTTATTGAAGACGTTTATTAAAGTGGCGCTGCAATCGATGTGGGAGAAACAAAGATACTACCATATAAACAAGAAATTAAAAAACTTCATAATTTAAATAATTTAAAAATATAACCAAAATTTCCGTAAATTTAATTAGCGTACGAATAAAAATTTATAATATTAACAAAAACAAAAAAACAAAAAAATTATTTTCAAAATATTTAAAAACCCTGAAATAATACTGTTTGTTACACCTGTAGTTAAAAATTTAAAGATTTTCTATCATGTTTCCATTTTTTTTTTTTTTTTTTTTAGGCACGAAACAATAATTCAAATCAATCAAATACACCGTCGACGAATTTCTCGACGATGAATGCGACGAGTGGTAACACGGGAATGGTGCCTCAAACACTGGATCAACTTTTGGAACGTCAGTGGGAGCAGGGGTCACAGTTTTTGATGGAACAGGCGCAGCACTTCGATAGTGAGTGTATGATTGCTTTTGCTTTGCTATTCATCTTTATATCTAACATAAGTTTTTAAAAAAATTTTCCAATCCAATTTGAGATTTTCTTTCGTCTTTTTTTTTTTCTTCTTTTGTTTTTGATTTCTGATTTCTGTTCGTTACCTTATTTCTTTTCAGAAAACCAGAACATATTCTAAGTTTATTTTACTTTATTTATTTATTTTGAAATAATTACTTACTTTATTACTTCGACAATTGTCATACTACCCCAAGTTAGTTTAATGGACAGCTCCGGTCTTGTCCGGTAGATCGTGTGTTCAAAACCACTCGGAGAAGACATCGCCACTATTACTATCCTTCACACTTAAATAATTCAGAGGAGTTAACTTATTTAATAATAAGGCGGTTCAAAATGCTTTGATATATTACATCAGCGGTTCTCAACCCGGGGGGCGCGCCTCCCTAGGGGGGCGTGGAAGAATTCCAGGGGAGGCGTCAACAAATTAAAAAAAAAATTAAATAAGTTTGTAGTTTTTGAAACAGTTGTTTTTGCATGTATATTTACAACAACAAAAATTTGAATTTGATGCTGGACACAAACACACAATCATTGAAATTTCTTTATAGCTATTAACTCAACAAAATGTAAGTGAGCGTCCGGCCAGGCGCGACAAACTAGCTGACTTGTGATTTTTTCGATGATTTGTGTAATAAAAATTTGTTTTTGAAGAAATATAATTATATATTCCTTACCAGAGTATGTCTAGACTAAGTTCAGAGTCATTTTACTGTAAGTAAATAAATAAATTTACTTATAATGTAAGTAAATTTATCATATATAAGTCTAAATTAACTTAATTCGTAAAGGGAGGCGGGACCTCACACCAAAGTATGAAGGGGGGCTCAGAGTCTGAAAAGTTGAGAACCCCTTTATTACATCATCTAGTACGACTAGAGTCACTAGTATCACTACGACTATTGGTAAATTATTTTTTCTATTTTTCTAAAAATAAGTATATAAAGTACAGGAGGAGGTTAGGATGTTTTTTTTTAATGTTGGCAATACTAATTTGTTATCTTTTTTAACCTCATTAACGCTTTAAATGATTAAGACGAGTTAACTCGTCCTGCAATATGACGGCTGAAAATGCTGTAATATGTATATATCCACTGTGGGGGCGTGCTACCCACATATAAAAAAACACAAATATAATTATATTAACAAAAATAAATTTTATTAATTATTAATAAATTACAATAATAATGCCCCGCGAAAGTTACGTGTTGACCCTTGAAATGGCGGTTGTAAAGTGTATATATGGATCATAGATGTGCGTGTTCAAAAATATATCTGTAGTGTATTTTCTTTTTGGTTGTACACCAGTTGGTGGAAAGATAAAGTCCCCATATCACTGGTACAGGTGCCGCCATCTGTGACAGATTTTCCGAAATTCTAAATGTTCTGAATTTTATCAACATAGTTCATTATAATTTATATTTTGTAAATTCCTAGGGTTCACTTTTTTGATGTTGAGATCTTTGATTTTTTTTTCTTTTTCCTTTTTGTAACCTTATCTATTGTACTTATCACTGGCAGTAAAAAGTCCGGCATTGTGGAGTTAACGGTATTTGTCACTGATAGGAGAAAGTTCCTCATTTCGTGACAAAAAATTTTCCCATATGCTTTATTAAAAGAGTTAATTATTAACACTATACGCTCCGCGTATCTAGCCAGTAAACTTCCCCAGAAGCCGGCAATATTTTTAAAGAATTAATACAAAAAATTTATATAAATAAATTCATGAAATTATTCAGCATGTGTAAACATACACATTTTTAATGAAAAAAATAACATGAAATACAATAACAATAAATTGATAAGAAATATAATAAAATGAGCAATTAAATATTTTTATTACAATTACATTTACACATTTCAATACAGTTACAAAAAAATTTAAAAAAAAATTGATAATATAAAATTTTTACATGTTATCCGTCTATAAATGTTTACAGAAATCATCACACAGAGAGTGTGTTTGTTACCGATACCTCATTATACCAGCATTAAACTCGATAATACTTCACATAATCTATTAAAGACTATAAAATAGTTGATCATTTGTTCTAACAATTATCGAAGTATCAGTGTATTTTGTTTTATTATTTCTCTTATATATTATTTGTGAAGGAAATATTTGGTAACATTAAAATAATATCTGCTCTTTAACAGAACAGAGAGTGAATCCTTCATTATTCAGGATGAATTGAAATAATAATAAACTTTTTAAATTTGTTAATTTTAAAATTAAAATAACAAATTATATATTTAAATTCTGTGCACGGAATAATTTTGTTAAGTACAGGTAACGTCCACATACATCGTAAACTTGGATAACATTTTATTGTGTGCGTAAATAGAGTGTCACCTGTATTTTTAACACTTTTTAACCCCAAGAACTTAGTTTACGTGACTATTTAATATATTTGAGTTGAAAATAATGATTTTCTTAGCTTCGTTTCTGATTCTTATTAAAAAATTTATTCCTTACATATTAGAATAAACTGTAAAATTCATTTATATTTTTTGTTGAGTTGATAACAATATATTATTTCGTGGGAATAATAATACTGTACTTTCAAGTGAGTTACGAACGTTGTGTTTTAGGCGGTCGTATAAAATAATACTTTTTTTTAATACTCACAATCAGTATTATAAATGACAAATAAGTAAATCTGTTAAGTAAGTTTACTTTATTCATAGATATCGGTATTATGAAGCATAAATAAAATTAATAATGAAGTAAATTTTAACCTATAATGATAAAACACCCAACTGGTACACTATTTTAACAGCTAATATATTTTGTATGCAATTGTTAACATCGTATGACGTGGTGTGTGAGTTAGTAGTAAGGTTTCACTTGACGTTTTATGACGTCAATGACTGTCGAGGTGTTAACTTGACAGTTTTGTACATATTTTATCTATACATATAATAAAACTATAAATCTGTCTCTGTCTGTCTGTCTGTCTGTTCACGCATCACGTAAAAACTACTGGACGGATTTTAATGAAATTTGGTGTGATGATAACTTATTACCTGGGTCAACATCTAAGATACTTTTTATTTCGGGAAAATGTCTCATTCCCACGGGAAAATGGAAAAACTATTTTGAGCATCTACACACATTACGCCAATTTACATATTTCATAAAAAATTTCATAACTATAGTAACAAAAATTGTAAATAAATTTTGTAGTTTGGAAATTTTTCTGAATTTTAAATCAAAAAAAATGTTGCTCATTGTGTACCGAAAAATACAATAAATACAAAATTGTCAATTTGGAGACAATTTAATGCATTTTGTGTTGCAAGAAACTACAAATTGGAAAAATAAACTACTCAACGTTTCGCGTGAACAACGTCACGGGTACGGCCAGTTTGTCAATAAATTACAAACATGTCTACAATTTTAATTTTTTGCTTTAAACACAAGGAAATGGTGGGGCTAGCTTTATGGAAAAAAGATTTTTGGCGATAAAAATCGTATGTTTTGGAATTTAGTTTTTTTATTTATGGCACATGATAGCATACAACTAGCACAATAGGGCACAGTTTTTTAGTTCGAAATAATGAAAATGGCGGGGCTAACTTGGTTGAAACATATGGCCAACTAAATGGTCGGAAAACGACATTTCATATTACACGTTTTTACAATTAATAGTGGACATGACTCCAGAATACAATAATTCTATTTAAGATTAAAGAATTGCTTTTAACCATTTCTCAAAGAGTTAAGAAATTGTCGATATTTATCTGAATTATATGGTAGATCAAGTGATCAGAAAACGACATTTCATATTACACGACCAAATGTTATTCCATTTAATGGCGGAAATGATTCCAGGATACAATAATTCTATTTAAGATTAAAGAATGTCTTTTAAACATTTCTTTAATGCTTAATAAAGTATTGATATTTTTATGAGTTACATGGTGGACCAAGTGGTCGGAAAACGACATTTCATATTACACAACCAAATATTATTCCAAATAATGGCGGAAATGATTTCAGCATACAATAATTTTATTTAAGATTGAAGTACGCTTAAGAAAATGTCGATATTTATCTGAATTACATGGTCGGCCAAGTGATTGGAAAACCACTTTTCATATTAATAGTCCAGTGAAATTAGGGCTGAAATCGGGAAATCGGGGTATATGGATGAAAATTGGAGGGAATGTTCTTAGAGTCACTAAAAACAATTCTCCCTATGAAAAAAAGTGCTCTGATCCCGGACAAGAGATAGGGGTAAGAGGGTGGTATACTTTTTTTTGTAGAATCGAAAGATCTACAATTTTTATTTGAAAAAATTTTCCATATCTCGCACACTTCGCGAGATAATTGGAAAATAAACATTTTAGTGGTTGTTTCTACCCTTGTCCGGGACCAGAGCACTTTTTTTCAGCTCTAATTTCAGCCCTAATTTCACTGGACTATAATGTAAGTTAGAAAACTGATAATTTATTGTCATATACCATTCGATATGTGACCGATTCGCATAAAATTATCCGAAATTTTATACGTTTAGACATACGATTTCAATCGAATGTTAATCGAATCGAACGAAAATCGTATCACAATTGGATGTGTAAACTGGTAATCGAATTGTGATCGTATTGCCTTCGATTTCAAAACGATTTTTATAAAAATAGATTGTAATCCTATTTTATATTTCGATTTTTTGAAAATCAAAATGGCGCCAACTGAAAATATTAAGAAAATTCATGTGCATATTAATTATTTTAAAGATAAGTGTGCGTGTAATTTATTTTTTCATTGACATTTGACATTCCAATTTGTTTAGTTTTTAATAAGATTAAAAAATAAAGAAAAATGCTGGTTGAAATTTTATAATATTTCATATAATTATGTATATTTTATAATTGCCATTTAGGTACAATGATTTATACATATAAAATCAGAGAGGTTATGTGAATACTTATAAGCTGATATTCTATGTAGCGCCATTTTCTTTTTTTTTAATCGAAAGAAGAAATCGTATGTGTATAAACCGGCAAGTATCATTAAACGATTTTCATTTCGATTTTCATCCAGTCAAAATCGTTTGTATAAACGCTCCCTTATTTCAATCTGACACCCAGATGGCAACAGTGTTGCCAACCTCAATCCCTATAATATCAACATCTATGAACGAAGTAAACTTACTTTAAAAAAATTTTTATTTGTCCTTTTCTTTTATAATATTGGACATAAATGTTGTTATCTTAACAAAAAATAAATTTTGAAAATAATATTAATCTTTTTCACAATACATTTTTAACCTTGCTTTGCCAAAATCACTTGAATCCGTTTTCTGTTTCTATATTAATGTTTGTAACTGTATACGCATACAGTTGCATCATTGCTATCATGTCTGCATCAATTGCGAGCGGAAAATCTACGTTTGGAGGAGCATGTGTCCAATTTACTGCAACGTCGTGACCACCTGTTGGCGGTTAATGCGCGTCTCGCCATCCCCCTGACGTCACAACAACCAATTACCGCGTCCACGGCACCAACGCAACCACATTCAGGTTTGTATATTTGGTGCTACTGTAGTATATGATCTAGTGATGTCGAGCCGAGAAGCAGTTAGTCGATTAAACGACTAAAATTGTTTTTCAAATAAAATTAGTCATTAGTCGAAAATATCGAGTATAGAGTAGTGAATTAGTGATGTCGAGCCGAGGAGCAGTTAGTCGATTAATCGACTAAAATTGTTTTTCAGACAAAATTAGTCATTAGTCGAAAATATCGAGCATAGAATAGTCGACTAATCGACTAAATTTTTAGTCGAATCATGAATAGGGTAACCTATGTAACTCTCAAAAACGAGGTTTTCTTTTGAATTTAATTTTTGACATTTAATATTTTTCTTTTAAGAAAAAAAAAGATATCGAGATATTTTCACACTGTGTTAATCACGTAAACATGAAAAATCATACAAATAGATAATTTTAGAGTTTTCATTTTTTAAAGCCCAAAAAATCATACAGAAAAATTATTAAATTAGTCGTTTTTAGTCATTTAAAACAAAAATTAATCATTTTAGTCATTTAATCGACGGTAAAATAGTCGACTAAAAATGACTAAATGGAAACAAAATTAGTCGACTAAATCGATTAATCATCCGACATCACTAGTATAGAGTAGTCAACTCATCGACTAAGTTTTTAATCGAATTCATGAATAGAATAAACTATGTAACTCTTTCAAAAATGAGGTTTTCTTTTGAATTTTATTATGTATTTTTAATAATTTTCTTTTAAGAAAAAGAAACGTATAAGATATCACAATGTTTTAAAGTGAAAAATCATATAAATAGATAATTTTTAGTTTTCATTTTTTGAAATCCAATAAATAATACAAAAAAATTGTTAAATTAGTTGTTTTTAGTTATTAAAAAAAAATTAATCATTTTAGTCATTTAATCGAAGGTAAAATAATCGACTAAAATATGACTAAATGTAAACAAAATTAGTCGACTAAACCGATTAATCGATTAATCATCCGACATTACTAATATGATAATCTTTTAATATACGCCTCCTTCAGCAGCCATGCCGGTTGCTAACGATGTATCATCACGTTCTCGAACGGGATCAACAGCTGGCACCACTTATAATAATGTGAACGCGACGGGGAATCCCGTGACACTTGGTGGTGGTGGTGTTAATCAACCGATTGAGAATGGTTTGCCCGGATCAGAGCATTTGGCGCAAGGCAACAACGGTGGCTTGTATACCGGTCAATCGTCACAACATAATCGGTCATCGAACTCATCGCAACCGAGTCCTACCATCAGGTCAGAATAAAAATATTAAGAGGATTTTATAAATTTTTGAAATTAATTAAAAAAATTTAATTTTTTTTTTATTTATTTATTTTTTTCTATTTAGTTATTATAAGGGATTATTAAAAAAGGTACTAAAGTAATAGAAATCTTCTCGTAAGGTTACAATAACACTCTCAAAATTTATTACTAGAAGTATTTTTTAAATAATTGCTTATAATTTATTTATTTTTATTTATTTTTTATTTTTATTTTTTTTTTTTTTTGGTTATGTTTTTTTTTTTTTTTGTTTTTTATCAATTTGACATATAGACATTCACAATCGTCTAGTTACGTTCCGACTTCCAGTTCTGTTCAACAACACAGTGTATTACGTGGCTCACGAAGTAGTAGTGTGCCGGACAGTAATCGTGGAAGTCAATCACAACCGTATAATTCATATCATCAAGGACAAATGCAGGTTGTGACATCACAATCGCAACATCAACAACAGGTAAATTAATCGATATTAATTTGACAGATACGGTTATTCTCTATGCATTTGTGTACCATGTGTTCAAGGTTATTTGTAGTACTAGTTATATTCGCCCCGTGCAGTGTGCTGAGTGGCGGTATTGTAATCGAACGTAGCGCTTGAAGTGCATAAAAATTGTAATAAAGTATGTTGTATTCTTTGTTAAAATTAGGTTTTTGAAGAGAAATTTTTTTTGTCATAAATGGAAAGCTCATATATGTTTTATAAGAAAACTCTTTTTATTTTTGTTAAACGTAATAATTAAGAAGTTATATTAAATTAAAAATAAATTTTCAAACTTAGAACCGATAACGGGCCGATAGTTCACGAGCGCTTATGTGACGTAATAAAGGTTGTATGGCCTGAACATAGCTACATTAGTGTCTTTTTATTTTCAAATAGATTATAGACCAAGAGCTACTGGTCGATTTGCGATGGTGATTTCAACACGCATTAAATACTTACTCTTCACAGAAATTCACTTCTGGCAAACCTATTCGACTAAACTCGGCCGAATAGGCTTGCCAGAACTGAATTTTTATGTAGAGTAAGTAGTACCCAAGATCCTATCCTCTCAATTTAACGCGTGTTGAAATGACTATTGCAAATCGGCCAGCAGCTCTCCTACTATTATTGTTGCTATGAAATTATTGTTGCTCTGAAATTCTTGTTTCTATCCAAATTATTGCTTGCTATAAACTTCACTGTCGAAATACCGAAACTAAAGAAATATCGAACTTGTTTTATACTACTTTGTGATAGCAATACAAACATAAATGCGGAAAAAATGTCCCTCAAGATTTTGAACGTCGAAATCAATGAAACAACCATCAATAATTTTTCCTACTAAATTTTACTAATTTTGACACTTTTGACATATTACTTTTATGATGTCACAGACATCGCGATCTTTTGTAGTGCTGTTTTTAACCAAATGATATTTTTTAAAATTTTTCAAGTTTTAATTAATTTATTATTTATTACTAGCCGTATACCCGACGGGATTTTCCAGCGACAACATCTTTTTATTAGCTTCTCAATTTCTACACACTTTAAATGTTTTTCAAAAGCCTAAATCAATATCCACGTTTCTAACTTCAAAAATGACGAACTTCCCATACGAACTTTCATTTCCTGTTTTAACCTCTTAAGGAATAAATTTCCAGAAACGTTTACACAACTGACTTTTATTTATAAATAGAAGCCTAAACGCCAATTTTCATATCTGCTGTACTAAATTTTGTCCTTCTAAACCCAACAGTTTAGGCTGTGCGTTGTCTGTCTGTCAGTGTTAAAGATTTATTAACTAAAGGTATTATTTATTTTAATAGCCATAGTAACATATATTTTATAACTTCAAAAATGACGAATTTCCATAAAAATTGGCATTCCCTATTTAACCCACTTAGGGGGCGAATTTTCAAAAATCCTTTCTTAGTGGTCACCCACGTGCAAAACTCCTGTGCAAAATTTCGTTCTTCTTAACCCAACGGTTTTGTAGTGCTGTTTTTAACCAAATGATATTTTTTAAAATTTTTCAAGTTTTAATTAATTTATTATTTATTATATACCATTTTTAAAAAATTTTTCGTATCGATTGTCAATATTATTTATGATGTAGAATTGAAATAAAATAAAAAAATGATATTATTTATTTTTTATTCAAAAACCCAATTTTCGGAACTTCTTGGGATATGCAAACTGACCTGAAAACAGTAGAGGAACGCTAATTATAGTTTTCGCTTGCACAGAATGTACACATAATTTAATTCAATTGCTCATAATGTTCTTTTATTTTGTCACAATGTTTTGACAGAATTTCGAGGGAAAGCCTACAGTGCACCACAAAGCCGACAAAAATGCGAACATAACGTGGCGCTAGTGTTGCACGCAGAGCGAATAGTGACCATAAAGAAACCTATAATATTATACATGTTGTGTAATCTGAGAGTTGATATTTATAATATTTTATTCCTCGAATATTTACTGCTCGAGATACCACGTTTTTCTAAAAATCTCTTTATGATTTAAAACTATTAGTAATACTCAAATTTTCATTGTTTTATCTCATGTTAGAAGTTGCTTTTCTAAAACTAGATAAAGTATTAATTTACACATGAGAACATTTTATTTCATTTTTGTAATATTGAAAAAATTTTAATAAATCTGTAGAAAAATTTAATGAGGCGATAACTTATATTCTTATGCAATATACTGATTAAATGCTTAAAAACAAACAATGAGTAATTTTACTGATAAATTATCGCAAATTAATGTTTAAATTTCTTACTTCCTTTTGCTTTTTATTCATATTATGTATTTTTTCCGGTATTATTTAAAAAAACAAACAAAAAAAGTCGTATATGTAGCATAAATCCCTGTATATGTTGAACAAATCCTCAAAATTTAATTTAGTTTGATTTCTCGTCTTTTAAAAAAATTCTCAAAGTCTGATTTTTTTTGTAAATAAACGCCTTAATAAGTAGCGCCATTAGAAAAATATAAGTTTGCATTACAGCTGAAAATCTCATACTTATAAAATAAGAGCTATAAAATTCTCTACTCAAGAGTAGTAAGTACGACTGCTAGTTTGCGAGGAAAGAAATGACCTTTTGATGACCTTTTGATGACCTTGAACACTCGGTATATTGCCATTAAAGCTTCAATGAGTGGATAATATATTTTTATAGGTAAACATTCGTAGAGAAAACAATGATCTACATCATTCAATGGGCACCTCAAGTTCAAAACCAAGCTGAAAGATGTGTAAACAAGATTTTTCCATAGGTTTTCTATTAAATATGTACGATTAAAATAATTATTAAAAAACTTTCATTTTCGTTCAAAAGTTTCACTGTATTTATTGTTTATAATGTTTATTTCTACCAATTCTTTTTTGACGTGATTGTAAAAGAAAACAAAAAAAGCAAAAACAAAAATACGTGTCTGTTAAATTAACGAAAATACAATTTTTATTGCGCATGCTTACAATTGATTTGACATATTGTTTTTAAATTTCAAATTGTTTTATTTACAAAGATGTTAATTGAAATAAATTCGTTGGCCTATCGGGAAGTTATTTTTTTTTGGAATTAGAGTAAAAAGTTGACGTCTCAGTCGATATTTTTAATTGGGAATCCCCTGGTATTCCTTTCCGAAAAACACATGTGCCACGCATAATTTATTTATCCTGTAAATTATTTAAAATCGATAATTAAAACTACCGAATAATTTGTATCATAAATAAAGTTGTATTATAAATGCACTATAAAGACTATTTATCTTTTCTCCATATCTTTTACACTCTGTAAATAGTAGAGTAATATCCTGAGAGGCCAATGACGATAAAAGTTATTTAATTTCTGGTCTATCGGGAGGCATTTTAAAATACTGCTGGAGTGTAAAGGATTAAAACAAATATGAAAATTATGTAAATATTTATTTTCACTGCCAGTTTTTGAATAGGTAAATAAAATAATTTTGTTTAACAAGATTATTTAAATAATTTGTAAATTAGTCTGTGTGTTAAGATCGTTTTTAGTTGTGCTGCCATATTTATTTAGTGAAATTTAATGAATAATTAAAAAAATGATGATTTTTGACGACTGCAAAAATTTATGCGTTTAAAAATGAAATGTTTTGTGTAATTAAAAGTTCTGACAAAAAATTCCGGGGAAATCAGTTGATTTGAATTTTCCAGGGATTATTTAATTGGTAATTTTAAAATGACGTGAGTTATCCAGTAATTATAATGATTAATAATTTGTAAAAATTTATATTAAAAATAAGAGATTGCTTGCTTTGTCACTTTTCATTAAAAATATATGTAACATGACCATGAGTCGACTTTCGGTTATTTTTTTTAAAATTATATTCACCCGATGATGGTTTAAAACCGAAAATTGGCCCGTGGTCTTATCTATGTTTTAGTGAAGCGTGACGAAGTAAACGATCTCATATTTTTAAGTAATCTGATAAAATTGTTTCATATAATTTTAATAAAGTTTATTAATTGAAAATTTGTAATATGTTTCGACTTATGTAGCCATTAAGGAAATGTATCTACAAAATAAAATTGTGTTTTTGTTAATAAAATTTATTTAAAAAGTCAAATGATTTTGAAGTAAAAAAAATATTTGAATATTTCTAATAAAATATATTTATACAGAATTGCTTTTTTAAACTATTATAACTTTTTAGAATCTCTTGTTTTTACCTTGAATCTTCATAAATTTTTGCTGTCAGTGATTTCCAGTTTTAATTCATTTTAAAATTTAGTAATTTCTTTTTTTATATTAAATTACTCTTTTGACTATTGCAAAGGTTTAATAAATTTATACAATAATTTATTTCAAGTTGTTTTGTAAATTTTGATATAATCCAATGAAACATTATTGTGCAGAAATAATTAAACCTCTTACGGGTATCACATGAGTCAAATTTTATTATAAATTGATTAAATTTTAAAAGGGATTGTGCTTGAATTCCCATTGAAGTTCGTAATCAAAGCTGTAAATTATTTAGATACAAAAATTAGAGTCCATTCACCACCAGATGTGAGCGTTATGCGTAAAAATTTTATGAGAGCAATCACACTACATCAGTGTATAAGCTATTGTCTAAAACACAGATCCAACAATATCCATATATCCGTTGTGTAACTAATAGGTACACTTTCTGATGCAAAGGAAGTGTGTTCATTTTATGTTTATTTGTTAAAAAATATGGATTATGATTGTACATCTTTTAAAATTTTATATTAGCACTACTTTTAAAGATTATTAGTGAAAATTTATTTGTAATTCATGATAACAAATGTAAGGCATTTTCAAAATTTGCATAGTTGCATCTGAAGTCAGATCGTGATAGTGTACCGTTGTTATATCTATTGGGAATGGACCACTTTGATGGTGATATCTGGTGGCCAAAAAAAAAATACTAATTTTAGTATGTATAAGTAAAATATCAAATGACAGAAGTTTAAATTAGACAAGCAATTAATTATTTTTTAATATTGTGGATGTTGTACAATTACCTTTGGGTTGCACAAATAAAAGTTCTGTAAAATAGTCCATATTCACCCTATCTTTACTACCAGTGGTCCATAATCACTGTGATCTTACTATCCAGTGGTCCATATTCAGCATAATTTTACTACCAGCAGTCCATAATAATCATAATAATCTTTGCACACAATAGTCAACCATGTTTTTTGAGTCCTGCCTCCAATGGATTGGTCTTAAATAAATATACCGGGTGTCCTATTCGGATGTATACATACGATTTACACGTTAATTGATAACATTGGATTCCCATAAGGAAAAAGTTATGTCACAAGAGTGCTTTGGATAAATCCTTATAAATGCGAAAGTGAGTTTGTTTGTTTGACTGGCTTTCACGCCTCAACAGCTTAACCAATCAACTTGAAACTTTGCGTAGACGTTGCTTGCGAGCCAGAGACGGTTATAGGCTACTTTTTATTTCGGGAAAATAATTCATTCTCGAGGGAAAATGCGTTAAATTACAACAGCTGACTATTAAAAAACGGATAAATGATTTCAAACTTTGTATATTGCTAACAGAAGGGATGAGAAAGGACACAAACTACTTTATACCCAGGGAAATTTCCCGTGGGAAATTTCATTTCTGTGAAAAAATATATTTTAAATGAAAAAAAAAAAAAATGATGATAGACAAAGATGACGATATACAGCGATAAACATAAGTTTTTTTTTTGCACCGATAAAATATCTCATTCCCGAGGGAAAATGTATTTAAAAGGAAACAATGAAATAACAACTGACTGTTAAAAAAAGGAGAATTGATTTCAGACTTTGCATATTGTTTACAGAGAGGACGAAATAGGACACAGACTACTTTCTACCCCGGGAAAATATCTAAATCCTGTCGGAAGTCATATTCCCGTGGGAAAGTATATTTAAAATAGTATAAAAAAGAATCATTGATTTCATTTGAACTTGGCATGTTGTTAAAAGAATGTTATAGTCTATTTTTTACACGGAAGAATATTGTACTTCTGTGGGAAAAGTCCAAAGAAAAAGTAGCAGTACTCGACGCACAAGAGCGACGCGATGAAAGTGGAGACGTGAAAGTGAAACTAGATGTCTTAATTTCAAAAGCCACGCGAGCGAAGCCGCGGGTAACAGCTAGTATTTTTATATTTTTGATAATTTTTTTTATAAAATAATTTTTTTCCACCAAATTATCTGCACTATTTAAATAAAAAAAAATCCTTTTGAATTTACAGAAAATGACACAAATATTTATTATGTGAAAATGTGAATTGCTTGAAAATTGCGACATTCATTTCTTTATTTGATTGCATTATTGTTGTTAAAGCGATAGTAACAGTAGTTATAATACTAAATTAGTATTATTAGTTTGTTCAAAGCACTCTTGTGACATAACTTTTTTCCTTATGGGTACCCAATGTTATTAATTAACTTGTAAACTGTATGTAAAGTACACTGTGACAGTCAATGGTTACAAATTTCAGTGATAAATTTAATGTTAGGTAGTTTAGTTTTTAATTACTGTAAAAATATGAATTATTTACAGTTTAAAATTACATAATTTAAAAAAAAAAAATAATAAGAGTACAATACGTATAATACCTACAATACGGAATACACCAAACACCCGAAAATACCTTAAAACTAACCTGAATTGTTCAAGCTTACAGATCAGGTGCAGTTTTGTTTGCGTATATAAAAAAAGCGAATAGGAAGCATTTCGCATATAAAGGAAATGTACATGTGATATGCGTCAAAGCATACAACCATGCAAATTTTAAAAACGTCGGTAGCAAGTTGGGTAAAAAAGATGTCTCCCAAAAGAAGTTGGACTGTTACTGAAGTGACATCTAGTGATAATAATAATTAGTAGCAGATTTGCAATAACATTATTCGTTACAACTATAAGCTAAGGTTGATTTTGTTAGAGTCATAAAAGTATAATTAAATGTATATTTTAGTTTTCATATAAAACTTTTTAATCAGGAACCAGCACATTCCCTAAATTGAGTCTAAACAAATGATGCATTTAAAATCGTGCAGAGAATGAAGTAAGGAAGTTATTAAAATTATTATATGTAAAATCTACAATAAATCTTAATCTTTCTTCTTTTGAAAATCGTAAAAATTGTTTTTTATTTTAAAATTTAGCTTCGATATTTTGATACTCAGGGATACTGCTCGTTCGCAGCTTGAGTAGTTTCGATACAAAAATTATATTATTGCCCGCCAAATTTTAAATTTTTCAAGCAATATAAAAAAGGCCAGTGACAAATGACTAATTGGCAATAAAATGGTTTAGTAAGATTGCAGGTCATTGTATTTAAAATATTTACGTAGCCCGAATTGGGTTGAACGGTACCTTACATTATCGACTAGTACTAAAATTTAAACTTTGTTAAATTTTTATAAATTATTCATTTAAAAATGAGTTTTAGTGATGATGGCTAAATTTTTTAGTAAAAAAAATTAATATCTTGTAATGGTCGTACAAATTAGAAATATAAATAACAAAATTATGATAATTTTTATTGTTAAAAAATTTTGTTTGGAATAATAAAAACTTTTTGATGCATATTTATGTTTTAATTTATAATATTTCTTACGTAACCGTCAAATTTTCAAATACGGTCTTATGAGAATTCTATATTTGGTCGTCAGATTATGTGTGATGATTTAATTGCTACTGGAGTTGGAATATCAAAAATATGAATTTTAAACGGTATTAGTTTCATTTTTGCTCGTAATTATTTGTGTCACTACTTTGTAAAATATGGTAAGTTTAGAAATGACATTACAACCCATTGAAATTCAGTGACGCTTGTGATGCAGTGTATCAAATAGTCCTTAACAGAGTCGGAGTATACAATATTTTGAATTGAGAGTCTACAAATTTTATTGTTTTTATAGAACGTAAAAACATTTTTAACCTTTTTTTTACAAACTTCAGTTTTATTACCATCTGCATTTTATTTTATAAGTACATGTGTATATAGTTCAAAACAAATGTACATATTTTCAAAAATGCAATTAAGTTGATGGAGTTATTATACTTGATGCGGTCATTTTCGTAGATAATATCTGCGAAAATGATGTTATCTATTGGCAACGATTAAATTTCCCTGGTGGGCGTTTGCGGAACTAATGTATGACAAATACTTTCCGACAGCTGTGTGATAAATATATTGGGTTGTGTTATTTTATTGTTTTAAAAGTTTTGCGGTGATTTCGTTGTTGTATATTTACTAGGGTGGTCCTTAAAAAACTAATATTTAAAATTACTAGGGGCACCCGTTCATTTTGTTCCACAATATGAAAAAATACTTCCATAAAAATTTTAGATTTTTAAAAAATGTTTTAGGGGTCGCTACTAAGTTTTGAATTTTCAAAATAATCCAAGATTTTTCAAAATTTCTATAAAATTTCATTAAGTTGGTGGGCACCAAAGTGACATTGATTACGAATTAAATAGTAAATTAGGACTCTAAATTAACTTTTAATTACATATCATTCACTCATAGCTCATTAAATAAATGTACCCAGAGCCTGGATGACACTGCAAAGAGCATGCCTGGGAACATCTATTTAATGAGCTATGAGTGAGTAATATGTAATTAAAAGTTAATGTAGTGTCCTAATTTATTACTTAAATCATAATCAATGTCACTTTGCTCACGAACTTAATGAAATTTTATAGAAATTTTGAAAAATCTTGGATTATTTTGAAAATTCAAAACTTGGTAGCGACCCCTAAAACATTTTTTAAAAATCTAAAATTTTTATGGAAGTCTTTTCATATTGTGGAACAAAATGAACGGGTGCCCCTAGTAATTTTTAAATATTAGTTTTTTAAGGAACACCCTAATATTTACGAGACAATAAAAAATACCACAAGACCTCTTCGCCAGGATTAACAATATTTGAAAAGTATAATGTTGATATAATATGTTGGTTTAAAAGAACGAAATTTCAGTAATGTAAAATATCTACATTTTGTCCGCACAATTTATCTAAGAACTTTATGATATTGTTATTAGAACACTCAATTGTGTGAAAATTGTCATACGTTAGTTTCGCGACTGGTCGCTAGGAAATCTTAACATTGCTAATTCAGATAAATGCTGAAATGATGCAAATATTCGTTAAAAAATAACAGTTCTCAGCGATGTTGAACTTACCCATACAAGAAAATACCTGGGTACAACGTACATTTTCCATAATTTAATCGTAAAAATTTGTGAAGTCTTGTGACCCCGATTGTAATATTTTAAAGTTATTGGAGCAAGAAAATTCCCATGTCGTTTTGGTCATAGTGGGAAGAACCTTAGTTGTAAATATTCATAAAATCATGAATCATTCGTTAAATTTTCAACGATAGTTTTTTTTTTTTTTAAACCCATTATGACCCATGTATGACTAATCATACGTAGGAGTTAATATAAAATAAAAGTGTTCAGTCTCATCTATCTCATTTACGTGTCATTTGTTCATAAAATTTAAAATTTCAATCAAAATTTTTCAGTATTTAGCCATCATCGTTTCAGTAATTTGTACTTACTTAAATATACATCAAAGAATTAATTCATTAAATACAGCGTGTTCAAGGTCATATGAGCCGAATGTTTTCACAAGTTAAAAGAGGTGACTGTTTCATATAATCTTGAACACATTGTAGAGTATTTTAACCTGAAAGCTTTACATTTTATTACATTCAATCGTAAATTTAAAAAAAATGAATTAATTCTAAACATAGTTGAAGATAAATTTTAGGTTCGAAAAAAAAAAGTAAAAAAATATTGTGTAGTTAAGTTAAATAAAAAAAGAAAAAAAAGCTTTATGTTGTCTTTTTTCTTTTTTGAAAATAACGAGTAATTATTTGTACAAAACCAATGTTGTAGATTTATAATAAATAGATGGACAATTCTACTGGTGATAACTTTACACCATTGCAGTTATTTTGTAATATCTGTGTATTATATTATTTTAATGTTTATATGTTATTTTAGTTTAATCATTTATAAAAATAAGTAAAAATAAAAAGACTTTTACAATTAATTATTATTATTATTATTTTTTTTTTTAAATGCTTTTCCAGTTTTATTTTCAGATTAACCTCTTACAAGAACGTTATAGAAACTGGTAAGTCCAAAATAATATGTAGCCTAAATCTAGCATTTTGTTACAAATACATTTTCCTTTAAAACATACTCAGTTAAATCCATTCTTCCTTTATGTTTTTCAAAGACAGTTTTGTCCAAAACAATTTATATTAAAACTGTCAGATTTGAAGATAAAGATTTTTCAGGGTGGCGATCGACCTGGAAATCCTGAAAAACCTGGAAAAGTCAGGGAATTTTGAATTTCTGGAAAAGTCAGGAAAAAAGTCAGGGAATTTCAGTTGTAGTCAGGGATTTTTTCAGTTTTCGACTCGGCCAGAGCGTCGACTGATAGTTTTTGTAAAAAGTTTTTTGACGACCTTTTCTTTTTTTTGCTCTTTAGTTGTATTTTTTGTCACTGACGAGCAAAAAAGAAAGGTCATCAAAAAACGAAATTACAGTAGACTGTCGTTAATTCAAACCTTCGATAATTCGAAACTCTCTATAATTCAAAGGTATCACGAGTTCCCTTCAAAATATCTTTATATTTCGAACTAAAACAATAGATTTTTATACACTTGATAATTCGAACGAAAAAATCATTGCTAGGTAACAAAACCACGCGTTAATTCGAGCTCATCGGCGTCAAACACGCGACAATTCAAGGTTGCAGGGAGAAAGAGACAGACAGATTGTAAGTACATTTTGAGAAAAGTTCAAGTTCATTCATCGCAAATGCTTAAAAAATTAAAATTGTTACCTGCGATAATTCGAACCTCTCTATAGTCCGTAATATTTTAAGATTCCCTCGAATTTCGAATTAACGAGAGTCGACTGTACTATATTTTAACCAATATTTTTTTCGGAGTAGTCCTGGAATTTTATTCAGAGTCAGGGAGAAGTCAGGGAAAAGTCAGGGAATTTTGAAATTGGTTTTCAGTCGCCACCCTGTTTTTGTAATCTTTAAAACGTTATAAAGTTTTTTCTAGCCTAATAATTGGTTGGACAAATTTTTCTATAAAATATAAGCATGTCGCAACTGATGGCTATACTCGCGTGAATGATTTTCAGCCCTTTCTTTTATCAATTTTAAATGAATATTGAGCGAACGAATTTATTTTTATTTTTAACAAAAAGTGACGAGCGTTATAGTGGTTAGTTTTTAACATGTTGATGGTAATAGACGCCGTACGGGCCGTACGGTGTCCAGTGAAACCTGATTAATTGCGAAATAATGTTGTATCCTGTCAACAACCGCGTATAAGATATATTAGCTGTCAAAATAGTGTAGTAGTTCTTTTGTTACTAGCTTATGATTGTCAACAGTGTCAACATGTTAAATAAGCTTTTTTATTAAATCCTGACGTCACTTAAAAATATGATTAAATAATATAACAAACAAATATGTATTCATATAGCCTTTTCATACTCATTTTAACATATATTAAAAATGTTTGGGTAAATGGTTTAAATTGAAATTAATACAACATTCGTTAAGTACCCAAAAGAAATTACATAATACGTTAAAAATAGTTTTTTTCTCTTTAAAGAAATGTATATAGTTAGCTTAATTATACTTTTGATAGTGACTTTAGAGTCTAATAAAACAGTATTTTAAATAGAATCGAAGCGGTTTGAAACCGTTTCTGACTGCTGTAAAAACACTGAGCATTGAATCGAACATATTAACATATGTTTCCTAGAGATACCACAGGCATTAAATTTTGAGGCATCACTCCATTTTAGTACGCCCAACTTGTAACCACGGAAACTTGTTTATAATATTAGATAAACCATTAAATTAATGGTTTGACCGCCATTAAAGTAATCCCATCAGTCAATTTTTTTGCTCACATCAGTCAATTTTTTTGCTTAAATTTCTTAATGTATTTGTAATACACAGCATTCTCTCTAGTCGATTCTCTCCTCAATGTGTAAAAACAAACCTAATATCATGAATTAATTGAATATAAAATTTCAGTGTTGATGTTATACAGCCCATTTTTCTGCACCTAGCTCTCAGACTATATTATACTTGTATATTTTCCAAGTACAAATAATTAATTGTGTTAAAATAATATACACTTTTTAAAATCTGTTAAATTTTAGTGTAATCATAAATCAAACTATTAAATTTTTATATTTATTTAGTCTAAAAAAAATTAAAAAATCCTGAAGTCATTTTTTTGCAAATATTTTTCAAATAACGTTTTATTTTATATTTTTATCGACTTATTAATTAACGAATATCGTCTGGTCTAGAATTTAAAAAAGATTTTTTTTATATTTCCTTTTCAGAACATCTTAAAAATGTGTACAAATTTCAGAGTAAAATGTCACATTTTGTATTTTTTTGAGAATAATTATAGGTAAAAGCACACTAACACGAAGAAGATAATAACAATAATAACTTTCATATTACATCAAAATGCCAAAGGCTATAATATTACTTTATATAAACTGGACTTTTTTAACCTCTTTGAACGTTAGGAGTGGCTTAACTCAGCTGTAGAGGCTCATCAGAATTGCATTTCTATGTAGAGTGGTATCCAAGATCCTATCCTCTCAATTTGACGACTGTTGAAATGGCCATTACAAATTGGCCACTGGCTCTTGGTGTATAAAAATATTTTAAGCTTTGAGGATTTTCGGAATTTCAAAATATTGGTTTCGTTAGGTCACTCGTGGGGTCTTTCTCTACTAATAGACACCTCACTTGCCGAAAGAAGTTAATTAACCTTGGCTGTGTAGTTTTCACAAAATTTTTTCGCTCAAAAATGGCGCACAAATTACTTAAAATTTACACAAAAAAAAAAAAACGCCGTGAGCAGCGGGGCCCCATCACGGAAGTCGAATTTTTTCTTTCATCTTCGGTATTGAATGTCTACAAGCGAAATGTAATTGAAAGTCTACAAGCGATTTGTCATTTTGGTGGTTTCAAAACTTATGATGAGTGTCTGGTTGATCGGGGCTTTAAAAAAAGGCAGATAGCAGTTAGCAGGATAAAAGCCAACACAATTCGTACGAGGGCATTCCTACCCATGCTTTCCTCCAATTGACTTTGTGTTTTATTTTTAAATATTAAAAAAGGAGCTTAAATAGTAAACTGGAAGACCTTTATGAACATATTTTTTCTTTTCAAAAGAATTCAAAATTTCTATTTTATAAATAATACAAATCCAAAATTCTTACTTTATAAATAAACAGTGACTTTAGTAACATTTTTAAATTACCTAATATTCGTATGTTGCATTTGTTATAAAAGGTAAATTCATTTTCCTACTTCTGTTGAAGAACACACTCATTACATATCCGTTAATTGTTGGGAAAGTTAGCCATTATTCAAAGGTGTGGAGAAATGATCATTACTCACTACCATTTTCACCAATGAAATCACCGTATCAACCATTGTTCAATGGGCGCTGGCTTTTGTTTTGTGTATAATATACCTACGTATCAATTTTTAATTTCAAGTATGTTGCGTAGTAACGTCTGAGTAAACAAAGTAGCTTGTACTTTGTTTTCATCGTTTGTACATATATAAACATTTAATGAAATTAGAGATCGATTAAAAATTCTATTCTTTTGATTTAAAATTTATATTCAATTTTATTTAAATCAAAAAGGAAAAAAGTCGTAGAAACAATATCGTATTCTACTCGCTTGCAATGGCTATTACTCACGCAGATGCATTACGACACTCGCCTCGCAAGCTCGGCTCGTGTCGCAATTTAATCTTCGTGAGTAATAGCTATCATTACCAGCTTGTTGAATAATATACTATTTTTTTTAATTTTTTTAAAATTACCTACTATTCGCCTACTTGTATTTAGAATAAAAATAATGCATTTAAAACACATTTAATAATACGATTGAATTCCGATGTAAAAATGCACATGATCCAGACTTTTATATATAAATCGAGACAAGGTTCGTTTAATACAATATTCTTAAAAATTCTAACGGCCAGACGGTACTTTATATGATTCACACGGTTAGTCATTTGATTTATATCCCATATCGTTTATTTTACATCGCCTAATCCATTTTTTTTTTATCCATCAACTGATCGTGTATTAATAATTTACAAAATTTTATTATTTCTAAACAAAAATCATCTATAGTCAAAGTAAATATAATAAAATTTTTAATGTTAACTTAATTTTTCTTGGTCTACCGGCCACATGTTAAAACATTGTGTGATGGGTGAATAATAAAAAACTAAAAATAACACAAAAAATTAATTAATTTTATTTCATTTTGCAAAATGGAATTAATCCTTGAATTCAATATTTTATTATTGCTAATAATTTTAATTTATGGTACATTTAGTTGATTTTTTTAAAGCTGTGCGCATACTGCTCAGAGCGGGATTAATTAACAAATAAAAAAGATAACTGTCGAAGGCCCGTACTCTGAAGATGCCTGGATATAGAATAGGGAAAATAAAAACTTTAAAAACATTTATTTAATTACTCACGAGAATAATTATATTCACCTCTTGGAGGAGTCCAAAACAAATTGGACTCCTTTAAACGTGTTTAGTTGCTTTCGGGAGTAATTAGTTACTTCTTAAAAGTGTTTTAAAAAAGTTAAACTCAAAGCTGGGTAACTTTCCATTGAACTGGACCGGGTATAATATACATCTTGTTTTCTATATACACGATGCCATTAACTAAGGAGTATTATTTTTAACAGTGTTACTAGATGTAAAATAAATACGATTTACAAAAAAAAAAATTAAAAGTCTTACAGGAAGCGAGTTATGGTTTTTTGAAATTTTCCCAAAAAACTTTCCTTGTTCTCTACTCATATCATAAACAACTATTAATATAACATTAAATTGTATAAATAAAGTATAGAAGTAATGATGCTAGTAGCCTCTGCTAAATAGACGAGAATTGTTAAGAACAGAAGTTGAACCCTATTATTATTAAAAGCGATCATGAACATGTGATCGTCAGAATACCATTTCTTAAGAAGGAAATTAGAAAGACACAATTTAGTCCGATGACGGGGGGAGGGGAACCGGGACTGTAGCCCCAGGGCCCAGATCTTAAAAGGGGCCCGGAGCCATTGGTAAGGCACCGGAGTAAAAGTGTGAGCAAAATTTTATTCATTTCCGGGAGCTGTCATTTCTTTCCACGACCCTGGAAACAATATGAATGGGATTTACATCACCAATCTTGAACAAAATAGAATAATGGAATCTGGTTCTATGGGCCAACAAGTTAAAAAAATTTGAAGTTTTTTTGAGCAAAAAATAAGAATTAAGGTAAAAGACCCGGTAATTGATCCTGGCCCAGTTTCTGAACTTTTCAACTTTGTTATAAATTAATAAAAAAACTATATTTTAAATAAGAAAAAAAAATAAATTCTTAATTTAAAGTAATCTATTCTGTGTCTAATGAACAGCAATTTAAAAAGTTTAGAATATAGGGTAAAAGCCCCGTTTGTGGAACGCGATCCAATAGAAAAACAGTTTTGACATTTATATCTTAATGAAGTTATTTCTGAAAGAAACGTCTGATAACAAAAATTATTATTAATAGAATGATTGTTTTTCAATTTAAATTCATCTCACATTTAATGTTTCTTTACTTAATTAAAGAAATACATATATATATTAAACAATTTTTGCTGAATGTGTCTCTTTTGCGTTTGATCAATGCTTATTTATCGAAACACATGCCTTATAAATTTCAACATTTTCCAGTTAATTTTCGAAGTTAGCGCAATAAAACTATACAAATAATTTTTATTAGTCCAGTTAAGAGATTATAAGAGCTAAATCATCTTTTTATTCGGTTTAAATGTAATTTATATATATGTGTATTTCTTTCAGTACACAATATAACCTCTGTATTTAACTAAAATCATGTACGTAAAATAACTAAAAATTTATATTATAAATAGTTTTAATTTCTTTTTGAGTCTAAAATATTTACTTACTGCTTTAAAATCGTAAAATTTTTAATATTTTTTTTATTTCGGAGCGTATCGTCAATTGATAAATAAAAAAATATTGATTTAAAGTTGCAAAATTTTATTAATAATGAAAAATTGTCGCCATTTTGATAAGTTAGTTTAGAAGGTTTAGAATTGATTAGAACTTTACCAAAATACATAGATGGCGAAACAAAATATAGTATTTTTCTGTGGTATTTTGGTATATTCTGTGATTTCGGTCGTTTATTTTATCGAATATTTAAACCATTCTATATTTTTTAATTTGACATTCTATTTACTACTAGATGTCACTCTATGTCATAGAGTGAAAAGATGGCAAAATATGTATGTGAATGGTATGTAATGTATCTCATGTTGTACATACGTGTTCTTTTTTAGGTGTCAATGTGCTGATTTTTTAAAGGGTGTTAATATATTCTGTCTGTTTTTTTATAGATGTCAACAAATTATAAAACAAAACATTAATAAATCAAAATTTTTGGGTTATATTTTCTTAAAAACATATTCATTGGATTAAAAAAACTTGGTTTCATGCTTATTAAGAAAAAAAAAAGGGTGTTTAATTCATTTATTAATTTTTGTAAGCAAGTTTGATGAAATACCTAAAAATAGTGTTCCACAATCGGGGCTTTTACCCTATTAACTAAATAAAAAAAAATTTTTAAGTTTAAAATGTGTGTAAAAACTATTTTTTTGGTAGTTTCCTAACAGTTTATGTTACAAAGTAGGGTCAAGGCGGCTACAGTGGCTCACTTTTTTTTTAGGTGACTCTCACTTGATTTTGATTAAAATCTGGGCGCTGTAAAAGGGACTAGTACGTAGTGCAACTAATGTATTTTCATTTCGCTATTCGATTAATTTTCACAGTACGATGTATTAGGAAATATAAAACCTTATTTAAAAAGTGGGAAATGAGCCACTGTGTACTGGGGGGTCGGGTACACTGAATCGTCCCGTAAACTACAGTGAATCACCTAGGTACAAGGTGGATCATCATAAGGATAAAAGAAAAAGTAAGCAATTTTCTAATAATTAATCAGTCTTTTATTTAAAAAATAAATAGCAACAAACTACACACACCGGCATAATTAGCGGAACATACAAAAAATCTGTAAAAATCAAACAAACCATTTAATTTCAAGAAAATATTAATCTTACTTAATTATTCACTTAAAATTACATGTTCACAAGTCGATATACCTTTATTTTCGGTAGCAAAACAGCTAACCATATAAAATGGCAAATTTTTGGAATCTCATGTCGTCTAAGAATAATTTATGTTAAATATTATTTAACAAATAGAAAATGAAACACAGCGTTTTAATCCCGCCTGGTTCCTCCCGGGCTCTTATCAAAGCTTCCATTTGTTTTTCTATACTCAGAATGATGTTATCTATAGTTTCCTGGGACAGTCTTTGCCATTCTTCAATTATGGCAGTTTGAAGCTCGACCACATTGAGAAGAAACGGCATTTGAATTCGAAAGTGACAGACCTCTTACAAAGAATTACATCAATAATAAATAAAAACAATTCTATGGAAAGTCAATTGATTCGTTACTTCAATATTATTTAAAGTAAAAATGAAAAGAAACCGCCAACTTTGTTTAATAAATAGGTTTTTATATTTTTTCTATGTTCCGCTAATTATGCCGGTATGGTATATTGATCATACAAATCGAAATTAAATAATCACTTTGGTTTTAATTATAAAAAAATCTAATGGCATAAAATAGGAACTTTCCTGACTGCTTAATAATTAGAATTACGAAACCTGTAGGGAGTATATCACTCAAAAATAATTAATTATTAGTTTAGTTTTATAAATACTAAATTAATTAAAGTGGTAACTCTATTATAAAACAAGACTTATTGTTAGAAATCAGCCAATCGCATAATAATTCTGGATGCCTGTTTTGGATGGCTCTTTCTAAAAAGAAGGAGCTAGTCTTTTCCTGCCATTTCTTTCTCTTTCCTTGAGTTTGGCATTTTTTAGTCATTGGAAAGTGTCATTTGGTATGCAACTTTCGGCATTAGTTAAAATTTAATCCGTTAAAAGGTAAGGCGTAGTAGCCAAAATAATTTTTTAAGCCTTCTTCCTGTTCTGCAGTAAACACCTTATTAATAGAATAATTTGGCGTAAGACGAGCTTCATCAATCGTTATACTTCTGATGAAGAGATGATAGCGTCTTAACGTAGTGAAAGCTATGCCTAAAATTTGGGAAGCTCTCCTTACACTCATTCTGTTTTTTATATTCGTTAATGCTTTCTTCATATCATCAACTGTATGATTCCCGATTTTACGGGGTTTCACGGGATGAGGCATAGGTACTAAAAAAGAATATACAAATATAAGAGACGAATATATATTATCTAAATATTTGTTGCCTATACAGTACACAGTGGCGCATGATCCACTGTGTACTCAAGTGGTCTGAGCCACTTTGTACTTGGTCGCCATTTTTAATTTTCGTTACACCACATGGAATATTATTAGCTATAAGGAGATGCATTATACGTGACAGTGATCTCAATTAAACTTAGTTTCTATCATAGATATCAATTTTATAAAAAAAGCGAAATATAAAAGAATTGAAACAAAATATTTTTTACCTTGCAACTCAAATTTTTACTTGAAAATATAGTAAACAACGCACAACACAAAATTACTCCGCTGTAGATTCAAGCCGACTAGTTACAAAGTGTGCATCCGCTGAGGGCTTCCAAAAAGTGACTGAGATTGATAAATATCCCTGACACTTTCTTGGTAATATCCTCTGCGCCACTGTTGTCGCTATAGCCACTGTCGCCTACTTGACCCTACTCATTTTGATCTGTGCAATATTCATCATGTAAGTATGAAAACTTAATTAAAAATATATGAGCAGGTTAATATTTGTTTAAAATTTATTTTAAAATATTTATAAAATACCTTAGAATGATTTTTATTATTGAAATATGAGGGTCAATTACTAGGCTCACTTCTAAAGTGGTATGGCCCAATTAAATTCTAACCAGTTTTTGTTAGTTATTTTGTTATTTATAGTTATCTTTGATTAGTTTTTGTTATTTTTCATAACGTATATAACATTAAACATTCATTTTTATCAATAAAAAATTATTTATAAATTAAATTTTAAAAAACTGTATTTTTAAATTTAAGGATCAGAAACTAGGCCACTGTCAGGGTCAAAAACTGTCACATGAGAAATTTTGAAGGTCAGAAACTGGGTCCTTTTTGTCAATTTTTAAAACATTAATTTAAATTATTAATTCAATTCAAATAATTATTTTACTTGTATGACTTTATTTTGAAAGCCATAAACTAGTTGATAAAATTATTAATTGTCTCTTAAGTTTAAATTTATATTTATTACTGTCGTTTAACCTCAGCCGTCACTCTTAAAAGGTCAGAAACTAGGCCCGTTACCTTAGTGGTCTTAAAATTTTCGATACCAGTGTAGGATAGGAAACCAAATCGCTGAAAAATTTATAGTGTACATACGTACGCATGTTTATTCAAAATTTAAAAAAAAAATGTTTACAAATTGTGATCCCTAATTTTTGGCATTCGTTTTTTATTTAATTTGTATGCTACTCATAAAAAAACATTATGTCAGATTAAATTGTTAAAGTTAAAACTTCAAGGACATTATGTCAAATTATACGTAACCCTTGCAATAAATCTAATGTAATAATAAATATGCAACAACTGCTTTTGTTCATCTACGTTTAATTACCAATTTTACCTTCAAGTTCAGCATTTATTTAAATCTACATTATTTTAGAATGTATTTACATAATGCATATTATGTTAGATATTTACATTAATATTATAAAAAAAGTATATACTCACTTTCTTGCATTGTTGAACTTCAACAATGTAAAATATTTTGTTTAAAGAACAGGAAATATGGGAAATATCATTAGTAGTTCTTAAAGATTTCAATAGGTTACAGTATCATACGCTCATACACGCATGTAGTTCAATCATATTGCGACAGATCGCTCTGTTTCCATCAAGTTTAAAACATGATAACGGTAATAATTTAAAAGAAGTTTAAAATGTGATACGCGCGGTACCATTTTTGAACGTGAGTTCTTTAAAAGGAAATTGAAATCAGATCAAAAATTACCAAATTGAAATTTACCGTTATAAAAGCGTAAAAAAATTGAGACTCTCGCTTGTTTATTTATGAATTATTTATTATTTCCAATATTTTCGGAGTATCAATTGTTTTAAAATAAAACTTTTTACGGACATATATGGAATTAACAAACATTTACGTATTTGCTGGAAGGATAGATCGTGGATGAATCCTCGCACTTAGATCTTTACGATCCAACTACTTATATCTTGTGTGATGATGATATGAATACCGTCAAATTACCTAACCTTACAATTTTTGATTTAAATTTGAGTAAAATAAAATGAAGATGAAATTAAATTAGTTGCACAGCTGAACCTTTTTTGAGGCGGAGAATAGGGGCCGCATAAGAAAAATCGCACCAAAGAATATTCCAAACCTTCATAAATAGCTATAAAAAGTATGGTTTGGTCCAGATTGTAAAAAAACGATCCCGATCCACCGCATAAAAAAAGTTTTAAAATGGTCAGAACCTCACGATTTGCTTAGCTCGATCCAGATAGTAAAAAAAAAAGACGGTCCTAATTCAACGCAGAAAAAAAGTTTCAGTGAAAATACATAATTTAAAATTTGCTTAGCAGTTGCTTTTCTAAACACGATAAGGGATTAATTTACACATGAGTACATTTTATTTCATTTTTATAATATTATGAAAATTGTGATAAATACATCTGTAAAAAAATTTAATGATGCAATAACTTATATTCTTATGCAATGTACTGATTAAATGTTTAAAAACTATCAATAAATAATTTTATCAAAGTTAATTATTATAATTAATGTTTAGATTTCTTACTTGCTCTTGCTTTTGATTCACATTATGCACTTTAATGGCTATTTTTTTAAAAACCGCGTAAAAAAGTCGTATAAAAATCGCACAAAAAAGACCGCATAAACAAAGGTTCAGCTGTATTGAACTATTTCAATGAAATAAAATGATAAGTTTTTGATCTGAATAATAAGTAAATCTTCCAGGTACTAAAATGACTAGTTAAAAAAATGTTATAGGTTAAGATGTCAACGAATTAATAATTTTGCCTACCCACGTTTTTTATTAAAATATCAAAGACATTGTAAAATTCTTAAATATACATTGTTGTTCATACTTTGTAATCAATTCCAAGTAATATCGTATAATAAACCGTGATAGAAGGGAAATTTCGGACAGTTCGTCTAGTTGCTACATATTTATGGTAAAATGCAATGTTTTTACGGTTTGTATTAAGAGTACGCGGGCATTGTTACCATTTGTTGAAGGACTGTAATTTTGCTTAACCATTACTTAAACGGATTATCCGATAATGTGCAAATAAATAAATATGAATTACAGATTTACAGCTGAACTCTTTTTTATACGGTCGTTTTTTGTGCGATTTTTTTATGCGGTTTGTAAAAAATGGCCATTAAAATGCATAATGTGAATCAAAATCATGAGACAGTAAGACACTTAAACAATTACTATAATAACTTTCTTTGATAAAAATACTTTTTAACGGCTTTTAAGCATTTAATCAATACATTGCATAAGAATATAAGTTATTGGATCATTTAATTTTTTAAAGATGTATTTTTCAAAATTTTCATAATATTATAAAATTGAAATAAAATGTTTCTACGTGTAAATTAATGCTTTATCTTGTTTATAGAAGCAACTTCTAAGGAAATTTCTAAGTTTTGAGCGTTTTGAGTGATGTTTTTTCGATGAAATTTTTTTATGCGCCCCCTATCCACCGCACAAAAAGAGTTCAGCTGTACTTATCTACCTAAATTTTATATCTTCTGAAATACCAGTTAAAGTTTTCAGACTCGTTGAAAACACTAATTTACCACATGAACTAAAAAAAATTAATTGTATGAAGACATTGGGGCTGCCAATATCAGGGAAATTTATATAAAATCAGCAGTTTGTTAGAAATGTTCCTGTCGCTAAAAAAAATTGCTACAGGCATTATGAACCATTAGGCTACGGTTACAGTGCAAGTGTCTTTAAATTCGCTTAAAAGAACAAACTTGTTTGAACTACAAGCAAACAACGCAGCAAATATGTTTGTTTTAGTCGCGCGAATATCTGTAATTTCGCGCGATGTCGCTTGCACTGTAACCGTAACCTTAATTTTTTTCAACATAATGTAGTGCGGCAAAGTTAGTTAACTTTACGGTATGTTACTCGTTTCTTTAAAAAATGATAAATATGTGTAGATGTTGTAGTGATTGCCTATATAACACACACGTATCCACAACCACATCCACATATTGGAAGTTTGAAAACTTTTTTAGTGTAGGCATTGGTGGTCGCGGACTGACAACAACGGACAGTTCAACAACGCTGAGTTGAACAACATTGGCTAAGTCTGTAGGCGACAGTGCATCGCGGCTCGCCGGTGAGAAGTGAAGGTTCTACTCAAATAAACATACTTTTCTAGTTGTAGTAGAGAGTACTTGTACTTGATTTTGCTCTTTCAGTTTCTCAATCCAAAAAAATAACACATGCTAATTTATTATCCTAATCATCTTTTGAATAACAATTACGCTTATTCATTTTCTTTCCATTTTTATTTTGGATGTAATAAAAACCCGAAAAAAATTTATTATAACACTTTTTGAAACGCCTTCTAACTTTTTTTTTAGCCGATTAAGCGAAATGTTTAACAAAATACATATCTTTTTCTTTTATCTCTCACTTTTTTCCAATCAAATTTAGATAAAAAATATTTTTTTATACTAACAAATAAATTAAACATACCGGCTTTTTGCTTTTGACTCCTACTTACATTCCTGTAGAGCACACAGTTTCATAACAATAAGTGAATTTTTTTTTGCAGCCCGATTATTTTTTGTTTGGTGTAATGTGTTGTTAAAATTAGAAACTTGAGAAAAATAAATTTGACTTTATTTTTTTATTATTATTAGTGACTCAAAATAAAATAAAAAAAAATACATAATGTTGCAAATATCAAAAAATAGTGTGCGATTAAGAACTAATTCAAAAACGATATCAAATTTAAATGAAAATAGTGTTACAAATACAGTTTCGTTAAATAAATGGAAGCGTGTTACACTTTTTGCGGCAATTTTGTGTGTGGTACTTTTAACTCAAATAGGCACCGTATCGGCTGACATAGAGGTAGGTATGTTATAATAAGTAGAGCTATTAAAAATATACAATTTGAAATTAATTCAAAAATTATGGAATAAGAATGTTATCTTTATTATAGTGCCAAAAATTATTTAAGACTTTAATTGACAAGAATTTATTAACAGTTGTTAAAATTCTTTCGAAACATTTTCAAATTTTTGTTGCTATATGAAAATAGATTTTTTAAAATTACAATTTTCATCATTTAATATAGTTTAAAATTTGTACAAGGTCATTTGAATTTTTTATATTGTTTTTTTTTTCTTATTAATTATTGATATGATATGTATTTTAATCAATTTTCGATTAAGTTTATCACTGATTGAATTAAATTGATTTCCTATCAAATAATTACTAAAAGAATGTCAGCTTATTTTAATAATTTTAAAATAATATTTTATACAAAAATAAGTAATTCTTACATAATAATTAAATTATTTCATTATTTTAATTGGCGCTAGTTTCTTATCTAAATCAGATGAATTAAAATTTAAACTAAATCGAATTTATATTCCTATAATAGTTCCAAATAATTTATTGCCATTTTTTATTTTAAATTAAAAAACAAAATAAACATTAATCATTAGAAAATTGTTTTCACTTTTTGAAAATTTGTCGTGAAAAATGAAATTTTAGTTGTGCCAAAAAATTAAATAAAAATAAGCATTAAATATATAAATTATTATATATTTAAGACTGCACATCACTATGAATTTCTTAGAGTATCATAAAATAATAGTTTTTGTAAAATACTGTAAACTAAAGGGTTACGTTATTTTTAGTTAAAGTACACACACCGGCAGAATTAGCGGAATATACAAAAAATCTGTAAAAATCAAATAAACTATTTAATTTCAAGAAAATATTAATCTTATTTAATTATTCAATTAAAATTACATGTTCACAAGTCGGTATACCTTTGTTTTCGGTAGCAAAACAAGTAACCATATAAAATGGCAAATTTTTGGAATCTTATGTCGTCTAAGAATAATTTAAGTTAAAGATTATTTAACAAATAGAAAGTGAAACACAGCGTTTTAATCCCGCCTGGTTCCTCCCGTGCTTTTATCAAAGCTTCCATTCGTTTTTGTATACTCAGAATGATGTTATCTATAGTTTCCTGGGACAGTTTTTGCCATTCTTCAATTACGGCAGTTTGAAGCTCGACCACAATGAGAAGAAACGGAATTTGAATCCGAAAGTGACAGACTTCTTAAAAAGAATTGCATCAATAATAAGTAAAAACAATTCTATGGAAAGTCAATTGATTCGTTATTTCAATATTACTTTAAGTAAAAATGAAAAGAAACTGCCAATTTTGTTTAATAAATAGGTTTTTATTTTTTTATGTTCCGCTAATTATGCCGGTGTGTGTAGGAGTGTAATCTTAAATAAAAATTAAATATTTCAATTTTTCAACACTTTTTGTAATTAGGATATTATTAAAGAAAGGGCAGAAAGGTTATTGTAAAAGCTCTTCAGTATCAAAAATTAATACAAAATAAGCCAATATAATCAATATAAGTATCATAAAACATGTTTGCAGTTCATAGAACTAACTAGAAAAAATAAAATTTATCTATAAAATAATTATTGCAAAGCGTATAAAATTCTATTTAATATAAAATTTTCTTTACTTATATAGTTGAATACATTTTACAATAGAATTAATAAGCTATGTTTGCTTTGTTAAATAAATCTTCTTTTATGCAATTTCAATAAAATGCAATAAATATTAAAATTAATATTTTTACAATAAATTTATTTGCATTGCATGCAAATTTCAATAATTCTTATCCTGTTTATTCTGACATGAGTACACATGTATGCATGATGTTCGTATTATATTTCAAAACGACAAAAATACCTATCAAATCATTAAAATATTCTGTATAAAACAATAAAAGTTAAAAGTACCTAACTGTTATAACAATTTATATCTTTAACATATTAAGTAATTTTATTTAAATTTTGTGCAATTTTTTTTTCAAACTATTTCTATTTAGAGAAATAGTAAATTGTTTTTAAAGAGGTTTTACTATAATTGTGACTTTGAATTAGATAAATTGTACAATTTTATACGATCAAAATTACTGCTTAATGAACTTGGAATATTTCGTACTGCAATTTATTTTTTTGCAAAAAAAATTTGGCATTGTTACATATTTTTTTTTTTAAATAAAATTTTGTTTTTTTTTCGTTCATAAAAATTAGAACAAATGAAAAATTTAGAAAAAAAAAACATTTGCAATTTTGACATATGTGTTTTTGCGAGTGGTTATTACACTGCTGTGTACAAAAAAAGACTATCCATTTTCATTTTAATAGGCAAATGGTGTATTAATTATTGTAGACTAAAAATTATATACGGATTAGTTTTAAAATTGCATGCTAATTATTAATTTATTATTTTATTAGTTTATTACCAATCTTTAGTCAAAGAGACACTCCACTGAAAGTTTGATTAAATGATTATTCAACAATAAAGACAATAAATATCTTTCTTTGCAAAATTGTTTTCGTAAAATAAGTGCTTTTAATATATATTAATATATCTTACCACTTTACTAATATAAAATAATGATTTTTGGATATGCTATTTTCTTAGTATTTAATGTATACATAAAATTTTAAAATTTGAAAGTCCTAAAAACGTGTAGTTTACGAAAAAAAATTTGAAAAAATTATTCTTTTAACACGTAATTGAGGTTATCCCTAAAATACATTGAAAAACCTCCATTTAATCGAATAAAATCAAAACCGTTTGTCAAAGATTAAATGATAAAAAAAATATTTCAAAAAAATTCAACTCTTTAGGAACATTTAAAGAATAAGATCAACAAAAACTGAGAAAATTATGAAAATATTACGTTTGTTGAAATTTTAAAAAATATCTTTTGTGTATTTTTCGAGGCTGATTATGAATCAGAAGTGGCAATTCACCTAAGTCAAACCGTTGAGTCACTTGAGGGCGAAAACTGTTTTCGGTAATGTAATATTGAAAAACGGGATTCTGCAATGAAGTATAGATCAAAGATTAATATAAGCAGAAGTGGAAAGAATAGTCCAGAAGCCTTAAAATGTCCATAATACGTATATTATTGTTGATCATAATGGGCATTGCAGGGTCCATTACTTTTTTAATTTTGGTTTACGGAAAATTTTATTTATAATTTTGTTTATTATGAAATTATTTTTTAACTGTAAAGTGAGCTTTCTAAATGTAATATTAAATTTAAAAAAAGCTTCTAGTTAACTAAATAATATTAATTTGTGACTAAATGATAGCGTTTTTTGAAATCTTATAAATCTTATAGTCACTTAAGCTCTAATGCAGCAACTGCATCCTTATTACTTTTTATTTTAATCAATGAAATTAGAAAGAGGAAAACATTTTAAATAGGTATTTAAATTAAACTGTAAAATTTGACATGACATAAAATGAATGAGAAAAATAAATTTTTTTATTGCATTTTTAGTACGAATTTACGATTAGTGTTAATGAAAGTATCTTTTACTATAATTTTAAAGGTCAAAAATACCTTGAAAAATATTGAAGATACGTTGAAATATTCATTTATAATAATTAATTTTTAAAGTAATACGTTTTTTAATGTTCAAATTTTTTTTGATCATTAAAATAAAGAAAAATTAAATACAATAAAAAATAAGTTGATATAATAAATTAATCCCTTGATAAACATAAAGCTTAAACCAAGAAAAACTTTTGACAAATATTCTGTTTTTATACGTAAGTTTGACAAAAAAAAAATTTATATAGAAATCTTAATCCAACTCTTTCATTAATTTTCATAAAATTTGTATAATATTTCCGGTTTTTTTATATTGAATTTTCAATTAAAGTTGACATGAACTATTTTCTCTGTTTTAAGATTAAATAAGTTACTCGTATTTTAGCGAATTTCCAGAATGGAAATTCAGCTATTACAGTAGGTCTCATGACGGGACTTGAGCCCGGGACTATGGCAGAAATTTGTTTTGAGGTCCCTAGAAACCGAAAATAATATTCACTAAAATTTATATATATATATATATATATATATATATATATATATATATATATATATATGTATATATGTATTTATGTATTTATGTATCAGCACGATAACTCTCGAACGAAACGTCCTAGGGTTACGAAATTTGGTGACAACGTTGGAAGTCCAAAAATCTTGGATGAGTTCTTCAGCCAGACACGTCGGATGCCAGGAACATGGTTTTTGTTCTTGCAAAAAATTAGTTTTTTGCCAAAATTTCCACTTATTCAAAAATTTTTGCCAAATTTTTTTACACCATTTAAAAGAGGAGAAAAAGTTACATAAAAAAGCTCTTTAAACTATTATTCTATGTCAACTAGTTTCCGAGAAAAACTAATTTTTATAAACGGAAATTCGCTATGTTATGCAGGATGCTGCGACAGGGGTATTTTAAAATTGCATTATGTCTTTTTGCACCTGTTACTCTTACTATTTTAAAAGTGGTATTTTTTGTAAATTTAAATTTTTGTTCTGGCTTTTTAAAAACTAGAATTATGTTTTCTAAGCAAATTAATCAATTATAAAAAAGATTATATTCAAAACAAATGTTTTATGCTAAAAATAACATTTATTGTTACAGTTCTACTGTGTATCTCTAGATTTATGATATGAATGTAAAAATATAATTCAGACTTAAATTAAAATAATCAGTATTGAAATTTTTCGCTAATTATCTTCTAAAAAGGTTGCTTTTAGAGAAATATGTAGGTGATTTGAGTGAGTGTTTTTGAACGTAGGTTTCATTCATTGCACAGGAAATTATTTTTGAAGGATATAATTCGTACGAATTAATGTAAAAAAAGGAAATTTTTTAAGATTATGAAGAGTTTATTGACTAAAATTATATATAAAACAATTACTTGAATGTGATTTTAATAAGGAATGCTAATAATGCGAGGTCTAGTTCAATTTACTGTGCAAAAAAATTATATTTTAGTAGTTTCAAATTTGCATACAATTGTAAAAAATAAATTACAAGTAGCGTACTCCAGTAGATCTTGAAGTTTTTATGTTCAATTTAACAAGTACGAATTGACAGTAAGGGCAATAATAAAATTCTACAAGTCAGTTTTACATCGGAAAAATTAAAAAATATTTAGTGAACAGTCAAATATTGCCTTAAAACTTTTCTATAAGTAGATGACTATAAAATTTTTATTAATTATTTAAAACAAACTTTAAATAACAGCTTTTGTCTATATTTAATTTTAATTTTTCTTTTAAATGTACGAAAACCGACTTTTTAAGTCGACCTACGAAAGATTTTAAAATTTCATTGCTTATCCACGTCCAACTTATTGAAACATAATTCAGGCTTCAATCTATTTTGGAAATACTATTATTTTATAGGATGTTTCAGAACAAGCGTCATCAATCAAATACAGGTGCGAGGAAGAAAGAAGTATATTTCTTAGTCTTTTTAAGGGGGACCACTAGTGTGACATTTTGAAAAAAATGGAATTTCGATAGTCTATACCTTTAAAAATAACATATTAAAATTTCAAGTGCATATCTCAAATAGTTTTTGAGTTACAGCCATCCGAAGAGCGGATTCTGATTTTCATTGTTAACTTTGAGGTATTGAGAAATGTATGAAGGTTGATAGTTCGGGAGTTTCTGGACGTGGCTGCCAGTCACATGTTGTGGAGAAGCTGGACTCTGGCACATTTAAACGACTCATCTAGTTTTACTATGATCGTTATAGTGAGTACATCGTAAAAAATTTTAGTAAAAATTCTTAGTGATTAAAACTAAAAGGTAAAGTAAAGAAAAACTACATTTTCCAAATTTGCTGCAGTGATAACTCGGAGACAAATCATCCGATCGATTTGATTCTTATTGCAGCTTCTTTTATACATATATGTTTCTTCGTACCATGAACCTCCAGTTTTCAGATCGAATAAAAAATGTAATTTTTGCAGGCCAAAATTCATTAAATTTTCGCGCAAAATTTAAACTTTTTTTTTTTTTTTTAAAAACATGGCACGGGCAATACCTTCTAGTTTAATAGGCTTTTTGGTTTTTTTGATTTCAGGCACTGTGAAGGTCGCTATCACTGCAGCAGTGGGGGAGTTTTTTTTTTGGAGCCTTTGGAGATCGCGAATAACTCACTGAATTTAAAATTTTTTGGTCCAAAAATTTTATAATGAATTTATTATATATCAAGGAATATATCCTTAAAATATTAAAACATTCCATGCGGTGGTTTTCTTTAAAAAATTCCCAAAAATTATCTTTTTTTCAGGCGGTCACACTAGTGGTCCTCCTTAAGAATGAAAGTAACATGTATATATTTTTGTCTTTAAACCATACTACAAACATTTCATTAGAATACTGAGTGATTAATGTAGTATTTTACAGCAATTTTTAATATGAAATAGTAAACTGAAAAAAGAAGTTTTCGTTTTTATTTGAATCTTATTTGTTTTTTGTATGTAAACGCGTTTAATTCGCAAGTCAAAGTTATCCTCTTATGCATCTGTAATTTTTAAAAAGAGAAAGAATATCATTTCAATTTTATCTGTTTAGAGTGTATTAGCAAGCAAACCAATACTCTCAATTTGTATATCGATGGTTAAACTACAAGACCTCGAAGTTGAATTTGTTTTCGTAAAAATTTTGTTATTATAGGGAAAGACAATCATCTGTGTATGTTGTAGAATATACATAATTGTTTATCTTTCTCCACCAAAACAAAAATTTTAAATAATAAAGAAACTCAACTTTCAGGTTTTGCAATTTGAGTCCTTTTTCAAATATTTCGCTACACTTACTGTGCAATTTTTATTTATTTCTCAACTTATAGTTGGTAAAATTTGGCTCACTTATTTTGAGACATTTTGTATTTTTGTATAATAATCTACAAAATAGAAAAATCTACAAATATACATATATAAATCAATCTATAGATCTTTATTTTTATTTTGTAAAAGAAATAATTGTGGAATCCTATTGATTATCTCACAGTGGGTAATCGGTTTTAGATTTGAACAATAAAATCTTTAAAAAATTCGTCATGCATTTCTTCCGGCTTTTAATTTATAAAATTTAACAACAAAAGGTGTAGGTATTTGACATAATTTGAAAGAAGAAGCCGTGGATCACTGACAACAGGGGTGCAAAGGTGGAGACTCTGGCTACAGGTGTTTATTTTTTTTTTTTTACATAATTTTAAGATTTACCGAATTCTAAACGTACATAGAGTGGAAAAAATGCCGTTATTCTATATGGGTTTTGATAAAACTACCATATTAGGTTATTTTGTTGGTGTTTTACATTAACGTTTCGATAATATTGTTATATCTACAAAGTTAAAAATTGATCACTAACAATAAGTTAAATCTTGAATTTAAATATCACATAACACATGTGAAAAAATGACGTCATGTGATAAATTAACAAATTTTTTTTTAGTTTCAAGTTTTAAATATTTTATCACAGCATTTCACAGTGGTATAAATTATAATTATAATATTCACAAAAATATGATCACAGTTATTTTGTTTTCACATGTCATATACTTAATTTTTTATACCAATTCAAAGCATTGTCAGCAGATTTCTTCAAAATTCATTGTCTTTTCATAAATTATAAGTTTTTTTATATCAGTTTTATCTTATTATACATATATTTATTTTCTTATAACCATTTAGAAAATTACATTAAACTTCTAGTCATAATTTAATAAAAGTTTACGTAAGTACTGTTAATACATAAGATATTATAAAAATTGATACCATTATAAAAATATTTTCAAACAATTTTTAACCTTTAACAAGTCTCAAGTATCTTATTTATTTAATAATGATCATATTGATTGAAACATGTCTCAGAATTGAAAAACTGAAATAGTCTTTTTGCAATGTTTTATTTATTAGGTATTTGAAAATATAGAATACTATAACGCTCAAATCTATTAAATTAATTGAAAGTTTATTTAATTTTAACTTAATTTTTTTTTTTTTTACATTGGAACTTGTTTTGAACAATAGTTTAACACCGTCTGATGACGGTGCTTGAAAGTCTAGAGTTTTAACCTTTCTGTTTTATCAATTCCTTAAAAGTTAAGTATTCGATCGTAATTTGCTTTTGAATCGACTTCAGTTTTAAATTACCACTATTATTGTAAGTAGACATTATTGAGATTTACGTGGTACCGTACGACTGATTAAGTCATATTTTTTGTTTTTTTTGTTTTTGTTTGACGCGCAGCAACTTGGGCTATATGCGTCGGTTGAGTGATTAAGTCATATTAATGTGACAGTTATCAAGATAATTGTAATTTTAATTTTATTAAAAATATAGGATTAATGATTAATATTTAATTTTATTCTTTGAGCTCCAGAGAATATAATTTTTTTTTATTAGTTATACGTTTAATTAGTGTATTTACACTTTGGTTTTCCTTGAATTTTGTTATTTACGGTAAGAAAATTACAGTCTGATAAAAAAGAAAAACTAAAAGTAATAAATGATGCATGTGCATATATGTAGACCAAGAACCGGACGTGCATTTCTTTCAAAGAGTTTTTTACCGGTTGAAATTTTATATAAAAACACTTTATCAGCCATTTTTTTCGTTACGGACGTGACATTTTCTCGCACTTTTCACGCCTTCTTATAAGAAAAAAAAATAGAAGTTATTTTTTTTTTATAAATTTTTAATACTAAGCAGATAGACAAATGTGTACACAATATTTATACTGAATATAAAATACATAACATTATTAGTTTTAATGCTAGAGCTAATAAAGTTTGTGTTACGGGCGTTACAAAATAGGCATTTTCTTGTCACGTCCGTAACAGAGCTTAGATTAAAACTAACAATGTTATGTATTTTATATTCAGTACAAATATTGTTTACACATTTGTCTATCTGCTTAGTATTGAAAATTTATAAGAAAAAAATAACTTCTATTTTTTTTTCTTATAAGAAGGCGTGTTAATGGCATGAAAATGTCACGTCCGTAACAAAATAATGGCTGTATATGTATGAGTTTGAATATTTTTAGGTAATTAATTTTACCTGTCAGTAGGTAACACGTCGGGAGCGAACTAACCTACGATCCTTTTTCAGGATAATATTAATATCTGGCCGCGGAAGCGAACTAGAATGCACCATTTTGACTGCAAGGGGTACGTTTCAAAAGAATGGCTGTTATGTATGTCTAAAACATCTACTATCAAAACGATCAAAATAATTTTTGGCAAATATTTAAAAAAAATATTGAGTTTTTAAATAGAAAGGATAATTATAAAATTTATTGTCTGTAATTTTTACTATAGAAGAGATTTTTTTTTTTTGTAAAACGTATCGTTTTTGAGATATTTACGTGTTACTGGAACGCAGTTATCACCTTGTTGAATAGAACTGAATTCAAAATCCTTAATTTTGGTCGAAACGGTTCCTTTTACGGGGAAAAGTAACAGAATCATTTTTGTAACAAAATTTAATCACAACAAATTTTCTAATAACCCTTTTTATTATAAAATCGATATTTTTCAAGATATTTGCAAAAAAGTTGCAAAGTCGCTGTTTTTTTGGCGTTTTTGAATAAACGTCGGATGTTGGCATATAATTTGGACTTACTAAAGTGTCATTAAGTATACGAAATTTCAGCTGGTGGGAACTCTTGGAAAATGTAAATTGTGCTAGTACATATTATATAAGGTAAAAGACCCGGTAATTGACCCTGGCCCAGTTTCTGAACTTTTCAACTTTGTTATAAATTAATAAAAAAACTATATTTTAAATAAGAAAAAAAATAAATTCTTAATTTAAAGTAATCTATTTTGTGTCTAATGGACAGCAATTTAAAAAGTTTAGAATATATTAACTAAATAAAAAAAAATTTTTAAGTTTAAAATGTGTGTAAAAACTATGTTTTTGGTAGTTTCCTAACAGTTTATGTTACAAAGTACTCATTTTGATCTGTGCAATATTCATCATGTAAGTATGAAAACTTAATTAAAAATATATGAGCAGGTTAATATTTGTTTAAAATTTATTTTAAAATATTTATAAAATACCTTAGAATGATTTTTATTATTGAAATATGAGGGTCAATTACTAGGCTCACTTCTAAAGTGGTATGGCCCAATTAAATTCTAACCAGTTTTTGTTAGTTATTTTGTTATTTATAGTTATCTTCGATTAGTTTTTGTTATTTTTCATAACGTATATAACATTAAACATTCGTTTTTATCAATAAAAAATTATTTATAAATTAAATTTTAAAAAACTGTATTTTTAAATTTAAGGATCAGAAACTAGGCCACTGTCAGGGTCAAAAACTGTCACATGAGAAATTTAGAAGGTCAGAAACTGGGTCCTTTTTGTCAGTTTTTAAAACATTAATTTAAATTATTAATTCAATTCAAATAATTATTTTACTTGTATGACTTTATTTTGAAAGCCATAAACTAGTTGATAAAATTATTAATTGTCTCTTAAGTTTAAACTTATATTTATTACTGTCGTTTAACCTCAGCCGTCACTCTTAAAAGGTCAGAAACTAGGCCCGTTACCTTAGATAAAAATAAATATCTACTTACCCTTCTGAAAGTAAAATGCCTAATGACCATATGTATGTGAGAATATAATATTTTTGTAATTCTGTAATATTTAACGTATGTTTACTTTCATAATATGCCTCTTTACTAGCTTTTTTCCTTTGTCGGAAATAATTAATAGTGGATCATTTACGGAAAAACTTCGTTGGTGCCAGTAAGGTTTAATTTTATTTTCGACTGTTTTTTTAGTTTCAAAAAAAAAAAAAAAAAAAAAATAATTGCTATATTTTGGTTATCGCCAGTTGTTTCTAACGGTTAATTTTTTTTCCTTTTGATTTTGTTTCAAGGAAAACAAAAAATATCGATAAATTTAATATATTTATTATAATTATCAAGTATATTAATAAAACAGAGGTTAAACTTAAACAGATAATATCAAAATTATAAGTAAATTTATTATAACTTTATTACCATAGCTAAATAAGCCTGCAAACTAATGTTTTGAATATGTACATACATGTTGTCTAAATTGTTTTGCAATATTAAAAATTAGTGCATTAGAGGAAGAGATACATACAATAATTCTATTCAGATTTTTATACTTTTCTTTCTGATACATATATTAATTTGAAACACTGCAAAATACTTTAGATAACATGTATTGAAAAAAAATTTAATCATATGTTGTTCTTTGTTTCTTGAAGTCAAAACAAAAAAGCCTCTCCATGTAAGTAAGTTATTGAACTTAAATGCACCAGCCCACTCAGTACATATAATCCATATTATAATAAGTAGGTTAATATTATTTAGTGATGGGGCAGACTACCACTTGTTCATGGTAAGAATTAAAATATCGAGAATTACGATACGTTACGAACACAATTTTTTTATTTTTCCCTTTTAATTTCGATTCTGAATGCATATTTATAATTCTAAAAGTGGGTGGGATTTTGTTTTTATCCATATTATAAAAGATGTCGTGGTATATGTATGTTTCTCTTCTTTCGGGTACAGAATTGTTAATTAAATATTTGGGGCAATAAATAACCAATGATCCCTTTTATCAATTATTAAATAAAATGGTAGTACAACATTTAGTATTAAACATTTATTTTAAACATCGATATATGTATATGTAAATTAAATTGAATTATGTTTAGGTAGATATAGTAAAACTTCGATTAACCGTCATTCGATTATCCACCAGTTTATGTTATCCGTTAACGCCTAATAAAAAAATTCAGTTTCCGCCATTATAAGTACACAAACTTGGTTTGCAAACGTATACATAATCTCATAAAAAGTATCTTGTTAAAATAAGGAATATTGTTTTAAATATCCATATGAAATTGTTTTATATTGATAAGTATGTAGTTTATGATTTCTTAAGGTACCATAACAGTGTGATCGACCGAAAAATACAAGCTATAGAGCTTTTTTTTGAAATCTTCCTATTTTTCCACACGGAAGACTACAAAAAATGTACTTTTTATTCAAACCGCCGCTATTTTTTCAAATTTCAAAAAAAGCTCGCATAGGTACATAGCGGCTTACCTACAGATTGATAATCTATTTGATTTTTTTCTAAATGAAAACTGCGGCCGCAATCGTGGGCACCAATATCCGCCCTTTTTTAAAGATTTTTTTTTTTAAAAATTATAATAATTATAAAAAATAAATAAAAATGATTAAAATAAATATTTTTGTATTGTTAAATAGTGGTATTAATCATAAAAAAAAATTCATCCCCATTCCCCCATCCTATCCATCCGAAAAAAAATCGCGAAAATTGACTACTTTTCGCCCGGTCACACTGTGATGGTACCTTAATAAAACGTTACTACTATTTATTTTTTCATACAAAATTGTTAAATATGAAAATATTCGCTAAAAATTATCAAAGATCACTTCAGCGGCACAAATGTGGAGTAAGTACTATACGTAACTGACAGAACTAGTAATTCACATTTCCCATCATTAAAATAAAATTTAATATACACATACGTTATATTGTTTTTATGATTCTGGGTATTTTATTAATGCAACATTACTATGTAATATCTGTTTTATGTTTTTAAATTTACAACAAAAATTCATTGATGATCTCATTGTTTTGACATTTTCACCAGCAGCTACCAAACGACCAACAAAAAAGTGATAAATTAAATAATTAATTACAATTATATTAATTATGTAACGCATTTTAAAAAAAAATTGTATTTTTAACTTTGTCAATTATGTATACGATATGATGACCCCATATACATATAACAGATCCACATGCATTCGCAATATATTGTATGTATTATAATAATTATATTGGTGACTCCACGTTAAAATGAATTTTAACATAGTTGCCTGCAACGTTTTAAGCCTGCAGTTGATATTTTTACCTGAAGTATCAAATTCTGAAAACGTATAGGTATTTTAGTGTAGACATTCCAAAAAGTAGAAAGTAAAAATATAATTTTTTTATGCTGCAGTTAAATTGTTTGCTTAAGAGTATGTTATTATTGTTTGAAAATTCTGGATCCAAAATAGAACAATGCAATAAACTAATAAAGAAAATTACAGTTAAAAAAAAGATTGGTCTCATAAGTGTTCTTAGTTTATTGCCGAGTCGAATTACAACTGCCAAGCCTAACGAAAATTTTTTGTTTGGAATAGGATGGAAATGAAAATTTTCTCCTATAATCGAACAGTTGAAATGACATTTTAAAATATATTTTGAGCCTTTTTTAGATAAAAATTGAAAAACCTAATTTTAAATATTTGTTTCTTGTAGAAGTTCAAAAAAAGTGTCTCCAGCAGTAACCACTTAGCTCTTGAAGGCTGGACCAGGTATCTTTCAGCAGCACTAGATTGAATGTAGGGTATTAAGCCGGATATTAAAATTTCAGTTCCGAGAATCGGAATTTTTAGGTATCAGTTGCGGTTTTGGTTCCGGAATTCAATCAAGATTAGGGATGTGGCACAAAGAGGTATGTTTGAATAAGAGAATATTGTTTTTATTGATTTTTTTTTATTATTAATTAATATAAAACTGAAACTGAATATAAAAAATTAAGCGATTAACACGTGTTTTAATGATACCAAAATTATTCTTCTGTATAAAGCTAAAAATGTGCAAAAATAGTAAACAAAAGCGTTAAGTTACTTAATTTTTGTAGTTTTGTACATTTTTATTTACTAATCGCGATTCCGATGTTAGATGGAAGATTTCATTAATTCAGTTCCCATCCCGAAACATCTTAACAATCAATCGGGGTTTCAAGATTTCTCGCAGAATTATACTCGGAGTTCCTTCGTGACTAACTCTTGTTATTGTTTTGTATACAATATTTTAAATGTTTCCTATTACCTACAGAATGAATGAAGCTTTTCTTGTGTTTTCAGGAAAAATTAAGAAGAATAAGAAAACATATATTTACATATTTATTTTTAATTAATTCTATGTAACATGAAATTACCCATCTTGTAACTATGATTCTGATTACTAGAATATGGATTCAGTACACGTTATTGTATAATCTTATGTAGTTATGTATATAGTTTATAGTATATTATTTATTTATAAATTATAAAAATAAAGAAAAAAAAGATAATTTCAAATGTAAATAAATAATTATATTTTGGTAATGAATAATGATTATTGATTATAATTATAATTTGCATAATGTTTTCTTTTTCATTTTTGCTTTGTTGATAAACTTGCTAATTTTTTTTATAAAGGTCAAACGAAATATGTATATTATATTTGTTTGAAAGATTATAAATGTATTAAAATTCACTAATGATTCCAGTAATATTTTGGTCTATCACATGTATTAATGATCCTATGTTAATACACGTACAGTGTACTATAAAAATTTTGGCACACTCTCTCATAATTATGTTTAAAATGATACGACTAAATTTTTATAAAGTTGAAAAAACTTAAAATCTTTAAAAAAAAAAAAATAAAAATAAAAATAAAAATAAAAATAAATATAAAAATGCATTATGGTGGAAGTGCTGTGAATCATTTTAATTTAAAGTGTCTTACATTATTTTGAAAGATTTTTCTCATTTTGATAAAAAGGATTTCACATGCAAATTACCAATACAGCATATCTTTTTTATGCGGTAGATAGGGATCACAAAAAAATTACACAAAACTTCGCAATTTGCCTAGAAATTGCGTTTCTAAACAACATAAAAGAATAGTATACACACAGGAACATTTTTAAGTATAGTATTTCAATTTTATAATATTAGAAAAATTGCAATATATATATACGTATAAAAAAACTGAATGATGCAATAATTTGTATTTTCATAATTATAATGTACCTACTGATAAAATGTTTAAAAATAGTCAATAACTAATTTTACCGCAAGTTACTGTTCAAATTTCTTACTTTTTCTTACTTTCCATTCTCAATATGCACTATGACAGATATTTAAAAAAAAAATTTTAAAAATCACAAAAAGGGCATAAAACACAAAATCGCACAAAAAAGACCGCATAAAAAAGTTTATGTTGGATTCTACAAAATAATTCAGTTGAAACCACTTTTACCAGATTTACCAGAGTAAAAAAAGAACAAACACATTTGAAACTGTACAAAAAATAATAATATTACTCCTTATACTATTTTTTATTAATTTTTTTCATTTTAATTCAAAATTATAAAAAATATTGTATGCAGCACGTGCAAAATGTGTAGGTATTTTTTAACTGGTCGTAATTGTTCAGTTCGGTATTTTGCAACTTATTACATAAATGACGATTGCTTTTTTGAAAATTTAATAGTAATCTGATCCCTGAAAAAAAATAATCCACGTTTTTTTTTTTTTTAAAGATGCCAGTAAGTATAGTAAAAATTTTTGTAATCAAAAGATATAATGGTAGGAGTACTGGAATAAGTATGAGAACATCTTATTCCACAGAGAATTATTCCACAAAGTTGTACAATTAAAATGGTATTTCAAACTTTTTATTGAATATAAGGTCAAAGATTAAAAAAAATGATTTTAACTTATTTTAAACAATATATAATATATTTTACAAAATGTTGTTTCTGCATATTTTAAAACGAACATTTATGCAATCTTGACAATTAGCACCTGCTAAGAAAAAGTCAAGTTTAATTAAATTTAAGTCACGTTAAAATTTAATAACCTTGACAGAATTCGAATATTCATAAATTTACTTTTTTTTCAAAATTAATAAATTATCTAAAAATAATAGTAAATATTTTATTTTTTCATAAGTGAATATTATTATTTTAATATTATTCTTATTTCCTAACTATTCTATCATAATTATATTCAGATTTTTTTTTATCATAAATTATACTACATAAGTTTAAGAGATAGATAAAAAAATATAGAATAAATATTTAAATTCATCTTGTAATTGCATATTTTAATTTTCTCAGGAACATATAATCTCACATTTTAGATAGAATGGCGCCAAAAAGACTCTCTATTTATTCTGGAATTTGTTAGTGTACAAGTCAGAGTTCTACTCTAGTAATAATAGTGATTATAACGTGCTGGAAATATAAATTAAGGGATACTTAGAAGAGGGAGTTATGTGACATTTTTTCAAAAAATTATATTTTGTAAAATTCAGAAAGATTCTGCGCTGAAGAATATATTAATAGCGTAATGATGTTGTAGTATACTCGAAAATCAAGAGACACTGATCTGTTTTCCAATATTAATTATGTAACGTTTTACTGTATTTTCCTTTTTTCCACGACTGTTCCAAAAAAGAGGAGTGCAATGTTTTTAGGGTTATGTATGTATGTATGTGTGTGAATTCATTTTTTCCACTGATTTAATGGCATGTGATCACATTAGATTCCTTACGTTACTCCGAGTAACGTAGGTTAGGTGTCGCTTAAAAAAAATCAATGGGGTGGGCAGACAAGCATTACCACTAAAGGGTATGAAAAAACGTCTGAAACGAATTAGATGTGGGTGATACTGTTAAAATCGTTACGTTACTTTAGCTAACAAACATAGGTGATATTATGAAAAAAAATCAATGGGGTGGGCAGACAGGTTTTGTTACTAGAAGGTATGAAAAAACGCTTGAGCCTGTGCATATGTGTGATTTTGTTAGAATCATTATGTTGTCCTGTTAGAATCATTATAATATAGGTTAGGCGACAAGCGTTATTACTAAAAAAACATGATTGTCGTGTTAAAAACTGAACTAAAAGGGGAATTAAAAAAACATGTCCCCTTAACAAAACTGTTTTCTGACTGTGGTAAGTTATTTTTCATTTTCAGTTCAATTCTTCTCAGGGCAGTCGTGTCTTTTCGTTAGTTTGTTTTTAGCGAATTTCCAGAATGGAATTCAGCTATTACAGCCACTGTCATGACGCGACCTGAGCTCGGGACTATGGCAGAAATTTGTTTTGAGGTCCCTAGAAACCGAAAATAATATTCATTAAAACTTATATGTATATATATATATATATATATATATATATATATATATATATATATATATATATATATATATATATATATGTGTGTGTGTGTGTGTGTGTGTGTGTGTCCGCGCGATAACTCTCGAACGAAGTATCCAATTTTTACGAAACTTGGTGAAAATATTGGAAGTCCCAAACCCTTGGATGAGTTCATCAGCCAGACACGTTGGATGCCAGGAACATGGTTTTTGATTTGCAAAAAATTAGTTTTTTGCCAAAATTTCCACTTATCTGAAATTTCGCGGCACTCGTGGATACTCAAATAATTTAATAGTTTTTGAGGAAAATGATATATGATGATATCAGACCCGCTATAAAATTACTGCCGTCATTTTTATTATCATTATTAGAAATTTTTTTTTGTAATTATGTATAAACAATTTTTTGATATGTTTTATTTTAGTCGTTTTGAGATGAAATGAAGCGCCAGATATCTTATCTTGTCTCTTATGTACTCGCTATTTCCTAACAATTTTATATTTTATATTGTATGTGTTAACTGTGTAAAATGTTAATAGCACGTATATTGTGTAGGGTAAACTGTGATTATAAAGACATTAAAAGGGAAAATTGATAGAGTAAATTTGTACGTGACTCAAACTATTTTCTCCAGTCCATATATAAATATTCAAATTTTCCATAATTAGTTATTATATACCAGCGGAAAAAATTAAAGGATCAAAAAAAAAAATTCCAAATTTTTAGCGATTTTTCGAATGGCTGTATCTTCGTGGAAAAGGGTCGTATCGGAGTCGTAAGCAAAGCAATTTAAAGCTGGAAATTTCTAGTTTCGAGATCTTCCGAGAAAAAAATTTTCAAAGCAACGTGTATCGCGTAATCCTAATAAATACACTGAAAAAAAATTTCGAAATTTTTTCGGTTTCTTTTTTTGGTCCACGGACTTGGAAAAAATTTTTCCGACTTAACCACTATATGAACCGGATAACCTGCTCATTCAGCTTTAATTTGCTTTTTTTAGACCTTTATACGACCACTTCTTGCTGAGATATCGGGCTTTGAATGGAAAAGGATCATTTCGTCTTTGACCAACGATATCTCAGCAACCAATTTTCACACAAAAAATTGAAGATGGGTTTTAGAAACACGAATAAATTCTCTACAAGGATTAGCCATTGTTTTTTCGGAAAAAATTTTTTTTGCATACTCTACATGAATTTGAAAAATCAAGAAAAAACGAGCTTTTGGTGGCTTTTTGGAAAATCAAGCGCTAAATTAAAAATATCGAGCAAACTATTAATGTGTGTCTTTTACAGTTTAGTGTACCCACAAAAACTCCACCGAGTTTCAGTCTACTCCATCCAGCCGTTTTTTTGTTTCATTCGATTGAATTTTTGAAAAATTTAAAGGATCATTTTTTTGCTCTTGAACTTTCATAATCTTTAACAAAACGAAAAAAAAATTTTCTCAGCTTTTTTCACATTTTTATCAATAACAGTATTAGTAAAAAGTTCATGTCCAAGTTAGTCTAATCCAACCAATCTAATTTAAATCACATTCAGAAAGCTTGATTTAAAACCAAAATAAAATTTTTTATTTTGATGACGTCATCATTAAAATTTTTAGTGACCAGAAAACGGTAAATAAAATGATAGCATGTTGAAACTAAACATTGAATTATAGGTTTTCGAAATTGTTGTTGCCATTTTTACCAATATTAGGTATGTAAGACCAAGCGCGAGTATAGAGGAATTCCCATGGGCAAAATAATCTCCCTTGAACTCAGATGTTATTGTGGTTTGTCAATTTAATACCTTACTTCTACTGCAATTAACGTAAAAGCCCCTGTACCCGAACTCGTTCAATACTCGAACAGTTTTAATATTTATCTGTTTTTTTCAGAAATAACTTCATTAATATATGTATAAAATATCAAAACTGTTCGAATATTGAACGTGTTTGAGTATAGGGGCTTTTACCCTATAGATGTTTTTTTGTACGGTTTTCTATTAAACAATTTGATTAAAATTTTTTTTAATGCTAGTTTACGTATATTTTTTGAAATTTTTCAAAAATAATCATTATGTGAAACCATTAGAAAAATGTAGCCATCTCTTAATTTGAGAGCTGGAATTGTCCCTGTTTACGCATATTTGGACATAAGAGTGAGTAAATATTCATTTTAATTTAACTAAATTAATTACAAATTATTTAAGAAAAAATATTATGGTGGGAGTGCTTGGAAATTTTATGCAAAAGAGTAATATCTCAAAATTTAAAGAATAAACATCTTCAAGGAACATATTTTATTAATCTTGCTGTAATATACTGTTACTATTTTGCGCTTTTGTCGTAATTCACGCGCATGTTAGAGTATAGGTGTTTGGTGTCTGTACTTCCCCTACGTACAGGAAATTTAAAATTCCATTCAACTTCCTACTTAGATTCGGTATAATACAACATTTCTGTTGAAATATTTATCACGAATCTATATTTATAGACGTTAAATACACTTGACTTACAATTGTAGGTCATTTAAATCGAAAGTAACAACTATTAAAAACTATTTGTAGACTCAACTAAACTTACACGTAAGTTTAATATGCATTTAGAAAAAGTGAAGTCGAGAAAAAAAACGTTTGCGTTTCTAAAAATAAAATTAAGTAGGTTCATTAAAATTATCTCATTATCTTCGTATTGTATGTATACGAAACAATTAGTTAATACAAAAGATATTATTCATTTTTGATTTTTCAGATCACTGAGATAATTTTAAAGTCGGCATTGAGGAGACCAGAAAAATAATGTGCCTTTTTAGTTAATTTAACTTGACAAGTCATTGGCCGTTTGTATTGCAACTTGGCATGAAGATTATATTTAATTTTTCAAAAGTAATGATGGCGAGCCGAGAAGCAGTTACTAGTTTGTTAATGGACTAAATTTTTAGTCGAATTCATTAATAGAGTAACTTACGTAATTTTTTTTAAAAATAACAAATAGTTTTGCTATTTTTAATGGCATAAAAGTGAAAAACAATCATTCAAATAACCATTCAAGGGTGAATTTTTTTCCGAAAAATTTTGTGTAGCATTATCCAAAAAAAGTCAGAGGATACTCATAAAAAAGTATTCAAGTTTTATAACGAAAATGCATGGAAACTTTCATATTGTCTATTACAAATTTGATAACTTTTTTCTGTCAAAAAAGTAGCATTTTTCAAGATATTTGCCAAAAACTGTTTTCAGATATTTTGAGACCAATATTTCTTTTAATATTTTCTTAAATTGTGGCAGACTTTGCTGAAATATTTTGAACTATGTAGTAAATTATTTTCGACCGAAGTATATTGCACTTTGCAGCTGGGTTAAATTTTATCCTTCACTTGTTTCTAAGTTTCTATTGTACTGATTTTGATGAAACAAAGTTTAGGCTATTTCTAAAGGTCACATTTTTATGTGAAAACGACGCGGAACCGTCGTGTTCATTATAACAGTGAGTTGAACCGACAGGTCCATAGAGAGGTTGCGGGGGCACATCTAAAATTTAAGCATCATTGGAATTAAAACAAATTTCAACAGCAAATTTTTCATTTGATATGAAATTCCCTCTAACTATTAAATTAAACATTTGATTCACTAAGAAAAGAAAATTCTAATTGAGAACCTGGACTAATTATCACTGTGGGGCCCGCTTCAGCTCTCTGTGGCGCTGTTGAAGCGGTTGATAATTTAAAAGTATATTATAGTTTTAGAAAAAAATTGTTTTATGTTTCTTTTTATGTATTTAATTAATGACATAATGAATTTTAAAAGACACACTACGATGTGTAATGAATAAAATTAAAATCTGTTATACATTTTCTCTTTCAAATACATACTTTTCTATAGAATTATTTTTTTATTGTTCGATATTTATGCAGTGCTGGTAACTTGAGTTGTATTTTTTCGCGTTATTGAAAACAAGTTACCCGATATGGTTTTTATTATTTTATTATTTAGTGTAAATTTTCTTTCGTATTTAATATTTAATGGAGTGTTTTTGTGTTGTTTTTAATGATTTCGATGTTCATTATTACTTGACGTTGCTCGTTGACTGTTCATGACTTTTATTTCAACATTGTTTTTTTTTTTCAAGTTTCATGATCAAGGATATTAAGTGACACAAAAGATTTCAATTTGATTGTATTCTCACCTCACTTCATACACTTGAGCTATGTGATGTTTTTTTATGGATAAAGTATCAAAATAAATAAAGTGTAATGGTAACACTTTTTATTATTGGAAATGATTTTTAATGGTGATTTTTTCTTTAAGTTAAAGGTAAAAGTGGTGTTAATATTTAATGGAGTAAAATCAGTGTTAATATTTAATGGAGTGTTTTTGTGTTGTTTTTAATGATTTCGATGTTCATTATTACTTGACGTTGCTCGTTGACTGTTCATGACTTTTATTTCAACATTGTTTTTTTTTTTCAAGTTTCATGATCAAGGATATTAAGTGACACAAAAGATTTCAATTTGATTGTATTCTCACCTCACTTCATACACTTGAGCTATGTGATGTTTTTTTATGGATAAAGTATCAAAATAAATAAAGTGTAATGGTAACACTTTTTATTATTGGAAATGATTTTTAATGGTGATTTTTTCTTTAAGTTAAAGGTAAAAGTGGTGGGTAGGTTTCCGTAGAAATAATTTAAAAATACGTTCGGTAATGAAAGTAAACCAATTAACTTATGATTGAGTAATTATATTTCAAAGCAATTCTGGATTAAATAGTTAAAAAATTAAATAATTTGTAGGATGTTCGATTTACATATATTAAAAATTTCGATTTTATTTGAGGATTTTTTGTTCATATTTAAAGAGTTTAAAACAGATTTAACATTTTAATGGCCGCATGTTTATGTCGTTAGTGAAGAGTCAGGAGTATTTAAAAAAAGTAATTAAAAAGAAACTTTATATAAGTTTACGAAAGTACCGGCCAATAGTCGTCTACTGTAGCATCACAAGTTGTACGATCACCCACTAAAGTTGTTCCACTATCACACATGTTATAATAACCATGTCGCAGTATCTTTTGTAACATGGCGAATTTTCTAGGACTAACCTTTCAGTTCAAAAAACAAAAATTTTAATATATTATAAATAAGAGATTAAATTATTTAATAATAGTGAAATTTTACGTTCATTTTTTTAGACTTTTGTTTAGTATAGACGTCATCTACATTATTTTTTTGATCTACAAGATCATTGGTCTACAAGAATTAGGTACTAACATAAGGAAATAATTTAATTATCACAATATTGTTTACAAAAATCAAGGGAAATTTTTTTCTGTTTATTAGATAGAATAGGTCCAAAGATGTGGAAATTATGACGGTATGACAGAATAACAGACGGACGGGCATGACAAAATTATCAGGGTTCCGAAATTTTGACCACAGTATGCTAAACGATGCCCTAATAACATTTTACTTTACTTATAATAAAGTTTTGCGTTCAGTTTTTCAAGATTTAACCTATAACAGATGCCACTCACATCATTTTTTCATCTTCAAGATAAAGCATTGTTTTTTGAAAGTATTGCTAACTGCATCCAACGAAATTTCAAACCGAAAATTTAATAATTTTTAATATATGGAGATATAATTTTAACATTAAAGTATTTTAAAATGTCATGAAATATTTTTATAAACATTTTAGATGAAAGCAATTTTTTCTTTACGCAATTATTTAAATATTATATCTTTGTATAAAATATTGCAACATTGAAGTAAAACAATGGCCAGTAAGTGCTGCCATCTATTAACACTGTTCTTTAGCTTTCTAACTCAACCACTATTTCGTCGGTAACATTGAAACGCATAGGGGATTTTAGATTGTTTTTAACCTTTTTAATAAATAAAAATATATAAGAACATCATAATGTATGTAAAATACTATTGTATTTAAGTTTATTCAAGTGTTTTATGTCTATGTGATAATAAAATATTTATGAAAAGTTATGAAAATAAGTTTATAATTCTCTAGCAAAAAAATGAATAATTTTTAGTTTTTTTTTCTGGTGTCTGTGATTTTTAAAAACGTATGTAAGTGTTATACAAAAATTTCATTAAGTGTTAAATAATTTTATTTTCTGTAATGAATTTATATACCTGCTTTATTGTTAATAAATTTTGAAAAAAACAATTGAACTTTTATAGAAAAAAGGTGTGATGATTTCAGTTCATTCAATTATAATTTAAACTGAGGAAAATAAACAAAATTTATTTCAAATACGTATTGTTTTTTGTTATTAGCACCAGTTATTAGTGTGCACTGTTTTATACTTTCAAAAAAGTTATATTTTTATTTTCAGAAATTTTATAAACAAATAAAATGAGATTAAGTAGATTTTACGAGACCTGTAACCCCTCTCACATTATTTTGATTTCAAATATATAACAGTGTTGCCAATGTTATCACTACTTTAGACGTTTTCGATATTTTAGATAAAAAAATCTAAAGTTTAGTCGACCGGATCGCAACTGAATTTTGACTATCGATTCTTTATTGGTTAAACTATATCAAATCAGTTTTTTATTTAATTCTCTTTATTAGGACTATTTTGTTTTTTTTTTTGTTTTTTTTTTTTTTTTTTTTTTTTTTTTTTTTTTTTTTTTTTTAAATTCGGAACAAAAAATTCACATGTCTCCATAAGCACACATGTATTTTTACTCAACTTTGGTAATTTTTTTCTCGACTCTCAGCGACCAAATTTTTTTGTTTTTTCATAGGATGATAAAATACCTTTTTGAGAATCTGTATGCTAATTTTTATTATTTTTTCTCTAGTCAGCCCTCATGCCACAACAACCTTAAATAACATTTAGATATCACTACTTTATATATTTCAAACAAATAACTGAGGGTTAGTTGAAATAAAATATAAACAATAACATAATAGCTATCGCAATTTTTTCCACCAGTTATCGAAAACCAGTTTACATAGGACAGTGGTTAAAAAATCTATTTATGATTTTTTCTGCTCAAATCAAAAAAAAAATTTTTGTTCATTCTCAAAACAGCAGTAAAGAAACTGTAAAGAAATGGATAGCAGACATATTTTTTTTATTTAGTTTGAAAAAGCTGCCGAAATTCACATTTCTAGGCTAGAATACCTCCTGAAGTACGGTGTCATAAAGAAACATATCAGAAAGTGTTCAACTATTTTTTCCCTCATGCCCAAGGAGAATGTAACATGTTGGAAACGACCTTTTGGATTCGTCATAATGTAAATCAATTTTTTTTTCCTTTTCGTTCTGTTTGCTTCATAATTCGTCTAAAGTATTGGTGCTATTTGACGCTCAAATGTACTTAAATTTGCTTTATTCTGTATCCATCTTGTCTGAAATCAGAAATGTTTGGATTATCAGTTACTAAAAAGCAACGTGACAAACACATTGTACAAGTTAAGTCAAAGCTAAGTACATATATCCAATCAGATAATTTTGAAAATTTGAAATGTTTGAAGTTAAATCAAGGTAATGAGGTCAATGAAATTAAAAAGCATCAATTGTTTAAAAATTTTGACAAATAAATATATCTAAATAGTTCAGTTGCTGATTATTTATATCAAATGTTTTTGAAATATTTATGTACTTTTTTTTGAAGTACACGCAAAATTCACCGAACAGATAATTATTTTTTTTTTTTTTAAGCAGTCTCCACATTCTCGCCGAGGTTGGACGAAACGAGAATGTAGAGGGTCATTTCGTTGTGTCTCGCGGTTGGTGTTTTAATGCTATTCATAATATGCTTCGGCCAACCTCAGCGAGGAACTTCGACGAGGAACCTCGTCCTACTTCGGCGAGAATGTGGAGACTGCTTTAGTCATATATCGATTGATAAATTTCAAGCTGTCAAGGCCCTGTGTATTATTTTAGTACTTTTCTTTTGGTTATGAAATTTTTTTGTTAAGAGAAAAGTCCAAAAGTGTTTAAACGGTATTAAGTTTGAATAAGAAAATGATTGTGATAATTTATTGTAGGTAGTATTGAATTAATCAGATTACAAAATGCTTAGCCGTTTTACAAAACGACTAAACTAACATACACCAAATTATTCTACAATCAATACAAGTATTCGACAATCCGGCTGGTTAAACGTTTAGTCGCTTCGTAAAACTGTATATGGCTAGGTTGGTAGGTAATTTGTATAATTGTTGTTTGTAAATATTATTGTATAAAATAAATGCTAGGTATTTTATTTTTGTGCGATTTTTTTATGTGGTTTTTAAAAAAATCGCCATTAAAGTGCATAATGTGAATCAAAAGCACTGCATAAAAAAAGTTTTTTTCACAATCTAAAGTGAACTATACTTTTTATAGCTATTTATGAAGTTTTTGAATATTATTTTTGTGCGATTTTTTTATGCGGCCCTCATCCATTGCACAAAAAAAAGGTTCAGCTGTATTTTTATTTTATTTATTTATTTTGTTAAATGCTCGGCATTATGGGTAATTAGTTAAAAAAAAAATACTAGAATTCAATACCAATACTGGAAAGGCAGGGAATTTTTTTTTTTAAATATGGAAAAATTCATATATTGGTAGAAATAAGTACACGGGAAGGCACCAACCAGGAGTGATTATTTAGAATTGGAGTGCATTATATATTAAATTACTTTTGACTTGAAAATGAGTGTTAAAATCACAGAGGACAGAGGTACTATTCGTATCTCTGTACTATTGAAACCAGTGTAACCACAAAGGATAGAAAATATCCCACCAATATGTTATATATGTGCACTCGGTTTAGTGTGTGTTAGTGAGGTAACCTATCTTGCATACGTATATGTATACATAATACTACACACGTATGTATGTGGTACGTATACCGTGTTAATACGATGGTGACAATATGACTATACAATGACAACAATTGAAACTGATTGAAACACACTCATTGAATGCTACCGAATGAATGACTTCTAACAATAAGTAGCTCAATATGCCCAGAAATGCCCGTGAGTGATTACAGAAAAGAGATAGTTGTATTCCTTCTAGTGTTCTATGGTTAAAATCATATTTTCAAAAAACGCATCATTATATCATTTCCAAACCGGTACAATTTTACAGTGTACGGGAAAATATGGTCGCCGTAAATGTGCATGTACATATAGCAAACAGCGACGTTTTATAAAACGACTAGGGATTTTGTTATTTGGCTAATTTTACGATCTGGCGGCGACCTATAAAATATGTATAAGATATAAAGATATCTGATTTTATCTAATTTTCTGAGAAATTTTTTATCAGCCAGCCAATCCGTTTGTTGACAATTTTTTGCTAAAAAAAATTAATTGAATCCATTTGATTTTAATATCTGAAAAAGAATATCTGAAACTTCAAGGCTAACTAGATACAATATATTTGATGTAATTTGTAACCATGGATGGATGTGTCTCGTTAGATTCGAAAAATCGAATTTCTATTGTATTGTTTTATCAATATAATAAATCTTTAATATTTAATTTTTATGATATATTATGTGTGTAATTGTACATAACTTAACTAAGTAATGTTAATACTAACGTGACCTAACATAACATAACCTAATAAGAAAGAAATTTTAATTATATATTTTAATTAAACGAAACGTATATATAACTAGAGTGTATAATTAATTATTTTATTGTACGAATACCGGGTGCCTACTGTAATAGAGGTGACAACAGACGATCGACCAATCACACCCGGCTAGATGTTTCAGAGAAATAGCCTACAAACTGACTTTCTGTGCTGTCTCTTTACTATAATCTAAGAGTGTTTATTGGCCTATGTCGCACACTTTTTGATTTAAGCTTTCTAATTTTAGGATTTTAATGATTTATAGGGCAAAATTCGAATTAATTGCTGTCAGTATTGAAATTCAATTTGAAAATAAAACGACTTACACATCAGAATTCGATAATTTTAATTCTTCTAAACTGGTTGGTGTTTAGACTGTTTCTTTAGGCTAAGGCTACACGAGCGTTTTTTAACGCCTAATTTTGAGCGTTAAATAACGCTAGAAATATGGACAACATTGAACAACCATACATCTATGCGGCGATAAGAAACGCGTGTGGCACATCTGGCTGGCTACTCGAGCGACAAATAACGTTAATAACGGCAAACGCCATATCCGCCATATTATACGTCATATGTATTGAAAGATACAGACTGATGATTCAATTTCATTTTGTTTTCATACTTGGAATTTAAAACACAATATATATTGAAATGAAATTTGTCGATAGTGAACTGTTAATTCCTGAAGTTCAAAAGCACTAATGGCGTTATTTATCGCTCGTGTACCCGCGAATCAACGTTAAAAAACGTCGCGTTAATTTTCGCCAAAAAAAAGTAGGAGTTAAAAAACGCCCGTGTAGCTACGGATCAGCGTTAAAAAACGTCGCGTTAATTTCCGCTCAGAAACAGGCGTTAAAAAACGTTCGTGTACTTTAGTTTAAGGGTTTTATAGTTATCAAAATATCTTTATAGCTATCAAAATGTCATTTTATTGCTATCAAAATGTCGAAATTCGCACTGGAAATGTTGTTTCTACTCTTAAGTCGGTTCTACACGATGTTGCGAACACCTTCCAACATTGGACGTTTGATGATTTGTCGCATCGTGTGACCGTTGTTCGAACCCACCAGCGTCCAATGTCGAGCGTCGAACGTTCGCATTTGACCATGTTCGAGTCGATGTTGGTATTCTTGCACCGAGTCAAAGGGATGCTTCGAACGTTTGAAGGACAATGTTCGTTGGTTCGATTCAACGGCTACACGACTCGTTCATATGAAGAGAGACAACATCGGTGTATAACATTAGAGATAACATCAGATACATGACATCCTCGTCCACTGAATAAAGGTTTGTACCAACACATCATCATATGTATTGGATCAAACATTGGATTCACCGTGTAGCAGGAACATTCGCAGCACCAACTGTTGAACTTACTTGTATCAAACGTTCGATCGAACGTTGGAAGAAACGTTAGCATCGTGTAGAACCGGCTTTACTCTGCAAGCTTAAAGTGGTTGAATATACTAGATGACATCATAGAGATAAATTCTTATTTTTCGGAATTCAGCAGTAATCAGTTTTTTTTTTAAGTATTTTTGATAGACTCTTAGTAATTTGTGGTTAAATTATTCATTTTTGCTATTAAAATGCCGCAACTTGTTTTAGTAGAACTTTGTCATTATGAGGTTTCGGTTTACAGTGGCGGTTTACAGTGGCAATTTGGGTAGGCCCGGGTTGGCCCGGGCCTACCCAAAAATTTTGAAACTTCTGACAAATATGTAATTCACTGGAGAAATGTCTAAAAGCAATTCTTTAACTCTTAGTAAATTTTGTTGAAGCATGGAATCATTTCCGCCATTAACTAGAAAAACATTAGGTCGTGTATTATGAAATGTCGTTTTCTGACCACTTACAAGTAAAGGTCCCGAGGCCGGACCTATCGATTTTGATGAAACTTAAATATGTTGTAGAACACTAAAAACTAAGGGACACGTATTTCTTTTTATCTGCGGAAAAACGGTTTGAAGGGGTGAAATCGCCCTCCAAAAATTGGGGTAAAAATTTAATTTTTCAAATATCTCGAAAACAGTAAGAGATAGAGCAAAAGTTTGAATTGACGATATTACTCTTTTTTAAAGAGCTATCTATTGATATGCAATTTGTTCAAATTACATCAACAGGGGTGGTTGGGGGTTAAAATTTGGGGGTTAATTTTACAAAAAGGGGGTGAAAAATAAACAATATAAAAATTTTGTTTATAGATTTGAAATCTACGTCAAAAAATCTAGTTGACCTGTTTTTGCTCAATATCCTAATATTAAATCTAGGGGTAGTTAACTAGAGGGTGACTATGTCGAATAATCGTACTATTTGGGTATTTCAAGAAGTTCTTCTTCATGGAAAACAGCTTAAGACAATTAGAATAACGTAGAAATGAAATTCTCGAATTCAAAGTTGAGTTTGAGCAACATTGGAGAGGGGGTGAGTCACCCTCTTAAATTACATACTACTTTACATACACTAATTTTTGCAATTAACACACTGACAGGGGGTAATAATGTCACAATAGATGGTTCTGAAGTTAGACTATCGTATGTAAGGTTTTTACTAGGTTTCGTTATTTTAGGTTAGGTTATGTAATTTTCGGTATCGATAATTTTCGATAAGGAAAACTATAATATCCATTAAAAAACAAACCTAATAAAGACCTTACATATGATAATCCAACTTCAGAACCACTTATTGTGACATTATTTTACCCACTATCAGTGTGTTAATAGCAAAAATTAGTGTATATAAACTAGTATGTAATTTAAGAGGGTGACTCACCCCCTCTCCAATGTTGCTCAAACTCAATTTTGAATTCGAGAATTTCATTTCTACGTTATTCTAATTGCCTTAAGCTATTTTCCATGAAGAAGAACTTCTTGAAATACCCAAATAGTACGATTATTCGACATAGTCACCCTCTTGTTAACTACCCCTAGACTTAATATTAGGGCATTGAGCAAAAACAGGTCAATTAGATTTTTTGACGTAGATTTCAAATCTGTAAACAAAATTTTTATATTGTTTATCTTTCACCCCCTTTTTGCAAAATTAACCCCCAAATTTTAATCCCCAACCACCCCTGTTGATGTAATTTGAACAAATTGCATATCAATAGATAGCTCTTTAAAAAAGAGCAATATCGACAATTTAAACTTTTGCTCTATCTCTTACTGTTTTCGAGATATTTGAAAAATTAAATTTTTACCCCAATTTTTGGAGGGCGATTTCACCCCTTCAAACCGTTTTTCCGCAGATAAAAAAAAATACGTGTCCCTTAGTTTTTAGTGTTCTACAATATATTTAAGTTTCATCGAAATCGATAGGTCCGGCCTCGGGACCTTTACTTGTTAGTCGAGGAATAACCACTAGATCATATCATAGAAAAATGAGACAAATGGCTAAGGCCCGATTTTTTGAAGGATGAAATTGTCTACTTTTTATATTTGAATCAAAATTTGAGATTTGTTTTAATTTTTCACATTATTTAGTTTTATTTATTGTTTTATATATTTAATTTTATTTATTGTTTTATATGTTTTATTTATTTATTGTGCTCTATATCTTCGTGAGAGCGGGAAGAGGTCGGTAAGAAGAAAATATCTAAGGTTCCAAAGCAGGCTAATCTGTCCCGTTATATATAGGCTCCCTAAGTGTTATATGATTACCTGAAATGGCTTTTAAATGTTGCTTAAAACCACATTTTTTGTTTAATTTACAATTATGCAAAAAAATTCGTCAACTGCGTGTTTTTGACACGCACTAAGTAATGTCACCTCAGTGAAAGTGTTAATTTATGATTTTTTGGCTCATTTTTTAAATACAGTGAGAATACAGCCCTCTTGCGTTTATTCAATATATGCATGTACAACTCTATAATTATTTTCCCCCACTATAATCACACAACGAGATTAATATGTCATCCTTCGGTGACATAAAAATGTACTTTTTCCAGAAAAATGATTCGTATAAGTTACATGTTTACAATACTGAAAAATTCGAGTCTACCCAAAATAAAAATCCTAAAATCGCCCCTGTTTCGGTAGTTTTAATTTTTTCAAAAATAGTTTAACTCTTATAGTTAATATTTGAGGTACGCCTCGCCAAGCTACAATATTAAGTAGTTGAGCTAAATAATAAATTTTATGGTGGTGGAATCGCCGGGAATAATTTTAATTTTCTAAAATATTTTAGGTCACCATAAATTAATCCCAAATTCCAAATGATTTAAATTTTATTTTATTTTATTTAAATACAAAAATTTAATTCTTTCCAATTTTTGAAATATTAAATTAGAAATTATTCTCCGATCTTAAAATGCGATTGAATTCAATTGCGATATTTTTAAATAAAAAAACTCCGTTTGTAATTTTTTATAATCATAGCTTCCTAAATCATTTTTATGGAAATTATGTGACGGATTTTAATTATCGCCATTGATATCATGACTGAGTCAAACTGTGTTACGTGGCTACGTTAAAATAGGTTAACTACATAAACTATTCCTTACAAAGTTACAATGTTTCACGGATCACTACAATGTAGATATTTTTAGGAATATATATGTAACTAAAATGGAAAATTATGTACTTGATTACCTAATTTAGAGTAGTCACACGGTACATATAAACACAATTGTAAATTGTAAAGATATTTTGTTTCATTTATTATTTTTATTGTTTGTTATAATAAATTACAATAACCATATGTCCATTTTCGTTACTATTATGTATGTATTTTTAAACATTGATCTTTTGATTCTCTCAAAAACTTCGTAATTCTAATTAGTATAAGAATTTCGTTAGACATAAACTATTGGGATGTAGTAAAATGCATTTAATTCAAATACGAGTATTCATTTGTCCGCAAATGAGTGTGGTTAAGTTCTATAATTACCTATGCGTGTGTAAGATTTTTAATTAATATACTTTTATATAATTTATTTGCAATTATCAACTTAAGCAATTAAAAATATTAAATTATTTCTTTCTGTAATAATAATAATTAAAACTAATCATAAGGCCGGATACACACTTGTTAAGTTGTTACGATGTGTCTCATACGCTTTTCAATATTATGTATTATGTAGATGTGTGTTAAAAAATTAGCAGTGTCCTAATTTTGATAAACAAGAAAAATATTGTTTCACAGTATATTAAATATTACAAATTATCAGAGGTCAATTTGAATAATAAATTGGTGTCATTTCTTTATGAAAAATGTCTTTGAATATTTTTGTTTTATTTTTTTAACCACAGACATACTTTGATAAATGTTTTAAGATTTTTCTGTGTAATTTTAATAATAAGTATTATTCTTAGTATAATCAGTTTGAAAGTGCCCGAAATTATCTCGACAAAGAAAAGACAGTTAATTAAGAGAGAACATAAGTTTTTTAAATGATTTAAAATCAACAAACAATAGAAAAAGGGCTTATCACACACTTTCGTAGTTTCTCATAATATATTTCAAATGATGTACTTTTTTTGTCCTGTCTGTATCTCATCATTTGTTTCTTTAATGCTGGGGTTCCCAAAGGGCGGTCCGCAGGCCAAATGTGGCTCGTAAACTCCAAAAATGCGGCCCCCTACCAGATTATCTACAATCCCCAATTCATGAAGACTACTATTTACCTGCAGTTTTTCCAGGAAACCCTATAAGGCCCGATTTACATCACTACGCTCCCGATTCGATATAATCTTGTTGTGTTCACATTACAGTGCTGATATTTTGCTGATACCTATTCGTTCTCTATTCACATTGTAATGCCGCCCTGGGTACGAACCCAGTTCGGTCTTACTTCGATACGAATATCTTTTCATAACAACTGAATGCAAGCGGAGTGGAGTGGAATCAAAACAGTGTTTACACTATAGGTACAAGCCATAACAAGTCTGATATCGCTCCGATAAAATATTACCTGAGTGGTATTGATATTGGAGTGGCATTGGAGCGAGAGCGAACCGTGACTGATATCGGACCGATATCAGAGTGATGATGTGTATACACTCATTGTTTATTGTGTAAGAATATTTTATCGAACCTGGAGCGGAGTGATATCGTACTGAGAGCGGAGCGTTAATGTAAATCGGGCCTAAATCGGATTTATATCAAACATTTTTCTGTCAAGTTTTATATGGAATGTATTTTGTTATTATATAGATTTTATAGATCAGTAGTGTTCAATCTTTTTTCACTATACGGGTTACTTTTCTCTTATAATTTTTTTAGTGATATATTTTTATATGAATCAGATTCTTAGATCAAAATAATCAAATTCGTTCAGCAAATGTGATTTAATTTCCGCATATGATTTTGCTGTTGTCTTGAGAATTCTGATTTTACCAAAAATGAAAACTACAGTATCGAAAACTTACGAGAAACTTCAAGTTTTATGTTTCTAGCATCAAAATCACGTTTTTTGTAGCTTTTAAAAAAATTTGGTATACGCGATGACGTCATCAAGTTCAATTTCGGATGTGATTTTTGTCGTAGGCCATACTCATTTGCAGTTTGTGAACTGGAATAGGAGATCAATCAAAAGTCGCTCTGTGATCAACCGGTTCATTGCGTTCGACGAGTTGAACATCACCACATGTATTTTTCTTATGTATCCTTTCTTATTTTTAAAATTATTTTTTGGCCTGCTAAATATTTTTGGTTTTACGATTTGGTCCACCGACGCACAAGTTTGGGAACCTCTGCTTAAATATATGTGCTAGTTCATGTTTATCTGTTTAGAGAGTTTTACAGTATTTATTTAGGTATTACTTTTTTAAGTTGTAAAGTTGTTTAACGAGGCTTACACGTGTTGCATACAATATTTTTTGCAATTCTGAATTAAAATAGAAGAGTTTAATGGAATTTATTAAGAGTTTGACATCTTCCATTTAAAAAAAATATTGTAATATATTTGTTTTGAGTAATTAATGCATAACTATGATTTTTATTGCAACGTTATTGTAAAATCGAATATTGTTTCTCATGCGTAAAAAAGGAAAATCATTTTGACACTGTTATAGGCATGCAACTACAAAATTAACATTTTTATTTAGAATTATAAAAATAATGTTTTGATTTAACATATTTTTATATGTTAGTGACATCATAGTCTTTTTATTTACAATTTGACCATAAAACGTTTTGGAAAAATCACGTATATCACATAAATTCAACATAATAAATGTACGTAAATTTGATAAGAGTAAAAATTTCCAATGCGGTTATGATTTAATATATATAAATAAATAATTTTACGATTATAAAAGTGCATATTATAAAGTAGCTAAAATTCCCAGAATAAAAATGCAAGCAATAAATAATGGTATCTATTTAAAGTTATTTTTATATCATTACCTACAGTTTTTTAATTTTATTAATACCTATGTTGTGAATTGGTATTAGAGTAAAATTTAAGAAAAAAAAACCGGTTTCTCCAATTTTTTGAAAATAAAATATGTTATGTACAGGAACGGTCCTAGGAAAATATTTCGGGGAGGGTATATTGGAGGGAAAATTTCTTTGGAGGGATTTTTGGATGAAAATTGCAAACGGGGGAATTTGGAGGATTTTATTAGTTAAATTTTAATCAAATTCATTGTCAGTCAAGAGTCAATTTTAAATTAGCCAGTAAGAAAGAAATGTGTCCTTTTATTATTAAAGATAAATATGTATGTATATTTATTTTTTAAATTCGCTTGTCGCTGTTCGCTTTCTCTGCTCGTAAAGTGTAGTATTTTTGAAGAAAGACTTTTTTCAAAAAGTTAGCTGTCTTAAGCTATTTTTGGACTACTTGGATGCCACTTATGTATTTTATGTACGTTAAATAATTCCTCCCATTTTGTGGCGGTTTTTTCCACCTAAATTGCATTTTTTGAGGGAATATTATGTATTGAAATTAAACAAACCAGTATTTATTTTCCAAAACCTAAATTACTTTTTGAAATAAGTGTTTGTAAATTATTTCAAATTAGATATCGCGCATATTCTTTCTCAACCTCGTATATCAAAAACTGCATGTTTTAGGATACACAAAAACCATTAAATATTGTATTATATATATATATATATATATATATATATATATATATATATATATATATATATATATATATATATATATATATATATATATATATATATATAGGTAGCCAACATCAAAGGGTGTAATTAGCATAAATCATAAGTTCATAATGATGAAAACACAGATTTAAATACGTTTTTTTTATGTGTCCAAAAATTGGGACTTTTCAGATACGAGGTTGAGAAAGAGTATGCGCGATATGATGTATAAAGTGACATTTGAAATTATGGATCACACTTTTAGTATTGTTGTTAATAAAGATTCTTTTTAACTAAGTGCAAAAAAACAAAACAAAAACATAAATTAGAATACACAGTTTAAAGACTTCTTTTTCTTTTCGTTTTAGAAAAAGTTCCTATTAAAAAAAAATTACTATCTTTATGAGCTAATATTTTTATTATAATGATTTTAGTTACTATAATTTGGCACTCCTAACAATTTGGAATAATTTATAACATGATATTGAAGATTTAATAAGCTAATTTAAATAAATCCATTTTTATTGGTTGTAGTTGTGGCAGCAAATAGATACGTTGGTGGCACCAAAAGACAGTTAGAAGATAATCACAATTTTATTACTAAAATAAATTAAAACATTATGTGTATTATCTTTTGTTACTTTTTAGCGAATTTTAGAATTGAAAATTCAGCTGTTACAGCTACTGTCACGGTACGACTTGAGCCCTGGACTATGATAGAAATGTGTTTTGAGGTCGAACCTAGAAACCGAAAATGACATTCATATATATATATATATATATATATATATATATATATATATATATATATATATATATATATATGTATATACTGTGTGAGTTTTTTGAGAGTTGCCATTTTCGATTGCTATAGTCAGGAGCTTTATAGCTCTTATAGTTTTCGAGGTATGATACGAACTTATAGATTTTTAAATGATACTATATATTAATTTTTCGATAAATATGATCTAATATGCATTAATTAACAACATAAATGAGCAAAAAAGATTTTTTTACCCAAGTTTAGTTTCTTAATTTAAATTTATCAGTTAGCCGGTAAAAATATGCATATGTACTTGAGGCTGCTTCAACCGATAGTGTTCTGGTTGGTTACATTTCCATTACATACAAGAAAATTTCCTTTTCCAGTACCATTTCTATCATACAAATTTGGTTGTAATAAAAATGGCAACTCTCAAAAAGCTCACATGGTATATACATACATATATGTTTGTGTGTGTGTGTGTTCGCACGACCCGGAAATGGTTTTTTGAGTACTTATTTTTCGATATTCTTGATAACATTAGAAAGAGGAGAGAAAATCACATAAGAAAGTTTTTTGAACTATTAGTGTAAACTGGTTTCTGAGAAAAAGTAATTTTTATAAACGGAAATTCGCTATGTTATGCAGGATGCTACGACAGGGGTATTTTTGTAGTTAATGAGTTTTTTTTTATCAAAATCACGAAGTTTTTTAGTATTATATGATGGAGGTCGATAGCCTTAATATAACACTTTTGTAATTCACAGATTTGACCAAAGAAAATGCAAAGATTTTTAGCATGTACTAGAATAAAATTTTTGTTGTTTCGAGAACTTTTTTTGTTTACTTGTTTGTTCAGCGATGCCCATATAGACTAACATATATGAATATTACCCATTTCCAACAAGCAACAGTCCTTATTAATACGTGGGTGGATCAAATTTAAACCGGATTTTAATTATAACTTTTTATTAATTGATTATTTCGTTAAACAAACAGCATATTATTTTTCTGTATACATTCCTTTTCTATTAATGCATTTTTGCCATAGAATCGGAAGGTTGTACTTGTTCGTTAGTCTCAAAATGTTGTCCCCCCAGCGCGATTTTAGGCTGGCCAAACATGTGATAATCACACGGTGAGACGTTCGGACTGTATGGTGGGTGTTCGAGAACAGTCCAATGCATTTTGGTTAATTTTTGTTGGACGTTTTGAGACTACGAACAAGTAGAGCAGTTCGTGTGCAACTGGTTACGTACACGTCCTTCTTCTTTCTTTGGTGACGGAATTAACAAACTGCCGATTCGATGGCCTAAATGCATTAATAGAAAAGGAATGTATACAGAAAAATAATATGCTGTTTGTTTAACAAAATAAATACTTAATAAAAAGTTATAATTAAAGTCCGGTTTAAATTTGATCCACCGTATGTATTATAAATGCAAAAAGTTGTTGAGTTTGTTTGTTTATTTGTCTTGCTTTCACGCCTCAACAGCTTAATCAGTCATCTTAAAATTTAGCACAGATATAGCTTGAGAAGGAGAAGGTGATTATACGTTACTTTTAACCCCGGGGAGACATTCCGTTCCAGTAGGGGATCTTCTCCCTTTCAAAAGAAAAAGACTCAATTCTGACACGATGTAAATATACATACATTGTACGTATGACATTGTGACGTGATGTAATAATTATAAATGTTGCGTATACGAAGCCGCAGCGTTATTTGTAATATTGCTTACATGCGGGTCGAATTCATAACTTTTTTTTTTTTTTTGAAGGTGGTTAACAATAACTAATGCCCATCTTGAAGAGTTGCTAACAGTGAATTTTTTAAATTAGTTCAGTAGTTTTAGAATTATATACAAATAAATAATCAAATTCGTAGTAGCTGTTTTGATTCCTGTGAGATTATTATTTGCGTGTTAGAATCATTGTGATGTGATCAAAAACTTTTCTAATTGTAGTTTTTCTAGTTTTTTTTTTTTTTTATTATTTGTAAAAATAGTATACATATTGTGCAATAAGTGTGGGAAATTGTCGATTGCCCACGAAAGCGAAGTTGAGCGCACGAACGTAGTGAGAGCGCTCATTCGCTTGAGTGGGCAATCGACAACCCCGCACGAATTGCACACACTATTTTTTATTACGAATTTCACATACTTTTTTCTATTATTATTATTATCTTTGACATTTTTATTATTTTTTAAAATAATATTTTTGAGTGTTCGCCTTTTTTTTCTGAATTAAATATTGTTTAAATTATACTTTGTTGGTATAATTCTATAGAAATAATTATGAAATATTTCTTAAATAAAAAATCAAGAGGCAGGTTTGCGTGTTTTTATTAAATTTTGCCTGTTTTATTGTCAATTTGCGTGGGGAAAGTTTACTTTCCATACGCAAAAAAGTATGTGGGAAGAGTGCAGTGGGCAAACAGCTTTTTTGCGTACAGAAATGTGTGCGCCAAGTTAGTACTTCTCCCGCATGAGTAACAAAAAAAATAAAACTATATAAATCATATTACGATACATGTAATAGTAAAATAATAAAGTGTCTATATAGTGTTATTTATATTTATGTATATAGACAGGAAATAATTAGTATCTAGATAAAATGTTTAATTATATGTTAGATGGTATCTTCAGATGAATGATGGCGCCTAACACGCCTGATTTTTACATTTTATTTTTGTAATTTTATAAAAATATAGTTTTTGAATCTAATATTGTAATTTTATAAATGGTACTATGAGTTGTACTTTTAAGCTAATACAGTGTTCCTTCTCAATAGTTCCGCAGAATGAAATGAGGAGAATAGTTTTTCCAGGAAATGTTGTTCTCCCATCAAAGGCCAGTCGCTCGCTGGCAAGGTATAAGAATTTCTTTACGTCTAGATTTAAAATTTATGGTCCTGTCCAAATTAAAAACTTTTCAGGAACGTCAAAACAAGTATAGGTGGATCTGAATAATGTAATTTAAAAAAAATTCACTTTAAACTAATATTTTTTATACAACCATACGATAAAACTGGTGGTTTCCAGTTTTATCGTATGGTTGTTATCCCAATAATTTTTTTGGGATAATTCAATATATACTAAACAAACAGTTATTTAAACCAAATTCTCAAGATGTTGAACAGTGTACACATGTGGTCCACATCTTGGAAATTTGGTTTAAATAACTATTTGTTTATATATTGAATTATCCAAAAAAAAATTATTTATAATTTAAAATTTTTTTGAAATTTTCATTTAGGTGGTTGGTTACCTATTGCAAAAAGGGTAAAATTTCTACATGCTATCACCAATATCTTATACTTTCATATTGTTTACAATAAAATTATATTATTCTTTATTTTAAGTAAATGTTTATTTTTCTATAAGATTGTGTATGCGTTTGGAAACTAGATTTGTATACTTAATGCCAGAGACTTTTTTTTATTAGGAAGTGACGGTTAATCAAAGCTCTACTGTACTTGAAAATTTTTGAGTTTTTCTGACAAAATACCTTAAAAAGATAACAACTTATCCGTACAAATATTTTCAATAGCAAAACTTTGATTATTAATTTATGATTATGTCTTAATGCGTGCACTTTAGTTATAATACATTGTCATATATGTTTACTTAATTAGAACCTTGAATTTTTGTACAGATAATATTCATTTATCATAATTTGTGTTCATACCTTAAATAGGTAAAAAACATAAAGAAAAATCTATTGCTTGATACATAGATGAATTTGCCTTTTATTTTATATTGTTTTATTATGTGTCAATATCCAAGGATTTTTTCGTGCATTAATATTTACTGTTGGTAAACAAAGTATTTAATGATTTGTTTATTTTCTTGAATCATTAATTGTAGACGACAAGATGTAGCTTCAGATTGGAAATGTCTACAAATGCACAGAGAAGTTATTGCGGTCTTACTAGAAAGAAAATAAAAAAATATTAATTTAAATATTTTCCTCTGCAATTTTTACGCGACGCTTCTATGATGTATTTTAGACCAGATGGTACTTTTAGGCTTTTTAGTAAAATAATGGATCCTTGAACCTTGAAGGCAAAACTTTTTCCACACTACCCGCACTTTTATCGTGGATAATGAATATGTTTGATCTGTTACGTTAGAAAATGTGTAACGTTTTGGATTAAACCCGGTTAGAAGAGGCGAGTATAATCGAAATAAAAATGTCAGATTTAACTTTCGTATAAAAATTTCCCTCGAGAAAATTTTTTTTATTCTATTTTGGTTTTTTATTTATAGAAATTGATTCCTTAATTATTATGTAAAACTGCAACCAAAGCATTCTTAAAAAGTTATTTATAGAACTAGTACATCTAGTACTAGAACATCTTTTTATTAGGTACTCACTTCTGCTCACTTTTAATGTTTTTCAAAAGCCTAAATCAATATCCACGTTTCTAACTTCAAAAATGACAAACTTCTCATACGAACTTTCATTTCCTGTTTTAACCCCTTAGAGAATAAATATCCAGAAACGTTTACACAACTGACTTTTATTTATAAATAAAAGCCTAAACGCCAATTTTCATATCTCCTGTGCTAAATTTCATGCCTAAACCCAACAGTTTAGGCTGTGCGTTGTATGTCAGTCAGTGTTAAAGATTTATTCAATAATATATTATTTATTTTAATAGCCATAGTTACATATTTTTTTGCACGATCGTGTATTTTCATGCATTTACCGAGGCTGTTGACAATGTTGGTAAGTTACATTTCCCGAACGTTTGTTTATATCCATGGAAACCAAAAAATAACAGTGCGGTAAGTGAAATAGATGCGTGGTAAGTAAATAGGAGTGTGGTAAGTTAAATTAGCTCAAAAATGATTGTATTTATTTATTTATATTGAAATTAAAAGTACAATTTGAACAATTAGGAAAATAAATCCATTAATAATATGAAAATTTTCACTAGTTTGCACATTATTATTATTATTGTTGGCATCAGTCTTCTTATTTTATTGACATTTCAAAAGGTCGTTCAATCATTAAGATTTTCTGTGGCTTTCATAATCTTCCTTTCATTTTACGAGAATAAAGTTGCAGTCAAAAATAAAATGCTTCATCAATTTCATTATTCTCACTAATAATATAGTTTAACAAACTATTTTCCTCAATTTTTTTTAATAGAAAATTCAAAAAAAAATATTCACGCCAGTGAAATATTGACACTTAATTTTTTATTTACAAATATAGTTGTCAATTGTCACTACAAAGGTTCATATTAGTTGTTATGAATATTTATAATATTTATTCATGGCATTCTATGTCATAACATAGAAATATAAATTTCATCTATATTATCTGAATTTTATTTTTTATTTAACACATTTTTAATCTTTAATTATTTTAAATCGATCGTGCAAAAAATATTATACAATACACGATGCGTTAAGTGCATTTACTGATCTCGAAAATTGCAAAAACTCGACCCTGCGGGTCTCGTTTTCGCAACAATTTCTCGATCAGTAAAAGCAACTTACCGAACTTATATTGTAAAATACTATTATATACCACTAACTTTAAAAATAACGAATTTACATACAAATTTTCATCACCTATTAAACCCACTTAGGGGACGAATTTTCAAAAATCCTTTTTTAGTGCTCACCTACGTTACATGCGGAACTCCTCTGCAAAATTTCATTCTTCTAAACCCAGCGGTTTAGGCTGTGCGTTGTCTGTCAGTTAGTCAGTCAGTCAGTGTTAGAGATTTATTAAGTAGATAACTATGACTTTTCCTATGACGTTACTGTAGAAACGAATATTGTTTATTTATATTTTAAAAATTCAACATGTTGTAAAAGTTAGCCAATTTGACATAATCATACGTAACTATAAAAGTTAACTTTTTAATTCAGAATTGCAAAATAAAATTTTGTTCAAGTCAGCTTTATGTGCTGTCTTTAATGTATTGACTTTTTCCCACAGAAAAACTGGTGAAAAGTAAAATGAATCATCCTGTATAATATAACAATGTTATACAATAATAATATAATGTTTATTATAAAACGCATATGCGAAACTTTATTGGAACTGATCGGCAAAGTTTTGTTTGGATAATTCAACATGTGCATGCATTCAGTTGGCTTCCTTTATAATATATGTACACAGCATTGTATATGTGTACATATTTATAAAAGTTGTTTAAAAGTTTAAAATTGCTAATGTAACGTGTCTGGTTCATATTCATCACAGTTATTAAAATTATTCTGAATCATTTTTTTTCGACACTACCTATTTAATAGACAGGAAATTATAAAATTATTGTTTAAATTACAATCATATTCAACTATTTTTTTAGTTGACTTGACGATAAGATGTTCTTAGAATAGTAATAATAAATACCCCTGTCGCAGCATCCTGCATAACATAGCGAATTTCCGTTTATAAAAATCCGTTTTTCTGTGATTTTTCACCCTTTTAAGTGATTTTTCCTCCTCTTTCTAATGGTGTAAATAAATGTCGAAAAAAATTTTTAACTTTAGAAAATTTTGGCAAAAAACGAATTTTTTTCACGAAAAATGGTCAAAAAAACCATGTTCTAGGCATCCGACGTGTCTGGCTAACGAACTTGTCCAACGGTTTGGGACTTCCAACATTTTCACCAAATTTCGTAAACCTAGGACATTTCGTTCGAGAGTTATCGTGCGGACACATATATATATATATATATATATATACATATATACATATATATATATATATATATATATATATATATATATATATATATATATATATATATATATATATATATAAATTTTGGTGAATATTATTTTCGGTTTCTAGGGAACTCAAAACAAATTTCTGCCATGGTCCCGGGTTCAAGTCGCGTCATGACAGTGGCTGTAATAGCTGAATTCCATTCTGAAAATTCGCTAAAACTCGTTCTCTCTTGTTCTTGGTATTATTTACTTTAGGGGTTCTCAAAGTGTGGTCCACGGAACAAATGCGGCCCGCAGTGCCGGATCATCTAATATCTCGAATTCGAATATCAAATTTTATATGAAATATACTATAAATTTTATATAAAGTTTCCCAAATTCCTTTAGCAATTGTGTATTGATTTATGTTGTTTAATTACAATTCTAATTTTGTGAAAAATGAAAAAAGTGGTACCGAAACGTATAAACAGCTTCAGATTTCAAGTTTCTATAACATTGAAGTGATGATTTTTGAAGCTTTTAAAGAAATTTGGTATACGTCATGACGTAATCAAGTTTAGTTTTTTCAAGTTAAATTAATAGCTACAAAAATGAAATAAAATGGATCCGTTGGTAAACTTTGAGTGCTTTGCGTTCGAAATTCTCATTTTTCCTGCGTAAAAATAAATACATAGTTTGTTCACTAACCACAGCGTTTTAATAAACGGACGTATTTTTCATTTGTGTCTTTCCTTATTTTAAAATTTTTTCTTGCCCGCCAAATATTTTCGTATTTACAATTTGGTCCGCCGCGCCGACTCAAAACATTGGGAATCCCAAGAAAGTCAACAGTTTTTTAATCATCTATACACCAGGAAACAATGTTTTAGTCAAATTTTGTCAAATTTAATCGGCTTAGTTATCTGATGATTTCAAGGTAAATTGTATTTAAATAGTTTAGTTAATTGATAAAAATTTATTCTATAAATATTTGCCAATATTGTTATCCCCGTGCATATTTTATACAATTGTTATCATTGTTTTTACATAAAATTAATAACTTAAGTAATGGTGCCGTGTCGATACACTCAATCTCTTAAGGGGAGGTTTACTTGAGATTCCTTAAAAATTATGTATTTTTCTGGAATTTTTTTCTCAAGAACGGAAATAAATATCAATTTCAAATTTTGTACACATATTTATTAACCCTAGAATCATACGTACACGTCAAAACGACGAACGAACTTCTCTACCTGCTCCAATACTACAACTTGTCGGTACCTGCTTGCTGTGAGATTTCTGTTATCTAATTTATTGGTTGTTATAACACATAAGACGTATTTATTTTGTTTATAGTCATTGTCGTTTTGTTTGTATTGAAATAGTGTCCGTCAAAAGGACGTCGATGTATGATTACGCGATATTTTTTTTTAAAGATTTTGTACTTCACATATAAAAGTTTTCCTAATTTTTCTAAAATTTATTAAAGATATGCATGTTATAATTAATTTATTTAATGATTATGATATAATGTGAAAGATGATTACAGCTGTTTGACTTATAGAGACGACATAATACTGAAGTTTTAATATATTGAATCGAAAACTAAAGAATGCGTTTCAAGTGACTTAATAAAAGATTAAGAATTTATTTAGTGGAAAATATTTTAATTTCTATTATTTTTTGAGATCTTATTCGAAAAATTACTAACAAATTTTAGAAAATTTACAAATGTGCCTAATGGGGAAATAACTACATACCTATAGGAATATTTATGACTGAGAAATTTCACATTCTGTAAAGTCACACATGTCCACTGACTCATAATAGTTCATAAATTAGTTATTTGAAACACATGTTTTATGATACAATTGATGTATTTATCTATTTTTTAATTTTTATAATGAAAATATGCTTTGATAAAAAGATTAAAAAAATTAATAATACTCGTATTTACATTAAGAAATTTTTCCAAATCCAATTTTTTAAAATATTTTGTTTGCTTTTGTAGTATTGTTATGTAAAAAAAATGTTTTTTGCAAATAAACTAAAACTCTCCGTAAAAAGTCCATCCGTCAAAACGACGTCGATGTATGATTAACGTTCCTCGTAGACCAACGTATGATTCTAGGGTTAAGTATTAAACTATACAAAAAAAAAAATTTTTCAAGGAAAAATATAAAAAATTGTCCATTTTATAGATAGTGCAGTGTGACGATCCGAAAATCCGATGCCTTGTTGGTTGACATCATAGCGCCGGTAATAAACTAGTGAAATCCAAAAACAAAAAGATTTATAAAATATATGAACAATACCGGCACCTATACCTATAATATCAATAAATTGCTGAAAGAAAAAATAATGGCGGATGTGTGAACTTTTGATTGCGATTTTTGTCTTATTTTTCGCTCTTTAAGGTAAAATAAAAAATATTGAAAGGGTATCGGACTTAGGTATAGGTGCCGGAGAATTGAGTTATCTTTAAAGTAAAAAATTAAAAAAAGAATCCATCGAATAGTTTCTGAGTTTTCGTGTCAACCAGTTCCAAAAATGTGGTTCCGAAATATTATAAAATATATATAAAAAAACGTATTTTCAAAATTATATATTTAATACTCATTATTGCGTGAAGTTTTTTTTTTTTTTTTTTTTTTTTTTTTTTAGAAAGCTGGATTCGGTTGATGCGCAAAAATCTTTTTTTAAAATATTTATAAAGATCACTTTGGGAAAATATTCTATATACAATTTGCTATCAATTTCGGCAAAAAAGAAAAATCGATTTTTTGATCATATCTTAAGTAAACCTTCCTTTAAATTACTTTCAGCAAAATCACTTCGGGCACATATTCTACAAATAATTAGCTACCAATTTTTGCAAAAAAAATCGATTTTTTTTTAAGGACGCTCAAGTAAACTTCCCCTTAAAAAAAAAGAACACATCGATAGATTATTATTATGTATACGTGTGACCTTGTATATATGTAGTTTCAAAGTATGTATTGAGTGTGTATTTAACTAGATATTAATAAAATTCATAATCAGTTTCACCATGATTGTGATGTCATCATACTTATTTTTGTAATATGAATTTGATGTATTTTTATTATTTAATTATAAAATTTGTCACATTAACATACGAAGTTAAGACATAACAATACATAATATATTATTCAAGAAATAATTATTTTATTTATTTTTTTCGTTACGAAATTGCGAAGGATAATAAATGTATATATATATATATATATATATATATATATATATATATATATATATATATACATATATACATATATATATATGTATATATATATATATATATATATATATATATATATATATATATATATATATATATATATATATATATATATATATATATATATTGTGGTTAACAGAATAATTAGGACAGTTGGTACGAGCATTATTACTTGTCGCCTAACTGTAACTACAGAGAGTTTTGAGAGTTTTTCCTTCTCCAGGGTGCAATAGGGAAGAAATAGGACGCAATAGAGGAAGTAGTAACATTTTATAACTTTTTTTTGCTCGTCACTGTTATTTTTTTGTAGGAGGTGTTTGACTTAAAGTCGCTTCAGGGCACAAAATTTGTTCTTATAGTACAGTAACTGAAGCATTTGGCTACCAATTTTTTCGGATGGGATGGATTGGCTTGAAATTTGAACTGTAGCTAGGGAGTAGCCCAAGAAACAAAAGTTATATAATGCCGATGTGTGCTTTCACCCTAGGGGTGGAAGGCACCCCTTCTAGAAAGGCACCCCTTCTAGTTGGAAATTTTTTTATGAAAAATAACCTCACCGTTCGATAGAGGGACAAATTCTAAGCAAAAAATATTCTATAAAAATTTTTTGTACAATCAATACTTTTTGAGATATTGGCGCCTAAATGTGGTCGTTTTTAGCCCAAAAAATGCATGTTTTTGAGGGATATTTCGCAAATATGTCAAAAACTACAAGTTTTACATAAAAAATGGCTATGAGCAAAAATAAAGAAAATCAAGTAACAAAGAGATTGCATTCTTTTTTATTTTTGTCGGTAGAACACAACCTAAGTTATGACTCCTTGAAGTTAAAATCGATTTTGACGATAGCTAAAATCGAAACTTTCAATGTCATTTGGAGGAAAAATGAGAGGTTTTTCGAAAAAAACTCATATTACACCTTTTAAAGTACTTGAATAGACCTTTATTTTGAGTTGTGGTAAAAGCCATTAGTATAAAAATTAACGGAGTTACATTCAAAGCAAAATGGTTGTCTTGATTTTTGAGAAAAAAAATTGGTATCAAAATTAATTACTTGATGGCAAACATTGAAACTAAGCGTAATCCGTCGCCAGTTTACTTTATTCATATATAAGCAATGGGTTCTGGGAGTTTGAACGGATTTAGAAGTTTAAATTCGAAAAAATGACTGATATACTCTTGAAAAAAAATTTAATTTTTAAAAAAATCATAGTTTTTTTCAAAATATTTAAAAAACTAACAAATTTATGAAAAAAAATTATAGAATGAAAATTGTAGGTCTTTTCTTGCTGAAAAATTTGCTTTTTTGTTCATTTTTGTACGTCCAAATTTGACTGAGTTATGATCGTTAGAAGCTCAAAACAGAACGCGAAGACTACCTTTCCTAAGCCCTTTAAACTTGCAAATCTAAAAATTGAAGGACTCAAAAAAATTGTAAATCATAAGACTTATAGTGCTTAAAATTTCCTACCAAATGGTTTTTTAAGCGAATTGATAACTTAAAAATTAAAAAAGTTATAGTAAGAAAACCAATTGCATTTTTTCGGTAAAATTTTTGGAGCAGGTAAATTACCATAATCTTTGTGTATTTTTTGTATTTTTTTAATAATTTAGTTAAAAAATTTTAAAAATAAATTCAATAGAATGAAAAAAAAAAATTAATTATGTCAACATGTAATGTATAATTCACATGCTATTTGTCCATACATATAATTTTTATGCAATTTTTCCATAAAGGGTAGGATTTTTTATAAGGGTAGTTCTTCTATCGGGGTTTTGGGAGATTAAAAAGTTACAATATAATCATACATTTGAAAACTTTTAAAAAGTTACAATTCATCATATGTACACCAGTATATAATATCTCAAGCCGTTAATAATCGTTTTCTTCTTTATTTTATTGTAAGGGTTGGTTTATTTTTTAACGGTTGCAGCTTTTTAATGAGTGATAAGTTTTCTAATGAAAAATAAAAGAGATATAATACATTGTGAATGCACCAAAAGGTTACTTTAGGCTGCTAAAACTTTTTTCCTATTTTTTCGGAAACAAAGGGGTAGTTTTTAAGAATTTTTTGGGTAGAAAAGTAACTGAATTTCATAAATTATATTAAAAAACTTGAAAGGAATTTTATCCAACATATTTGAACATAAATTGAATCTTTAAAATACGTAAATTTGGACTTTTCGTATTTTTGTCATACAAGGGTAGTTTTTACCCCTAATTATCAAAAAGCACACATCAAGACAATATAACTTTTGAAGTGTAGGGTCAGATGAGCTGATATACAAATTTTCAGGAAAATCCATTCAATCCGAAAAAATTGGGAGCTTTTACATTATTTTGTCTTTCAGTGACTGTACTATTACGCCTCTGTATTTATCGTTTCATTGGTTTTCTGACACTCTTCTCCCGTGCGATAAGTTACTTCAAGCTATTGTTACAATTTGAGAACGATCCATTTTGCTTCTATTGTGATCATCCCATTGTTTTCGTTTTTCATGTATCCAGTTGCAGATCAGTTGAATATCTAGAGTTTTTCGTATATTATTGCTTTTTACTCTCTCTGTCGACGTTTTCCCCGAAATTTTCAAGAATTTGGTTATTATTTGAAGTATTGTATCGCTGTACGTGAGAACTGTTCTGACCACTGATTTATAAATTCGACATTTGACTTTCCTGTTAGGATGTTTATTGTACATACCATATGTTGTTTAGTTTCATTTTCGTACACGGAGAGAAAAATCATATAATTTTTGTAAATAAAATTTCAGAAAAATTACCATGCTCTTTTATAATGCGTGCGTGATCGACGACCAAAGTAAAAAATATTTTACGATTATGTAAATATTATTAAATTCAAACGTAAAAAGTATTAGTCATGGCTTCATAAAAATTGTTGTGCTAGCATGATAAAATTTAATGTGCTAGCACAACTTCTATCACACTCTGATGCATATATGATATAGTTTAATTTTTGTTGTCATACTCTTTCATTTGCGCATCTGACCCGCAACCTTATGTTGGTTGGGCTGTACGCACTGAGGAACAATATACGTATTCAAACTTGCTTAGAAAAACTTCGAAGATGCCCGATCTTTTCCGACCTTCCATTCTTTATGATGCATACAAAAATGATTGGCAACAATATATTCTAATACTGAAGATAGTGAAGTAACAAAATGATGAATTAAACTGTGACAGTCCGTCCTGTAAGACAGTGTAATGAATATTGCTTGCTGCTTTTAAGAGTATGGATCTATATAAAACTTTTCGTAAACACCAAATAAACTATAAAAAATACTGTTCGCCATATTTTAGAAGTTTTCACATAAGGTATAATTTAAAATTGGCACCTTATTATAGCTTTTAAAGACTCTAGGTACATCATTTTGCATTCTGGTAATTGATAATTTGAATTTGAATCCCTCAATGTAAAAATACATTAATGCTTGTTGCTATTTTTAATGTAATAATTGATTTAATTAAATTAAATGTTTAGTTCATTTACCTCATTATACAATAAGCCTCCGTTCAGCATCTATTTAAATTTACCTCCTGTGAATTCGATCTAAATACGAAATTGTCATACATAAATCTATTCTCGAACCCATTCCTTTTTAATTCCTTTAATAAACAACGGTGGGAGTGCTGGAAATTTGTATTTGTATTAGCGATCATAATATATGGTTTAACTCTTAAATAATCTTAAAATTTGAGCGAAATGGGACTAGTAGTGAGTAAGATGTCAATATTTAATGGAATTTCACAGTAATGCTCTGGCTATCACCAATACGATTGCGATGAAATTTGTAGAGAACTATCTAGGAACCAAACCGCATAATTTCTAAAAAATTCATAAAAAACAATCGAATAATTCCTAAGTTATACCATTTAATGGGATGGTCGGACACAGAGATGGACCGACAGACAGACACGAAACCAAAATTGTTCAAGAAGCCTTAAAATATAAAATGCGCGTAAAAATTTTCATATTTGAAAAGTATAGCTGGAAAAAGTGCAAATGAAAATATGTACGTCTCACGGTGAGAAATTTTAAATTCTCGTTTTTTCGCTTGTAAATTTAAAACTAGCCAATTTAGTGAATGATTCATTTGATATATTAAATATGTATGCATACATACCTACCTTTAATATTTTTATAGATTCATTCGATATGTATGTATATTAAATATATTTTAGAGTTCTTACCGCTGATAAAAGTGATTTATTAATCATAATTATAGTTTTCACAATCAGTTCATTACCTTTTAAGGAATTGTAACACAAATGATCTGCTTTATTGTGCAATAATATTTATATCTACATAATTAATTTTTTTTGCTAAAAGTGGTAATGAATTTCTTACTATGTGTATGCCCTTCTCCAAATATTATAAAGTAATTCATTACTAGCGAATATTTCAATTAATACTTGTAGATAAAATTTAATTACTATTTCGCAATTTACTATACAGATTTTGGATTTAAAATTCACTTTTTTGCAAATCAAATTCAGCTTGTTTCAATTGAAATTAAACCGTTGGTAAATCAAACCCACTCTTCTAGAACTTGTAAACGCTCAGAAAATAGTGCGGTATGAAGTAATTATGCATTTCAAATGCGTTGACTACTGTTACTATTGAATTTACAAGAAAAGTGGTCAAGTTATTTGAAATGAACTCTACTTCAAAATACTTCGAGACAGTAACGTGGGCTAAATGTGGACAAATTAAAAGAATTTCGTTTTTTTTCAAATCAAAGTGATTTAAATTAGGGTTATCGGTTGAATTAAAAAAAAAAAATTGGATATGAACTTTTATTTTTGTCATCAAAATGCCGAAGTCTTTTTGAGAAATATAACTGATTTGGCACAAATCTTTTTTCTAGTGGAACTTGATCTTGAATTTTGGTAAAAATGAAAAGAGTGGCTTCAAAAACTTCACTTATTCCAGATTCATTCTTTTGTTAAGTACTTTATTTACGCTCTTGAAGACATTGAAAAATTTTAATAATCTTGGTGACGCCATCATAGAAGTGAGTCTGAATTGAATTTCAGAAAATTATATACAGTGCACATTCTGAATATTTCCTCTCTCAATAGTTCCGCTTCCCCAGTTTGAGACTCGAGCGTTACCCCCACTTTACCACCTATTATAAATTTTATAAAATTATTTCATATAAGAGCTAAGAATCAAAAAGTTTGTTTTGTTTATATTAAGTGAAAGAAAAATTACCTAAATTAAATAAAGATAGTAAGACAACTTAAGTTTGTAACATCATTATTCGACTAACTAGTCAGCACTACTTATATTGTTGCACTGCATCGTTGATATGTATCAATGAGCCATTTTCTCAAAATATGTAACAGTCGTGACACCAGGGCGGCGACACAGGTAATTTGGGACTACATCTCTATGATTGAAATTTTAATTTAAAAATTGCTATGTAACGGCATAAAAAAATTGTTTAACACCAGGGCGGCGCCACAGGTTAATCGGAACTATCTCTATAGTTGGAATATTAATTTCTAAAAAATAAACCTAGGTAACCTAATTGGAAAGTTTCGTTGCTAAAATGGAATTAACAGAAGGTGATTTTTGGTTGGTTAAATTAATATCTCGATTATAGACATGAAATCCCAAATACCTGTGTCGCCGCCCTGGTGACAGATTGCTACATATTTGAGAAAATGGTCCATTAGTGTATTCAGGTATCTTGTTTATGTAAACAGTTAGAGATAAATCTATGTTACCCAGTATAAAAAAAAAATTGATTTGTTTATACAAAACAAAAATTATGATTTTATGAAAAAACATTTAGAGAAACGAGCGTAGTCTTGCAATATTTTATGAGGAGTTAATCAGTAAAAGAAAAATGTTACACAATAGTCAATACTTTTTAATTAGATTTTAAATAATAAAATGCAATAAAATAAACTTGTTAACTGCGTACAAAAATAGATGATTATATGTAATGAAAATGATAGGCATATCATTAAATGATTATATATGTACCTGAGTCCAATACTGTTTACAGATACATTATAAGCACGTAGAATAATTATATTAATTATGAATATCCATGTATATACATATATTAAACGTAAACCATTAGACTTGTGTTAAAATGTTATATAAATAGTAATTTACATTTTTAAGTTACATTATTATTTTTAGACCCCCTTACTTGTTTTGACGCTCCTGAAAAATTTTTAATTTTGACATAATCATAAATTATTGAACTACACAAAAAATTCTGAATCTAGACGTAAAGAAATTTTATACGGACTTTGGTGGGGGAACAACATTTCCTGGAAAAGCTGTTCCCCTTGTTTCATTCTGCGGAACTATTGAGAAGGATCACTGTATTCATAAATCAGTAAATAATCAACTGACGTAAAATCATTTTATTACTATGTAAATAGTTAACAACAATTAGCATAAACATTTTTTTTTGCTGCATTTTATTTGTACTTGATGACAGTTGAGAGTTATAAAATCTTAAAACAGAAATTAACCGCTTTCTTGAAACAGTTATTTAGCCATAAAATATAATATAACCTAATTTATCTATCGATATATAAACATATGTATGTATCTATTTAATTTAATAATTATACATAATAAATGTTTTAGTTATTTTATAGATGATACAAAATATTATTGATTTTATAAAACATACAGACACAAAAAGCCTTAGAAAAGAATAATAATAATTAATTAAAACTCAGTTGTTGAAACTATTGATTTTTTTGTTGTCTTGTTGTTTCGACTATTCAGGTATTGAAGGTTTTGAACCGTAAAGACCTAAGTTTTAATTTACATACATATTTTTTATACTTAGAATAAGATAAATGAAGCACCGGAAGTACTAGTATCGAGATATTCATGAAGCTGAGTGTTGATTGCATAACGCTATGCGTGAAGTTGAGTGGAAAACAAATATACTTTTGTTACAGTATGTATAGGTTATAATTTAAGTTAAAACATATTTTATTTATTTTTATGGTTAATTAAAATTAACGGTAATTGTTCAGGAATATTCCGTAACGTATGAATATATAACATTTCACGCATTTTAGTATTTTTTGAAATATTTTTGTTAGTTATATCTCAAATGTTATCTCTGGTCAGTGCTACTATACGCTTGCGAATCATGGACAATTTCAAAATCGATGCGAAAATTAGTAGAAGCAACGGAAATGTGGATACTACGTAGATGCTTGCGAATTTCGTGGAGAAGAAGAATATCGAGCGATCAAGTATTAATTTACGCAAGAGTAAACAGACAAATTTTAAAGACTATACGATTTAGACAGCTTAATTTTTTAGGCCACTGTATTCGCAAGAAGCAATTTGAACACTTTCTTATGACTGCCAAATTACTCGGGTCTCCGGCAAGGGGAAGGAAGCGTCTTACATACTTTAAAAGCTTAGATATAAATTTGACGTTTATAGAGCTCCTTCGTTTTGCCGAAGCTCGAAATCAATGGAAAGAATTTGTTAAAGCGTGTTTGTCATGATTGCCAAAGTTTACAACGCAAACATGACACTTTGATTGATGAGTATATAAAGTCAAATTTATATTAAATGAAAGTGAGCCATACCAAAAATAAAATTTTTTAACAAATAAAAGTTATTATAATTTCTACTATCCTTTTTCAATATGTTAGTAGTAAATCTTGTGAGAGATAGTTATATTACGGGCTTGTCTGATATATAAAATGTGAATGAGTCATTTTCAGTTCATATAAATTAAAGTATATATTTTTAAATGGTATAGCTCAGATCAAAACAATGAAAGGATTCCATTTTTTATTTTAATTATTATTAACTAAAATTTCATAAAATTTGATGAAATGGTTATTAATCGAATCAAAATATTAAGTGTTGAAAGGACATAAAAGAAACTTTATTTTAAAAATTATAGCTAAATATTTTCACAGTAAAATTTGATTGTTTGACAGTTTATTTCAAGTTAATATAAATGAGAAATATATAGTAGTACCTAATCAAAACTGACATCGAAGTATTTTCAATTTCACTAATAAAATATGATTTATTAAGTAGTAATAATTAAATCTTTTTTAACTACTAATATGCGCTCTATGCAGCGCTGCACTAGGAAATGAACGGACGTCCTATAAAAAATTTCGTATCGCGTCGCGTCTCTCCACTTAACTAATGGACGCTCAGTTTGAAAGTGTATTCTTATAAATTGGGCTGTTGTATGCGAAACGCTTTGTTTTTATAAATGTTATCGACTTTAGTAACAGTTTTCGGTACATATTTATCATATTAAAGTATATTACACATAACGTTATGTTTTAATGTACCTCTAAGATGAACTTCTGTTATTTTATCGCTCCCACCATAGTCAATTTTAGATTTTATTTGATTATAGTACCACATTTAATTAACATTAGAGAGCTTCTATTAGAGACTGTAAACACATTTTTGTATATTAGATAAAATTTAAATTGATCTGTAGATATATCGTTAGTTAAACTTAGAAAGTATCTTTTATTGCATTAAAACATCAATCACAGTGTGTCGCTTCTTGTAAATTACTAGGTTTATCACCGCAATTGCAGAAAAAAAATTCTAAGACGTCAAATGTCTAATGATTGATTATATAAAATCGTAGTCAAATTAATGCAATACTTATATGCATAGTGAATGGAATTTGAAAAAGAAATATTTCCTTGAAATTGTTAAGGTACAAAATTATTGTGAAATTTAAAAATTTCTATACTTTTAATAATTTAATTTAACCTTAAAGTTTCTTTAAAGTATTCTCTCTTGCATCTTATTATCAGAGGTAAACTAGTCCTGGTAACAGAAGAAGAAACAATTATAGTGATTGCAGTTGCAATTACATTTTATGTTTTAACATTAAAACAATGAAATTTATTATAAACAAAAACTGCTATTCATAGAATAGACGTCTGTCTGGCCATTGTCCGTTAGTATGAATTTATTATTTTTTCTTCAAACGCCTTTGGACTGTATCTTACAATTAGTGTAGTGTAGACAAATGTTATATTTTATGAATAAAATTTTTTTTCCTCTGTGAAATTACGTAATTTTTCAAAGGCCATCCGAGAAAAAACCCGATTAATATGGCAAATTCTATTTTAAAATTTATGGCAAGTATGTATTAGTTTTAATTGATAAACTTCCACTAACCTTTTTCATTCATATTTTTGTTGTATGACGTAAGAGTAATCATAAAAAAGTGTGATATAATTTTTTTTATCTGTTTTAAAAATAAATTTAATTTATTAGTATGTATATTACTTATATACTGTGCGTATTTTATCTAGAAAAAAATGTGGGATGAACCTTTTTGTTTTACAGATGTTGCACATTAGAACTCGAATTATTTAATACTATTAAAAATGTGGTGTTTTTTTACAAGTTTAGGCTTTTATTTCTTGCAAATACAAAATCGCGATCGGAAGTTTTAGAGGCGGTGGAATAAATTGGTTAAGTCCAAAATTTGAATTTTTTTTTTATTGTCAAAAAAGTTAATATAGAGGTCAAGCTATGTTTTGTTACGATAAAGCAGAAGGTATACATAGATGCAGTCGTCCAAATTCAATTCGAATGGAAATTTTTTGCTGTAATTATGACGATTGGCACGCGCGGGTATACACAAACAATTTTTTCGTGTATAAAAAAAATTGAAAATCGTCATTTTTTTCGGGACGTTAGTAGGGTAAAAGCCCCCTTTGTGGAACGGTATCTAATTATGAACATTTACATATTAATGAAGTTATTTCTGAAAGAAACGTCTAATAACAAAAATTATTATTAATAGAATGATTGTTTTTCAATTTAAATTCACCTCGCATTTAAAGTTTCCTTACCTAATTAAAGAAATAAATATGTAAATGTCAAAACTGTTCCAGTATTAGATACCGTTCCACAAAGGGGGCTTTTACCCTATACAAAGTCTAAAGATATTATAAAAAATATATGTATTGTAAAAAAAAAATTAGAACATTTTAACAGCGTCAAAAATTGGGAAATTTACATTTTTTCAGTTTTTAAAAATTAATAACATCAATAAGAACAATAATAAAAGTATCGATATTTATCTGGATTACGTGGTGGATTAAGTAGTCGAAAAACGACATTTCATATTACACGACCAAATGTTATTTCGATTAACGGTGGAAACGATTCCAGGCTACAAGAATTTTGTTTGAAATTGAAGAATTGCTTTTAAACATTTCTCCGATGCTTAAGAAAGTGTTGGTGCTTTTCTGAGTTACATGATAGATTAAGTGGTCGGAACACGACATTTCATATTACACGATCTAATGTTATTCCAACTAAGAGTGGGAATGGTTTCAGGTAATTGCTTTAATTTCCTTTAAACATTAATTTTAGTACTTTTTGCAAAATTTTTATAATCGTGTGTGGTCGTGGAACTAATCCACATGGATATTAGTGAACCGTTGTGGTTGTTTACTTCAAAGTTTTAATCTCGAAACGAGAATATTTCCAAAAAAAAATCATAATTTCATAATCTTTTAAAATGATTCTTATATGTTTTATTTTTTTAATATTTATTTATATTAATTTTTGTTTTTTGATAAAACACACGATAAATATTATAAATATGAATAAAAGAAAAATTGTTGGAGAACACGACAAAATATTTTACGCCTTTTAGTTAAGTATACGTACACATAGAAATAGCCACACTTAATCGATAAGTCATTTAAATATTTATAATCCTTTTCACTTGTCAGAGAAAATGTCTAAATTTGTTGTAAGAAACAACGGAAGTCAAAATAAAAAGCAACAGCCATTGGTGGTGTTACACACATTTATGTAATATATTTTACCACAATGAAAAAATTATTTTTGATGGACAGTACTTAGGTGATATATATGATATGACAGATCATTCTGGACAAATAGCGATATTTATAATATGATATTAATTTAAAGAAATGTGTAGCAATAAATATATGTATACAAATAGGGTTGACCGGGGTAATTGTGAATTGATTTTCATGAATTGAGATAAAAGCGTTGTTTTAAGTTTTTTTATTTTATATATCACACTATGGTTGATTTATTTCTAATTCTACATGATTCAGGGTGCACCACATAAATTTTGAGCAAATTCGTATGAAAAACAAAAATTTTATAAGCCATTCAGTGAATGCCATTAGAAAAGTGAATAGTAAAAGTAAAAAATAGTAAAAGTGAATGCCATTAGAAAAATTATTTAGAATGGATTACAAGAGAAGTGAGGTACATCAGAGTAAAGCCCAACTCAAATTCTTCACACTTAACCCACTTTCAAATTTTTCATCATACTTTAGCGGCCACAATTTCTCTTCGTTTAGGGAGGGGGTAAGGTTAATTCGTACAAAAAAGGTATGTTTTTGTTATTTTTTTGTGACGACACAGTTAAAATCTCTTTATTAAAACCAATGGTACATTAAAGTATGATATTTGAAGATATATATATATATATATATATATATATATATATATATATATATATATATATATATATATATATATATATATATATATAGAGAGAGAGAGAGCGAAACATCTGCCAGGTAACAACAAAAATACTTATAACTTAGTCAATTTTGCTCCAATCAACTTGGAAATTTGAGACAATATTCTTGAGATATTATGCATTCAGTTAAAAAAATAAAAAAAAAATTTTAACACCTTACCCCGCCCTTAATGCAAGTTACACATACCTCAAATTTGTACAAAAAATCAAGGTTAAATAAAAATTACAAAAATTGTTGGAACAAATTTATTACAAGCTAAAAATGATATTTTGATGATATTTTGTTATTTTATCATATAAAAAATCAAATAATTATATGATTTCGTAGATTCATACACAAAACATATCGCTCTTTACACAAGTTTTTTTTTTTTTGTATTGTTTGTACAACGGAAACTTGTACAATAATGTCACCACCATCTTCATTAACATTTTCAACTCCGAAAAGGACACTACTGAAATTTTTGACCGAATGACGTTCACAATTACCCCATAATTTTAAAATCATGGGGTAATTGTGAATTGGTAATAAATTGTCCAATTTCTTTAGCAGTTAATAAGGACCCCTATCAGGGTTTAGACCACTTCTTTAGAAGTACTTTTAACCATTTCTTACCTTTTAAAAAAATAAAATGTATTGAAAAAAGAATTTTTTTTGAGGATGGGTCGAAGTGAGATACACAAAATTTTGCAAGGGTTTTTTCAAAATAAAAAAAAAGATACTAATACTTGGAGAATTTTTATCAAATTTTAATAGCATATTAAGAAAGGAAAGAAAAACATACTAAGAGTTGATTTTTAACAATATTAATGATTAATGTTATTTTAGAAATTATAGGTGCCGTTCACAATTGCCCCAATTCACAATTACCCGGGTCAACCCTAATAGAAATAATACATGAACTTTCAGTGAAAAACTATTTCTATTTAAAAATAATGTGTTGGCAGCGCTGAAAAATTAACTAGAGGAACTAACATTTTTACAGTTAAAGATTTTAGCGTGAAGGGACAGTATTCTATCCCCGATTTACTTTCATTAGTGATTATTAGATTTAATTTAGGGGTATTTAGATCTATATTGACAGAGTATAGAGATACCCGTAATACCTATATACCATTTTTAATTTTTTCACTTATTATTATTATTATTATTATTATTATTATTATTATACACTAGAGGTTTTGTATTTTTCGAATAAATTTATGTTTATTTAACGAAAATTTGTTATCTAGAAATTTAACTAGAATTGTCAACTAGTAAAAACACGACAGCGAAGCTGGGACGTATTTCGGGTTGACAGTTTTTCGAGTAAAGTTACTTTCAGGCGACAAATTTGAGTTGTACAAAATATTCAGAAATAATGCGACAAATTTGAGTTGTACAAAATACAAATTTATTCAGAAATAATATAAAACTCGAATGTCTATACGGTAAGATAATTTAACCAACAAAATAAGTATAGTTCGTATTATCATATTATTGAATATCTTGTTACTGTGGTTTTGAATTGAATTAAATTTACCTTTCTTTCATTTTCACTGTGTTTACCTACAACCACGTGACCAATGAAGAATTTCCCATCATTTTCCTCGCTGTAAAAATCTGAAAACTTTTTTTTTCAGGGTAAAAGTGAAAAAACTATAATGTTCTTTTCGGTTTCGATTTTGGTTACAGATTTGTAATAATTTCTGATAATGCTTTGGATACGGTTACGGTTGTGGTCGTTACGGATAATTGTTTATAAATAAACTTTTCTTTTTAGAAGAAAAGAGAAAATTACACCAAACACGAATCAACGACAATCTATCAAAACAAATGCATCAAGGCCCGCTCCAGGGGGGGAGCAACCCGGGCATTTGCCCGGGGCGGAAAATTTTAAGGGCGGCATTTTTGTAAAATGTGTGAAAAGAGGATGGCCTTTTATAATTGACGAGAAAAATATAGGGCGGTATTTTTGTTACCTGACGGGTAACAAAAGTTAACGGTAAGGTTGCCTTTCAGATCGGGGCGGAATTATTCCTTTTTGCCCGGGAGTGGCGTAGACGCTAGAGCGGGCCCTGAATGCATGCAGCAAAGACTTTCCTTGTTTTAAACTTTATTTTCCAATAACAGTTGTGTTTGTAATTATCTGAAATCAGTAGGTATATCTGCAACTTTTATTTCGGATACGGTGTTGGTTTCATAACATCTTTACTTACACATGGGTTAAATTGTCAATAAGAAGGTGTAAAAATATACGTAACTGCACACTGAGGGCCACAATAGAACTACATTTGGGCCGTGTGTTGGAGACAGTTAATCTAGAATATGTTTAGGTTAGAAATAAATAATCTGTATTTTACGTATGGATGGATATTGACTCTTTCTTGATTTACATATAACTCTTATGTCAGGAAATTTTAGGTAAACGGTATATTTTCCATATGGAGGATTATTACAGTAAATTGTAATACATACTTATTAAAATCTCTTTAAGGGGAGGTTTACTTGAGAGTCGTTAAAAAAAATCGATTTTTTTTGCAGAAATTGGTAGCTAATTACGTGTAGAATATGTTCCCGAAGTGATTTTGCTGAAAGTAATTTAAGGGAAGGTTTACTTGAGATTTGATAAAAAAATCGATTTTTTTTGCCGAAATTGATAGCAAATTATGTGTAGAATATGTTCCTAAAGTGATTTTACTGAAAATAATTTAAAAACAAGATTCTTGCACATTAACCGAATCCAGCTTTCTATAAAAAAAAAATTCAAAAAACGTTCACGAAATAATGAGTATTAAATATAAAATTTTGAAAATACGTTTCTTTATATAAGTATAAATATAATATCTCGGAACTACATTTTTGGAACTGGTGGACACGATAACTCAAAAACTATTCGATGGATCCTTTTTTTAATTATTTATTTTAAAGATAATTCAATTCTTCGGCACCTTTACCTAAGTTCGATACACTTTCAATATTTTTTTTATTTTTAAATTTAATTTAAAGAGCGAAAAATAAGACAAAAATCGTAATGAAAAGTTCAAACATCCCCCATTTTTTTTTTCTTTCAGCAATTTATTGATATTATAGGTAGAGGTGCCGGTACTCTTCATATATTTTATAAATCTTTTTTGTTTTTGGATTTCGGTGGTTTATTACCGGCGCTAGGATGTCCACCAACAAGGCATTGGATTTTCGGATCGTCACACTGCACTATCTATAAAATAGACACTTTTTTATATTTTTATTTGAAAAAAATTTTTTTATAGTTTAATACTTAATAAATATGTGCACAAAATTTGAAATTGATATTTACTTCCGTTCTTGAGAAAAAAATTCTAGAAAAATACATAATTTTTAAGGACTCTCGAGTAAACCTCCCCTTAAGTCCAATACAGTTTTCGCATGTAAGACTCCCGTATTATTTGAGCTCAGTTCAGTTCTATTATGAATTAAAATAGTTATTATTTATGTTAGGTGTATTCATTATTCGAGGTAGTGTCGATCAAAAATATTTTAGATAGTTTCAAGTCTACAACTTTTAGTTGATTACATCAGTCATTTAAAACTGGTATCATCAATAGCTTATTGTTTAGCAGTTGACACTGAAAAATTCCGCGAAATGTGTCTGCAACCAATTTTTTATTAATAAATTAAAATAAAGATTTATTGTATCATTTCTAAGACATTGTTTTAGGTAAAAATTTAAAAGACATAATCATGTGCCCACTCTCGTTTTTTCAACTATTCTAAATTGTTAATATTTTTATACAGTTTGTGTCAGAGAAGTAAGAACATGCAAATTTTAATATGGGAAAAAATTGTTGGGATTTCATTTTTTTACTAGCCGTATGCCCGATGGGATTTCCCATCGACAACATCTTTTTATTAGGTACTCACTTTCTGCTCACTTTTAACGTTTTTCAAAAGCCTAAATCAATATCCACGTTTATAACTACAAAAAATGACGAACTTGCCATATGAACTTTCATTTTCTGTTTTAACTCCTTAGGGAATAAATTTCCAGAAACAACTGACTTTTATTTTATAAATAGAAGCCTAAACGCCAATTTTCATAACTCCTGTGCTTAATTTCGTCCTTCTAAATTCAACAGTTTAGGCTGTGCGTTGTCTGTCGATTCATTAAGCAAGATATTATTTATTTTAATAGCCATAGTAACATATTTTTATATACCACTAACTTCAAAAATAACGAATTTACATACAAATTTTTATCCCCACTTTTTAACCCACTTAGGGGACGAATTTTCAAAAATTCTTTTTTAGTGCTTCCCGGTACATAGGGAACTTCTATGCAAAATTTTATTCTTCTAAACCCAACGGTTTAGGTTGTGCGTTGTCTGTCAGTCAGTCAGTCAGTCAGTCTGTTTAGAAATTTATTAAGTAGATGGGTATGGTTTTTATGTAGGTAGTATCCACAGAATTTAATTTTAAAATGATTTTTGAAAACAAAGGTATAACTGCAACAAATGTAAAAGTCTTTGCTAAATATTACCTGCGTTATTAAACAATACATTTCAATATTAATTTAATATTTTTAAACTTTCAATTATTTTAAAATATTTAATTCATTAAAACTAGTTTTTACCATGTTAAGATTTGTATGTTCTTAATTACTTGAAACATCCTGTATACATGCTTTTGTTCTGGACATTATCTAATACATTAAAAAAAAATTGTAAAGAATTCTGTCTTTTATTTTATAAAATATTTTAGCTAGTTCTTTAATCTTTATTTTTAAAGTTGATACAATCGATGTAAAAATGTCCCACCGTGTCACTTGAATTTTTTGTAATATTAAAATAGATATGATCGGATTAACAGCCATCTGATTCAATTTTTGAGTCATATTTATTTTGGAATGGCCTAATGTTTTATTTATTAATTTTTTTTTTTTTTTTTTATGAAAGAAGGGTTGTTTATCAACATAGAAAAAATTCAAATCCAAGAAAATTTGAAGATTACGTAAGAATTTTAAAGAATTGTGTCTGAGTTACTATGCAGGGTGTTTGGTAGAAAGACCGACAAATTATTTCTCAAGGTTAGAGTTTTCGATATTAAAATATTCTATGAATCTTTTTGATTTTTGTCTTCTTAGCGCCTCTGCCATATTTTTCATATATATTTTATTTAATTGACACACAACTACTATTCAGTTAGGGATACTTTCCTTGATTTTTTAAATTACTGGTAGAAGATATTTTTGTAACATTGTAATAAGTTTTGGAAAAATTGAAAAAGTGACACACATTGTAAGTAAAATTATTTGATGATGGTTGATTAAAACGTTAATTTTCTCGATTGTTTTTTCTTAATTAAATTTTTATTTTTGAAAGTGTCATTTTTAAAATATTTTATTATTTAATTTACCTTTTTGGAATTAAATTTTTGTTGATGTGTTGACTATTGTTTAATTATGGAACGCCCAGTTCCCTGTTCTGCAAAAATTAATTTTCTATGTTATACATACTGTTGGATACATTTTAGCGAATTTCCAAAATGGAATTCAGCTACTACAGCCACTGTCATGACGCGACTATGGCAGAAATTTGTTTTGAGGTCCCTAGAAACCGAAAATAATATTCACTAATTTAAATTGATATATACATGTAGGTATATATATATATATATATATATATATATATATATATATATATATATATATATATATATATATATATATATATATATATATACCATGTGAGTTTTTTGAGAGTTGCCATTTCTATTACAACCAAATTTTTATGATAGAAATGGTACTGGAAAAGGTTCTTTTCTTGGATGTAATGGAAATGTAAACAAGAATAACACTATCGATTGAAGTAGCCTCAAGTACATATACATATTTTTACCGCCTAACTGATAAATTAAAGAAAAATTAAAAAATTAAAAAATTTTCTTGCTCATTTATGTTGTTAATTAATGCATTAGATCAGTTTTATCGAAAAATTAATAATACATAGTCCCATTTAAAAATCTATAAGTTTGTATCATACCTCGAAAACCATAAGAGCTATAAAGCTTCTGGCTATAGCAATCGATTACCCCCATCGATATCTACAACTCTTATTTGAACAATTTTTCGATTAAATCAACGGTTTGGCTGTAATAAAAATGGCAACTCTCAAAAAACTCACACAGTATATGTGTGTCCGCACGATAACTCTCGAACGAAATGTTTTACTTTTACGAAATTTGGTGAAAATATTGGAAGTCCCAAACTGTTGGACGAGTTCGTTAACCAAACACGTCCGATCTCCGGAATATGTTTCTTTTGGCAATTTTTATGAAAAAAATTAGTTTTTTACCAAAATTTCCACTTATTCAAAAGTTTTTGTGAAATTTTTTTACATCATTGAAAAGAGGAGAAAAAATCACATAAAAAGGTCTTTAAACTATTACTCTCTGTCAACTAGTTTCCGAGAAAAACGAATTTTTATAAACGGAAATTCGCTATGTTATGCAGGATGCTGCGACAGGGGTATTTTAATTTAAGTAATTCTTTCTATGTTGTTTTTTCCCTCTATTTAGGGTTTATTTTAATGCTGATTTGAATTTAATCATTGAAAATTATGAAAATTGAGATTGTTTTCTGGTATGAGAATATTTATTAGAAATCTGTAATAACGGTGGAAGTATTCAGAAGCATTACAATGAATAATTTTTATCGAATGCTAACAATAGATTCTATAAATATTCCATTTAAAAGTGGAGTATATGAATAGGGGGAGTATATGAATCATGAAAAGATAAGTCATTCGAGTTAAGGTTTTCCAAAAATTGTTTGTTTCCCATACTTCTTTTGTGAGCAATGACAGTGTTTAAAAGGGATTAGTATGGTCCAACAAGGTCCAACGAAATACGATCAAATAAAGTCGGGAGGTTTTTCTAAAAAGTAGACATACCGGTGTTATCCGGGACTATTTTGTAAATCTCGTTCAGATGATACATTTTTTCGTTATGTCGTAGTAACTGCGAAAAGTTTAGTTAATTTTGCAAACAGTGTTCCGTCATATCAGTTGTTATTATGGATTTGGTGTATGTAATAACATATAAGAGCAGATAAAATATTTTTCCTGACGAATAAATTTTATTCCTGAAATAAACTATAATTCTAAAGAATTTACAAATTATCCGTTCAAAATAACATTAACATAATTATTGACTAACAACATCTTATGTGTCATCAATTTTTCTTTTTATATACCAAGGAAATTGCGTATAAGGAAATTCAATCTTGATAATTTTTATTCATCTACACCTCATTCTTAATGTTCATGAATTTTTTCAGATTTTTCTGAACGATTCTTCTGGTAATAAGGATCGAGTACAGCAATTTTTTAGGGATTTTCCTAAAAAAAGTAAAAAGGAATAAAAATATAGGTATAGTTATACTTATTATTGAATTCGTGTTTTAATAAGATTTCCTTTGCTACCCTACCCGATGCTCTTTGGGAAAAATTTTTTCCCACTTTCCAGACTGCCTTCTGAAATTTAACTTTGAATGAATGCTGTAAGTGGGTCGCGATTCAAAGCTCCCATTGTACGTATGTCACCAAATACGGACCCATTGCACCCCACGGCATCTAAAAGAGGCTAGTTAATGCTCAGTTCATCATAGAAATTCCGAATTTCACTAAAATTTGCAATTCTGATGTCCCGGGTACTCAGTATTGGAGATCCCAGATACTTTTTAACAAGGGCAATGTTTTACAAGCGCATAAAACATGGGACGACGATTAAATGGGTAGTCTCTATCGATCTAGAATAGTTTATTTTTTTGAATTTATCCATAGAAATTAACAAATGAACACTCTTTCTTTATAATATTAGCAAGGATCATTTGAATGATCAAGTCGCAATTGATAAGAATCCCCACATTTCATATTATCCGACATAATAAATACCTTTCGAAATGAAGAAACATCATCAAAGTTCAAATTTCTTATACATTTATCTAAGTAAGTGCACATACATACACTGATTTTATTACAGACAATAAAATATGTACTGATGGTAGTAGCAGCGCCAACCTATAAGAATTGGAGGTAGTTGTTCTGTGGAGGTAGTAGTCTCGGTAGTGGTGGGGGGAAACTGAGCAGGTACTATGATAAACAGTGATTCATTACATTAATCGGTAATAGTATAGTAAGCGGGTTGGTAGATGCATGCCACACTGCTGTTATTATGCTCGTTGCAATGCTACTTGGGCGGGCGGCAAGGGGCAATGGATGGGTTGCATGGTGTTGTTAGGTCTTGGTTGTTGTAACTGAAGATCCGTTTAGAAATTTACTACTACTCATTCATTATCAAAACATTGGTGTGACAATGATAGAGCTATAAATATCTATCGTACTCTCTCTAGCCACTAATAATATACCTGATGTATGTATGTACGTATGTATGTATGTGTTTAGGTGGTACACTGGGAAATTGTAAATGAATACTTTTGCACTAATTGCTTACATAATTAAATTAATGAGAGAGGGAAATATTGTATCTATTTACGAATATTTCTCATATTAACGGCAATAGAAAAACGTACGAAAAGCTCATATTGATACAGGATGATTTAAAATTAGTGATAGTTTTTCAGTGTGTTTAGAGGTTTGCAATTTAATAGTTATTTGCGTATTAATATTTAGAGTTCGAATGTTGACGCACGACGCCGCCAGGTGGAGCACGTTATTCTCATGAGAGCGGCAGTGTCATTTTCTGTTCGAATTACACACATAATTTTTTCTACAATCTTTGTTTTACTTAAAAAATACTTGAAAAAATAATAGTGGACGTTAACATTTATTTTGACGTTAGGGTTGACCGGGGCAAATGTGAATTGGGGCAATTGTGAACGGCGCCTATAATTTCTAAAATAACATTAATTTTGTCAAAAATCAAATCTTAGTATGTTTTTCTGTCCTTTCTTAATTTGCTATTAAAATTTGATAACAATTCTCCAAGTATTAGTTGTTTTTTTTTTTTATTTTGAAAAAACCCTTGCAAAATTTTATGTATCTTACTTCGACCAATCCTCAAAAAAAAATTTTTTTTTAAATACATTTTCTTTTTTTAAAAGGTAACAAATTGTTAAAAATACTTCTAAAGGAGTGGTCTAAACCCTGAGAGGTTCCTTATTAACTGCTAAAGAAATTGGACAATTTATTACCAATTCACAATTACCCCATGATTTTAAAATTGTGGGGTAATTGTGAACGTCATTCACAAATGCCCCCATTCGATAAAAAATTTCAGTAGTGTTCTTTTCAGAGTTGAAAATGTTGATGAAGATGCTGGTGACATTATTGTACAAGTTTCCGTTTTACAAACAATACAAAAAAAAAAAAAAACTTGTGTAAAGAGCCATGTTTTGTGTATCAATCTACGAAATCATTGCTGTGCTCCCTTATCCACTAACAACTTACAAAAACATAAAAATTACTTGTTTTCAATGTCTCTGTGAGTGTCCAAGGGCAGTAGGATTCATAAAAACCATTTTTTTTCATTTAAAGTATTAGACCTAATAGATTGTTGTTTTTTTATTCATGTTAACTGTGATGTTAACTAAATGTATTCCCTTGAAAAAGTCTCATTTTCCTTGTTTTTGTGTGAAAATCTTGTAATTTTTTGAGTTTTGATTTGATAAAGTGACAAAATATTATCAAAATATCATTTTTAGTTTGTAATAAATTTGTTCCTACAATTTTTGTTATTTTTATTTAACCTTGATTTTTGGTGCAAATTTGAGGTATGGATAACTTGCATTAAACAAAGGGAAATTGTGACCGCTAAAGTATGATGAAAATTTGAAAGTGGGGTAAATGCGAAGAATTTAATTTGCACTTTACTTTGATGTACCTCACTTCTCTTGTAATCCATTCTAAATAATTTTTCTGATGGCATTCACTTTTACCCCAAAATTCATAAGATTTGCAAAACCTCACCGGGGAAATGTGAATGGCTTATAAAAATTTTTGTTTTTCATACGAATTTGCTCAAAATTTGTGTGGTGCATCCTGAATAATGTAGAATTAAAAATAAATCAATCATAATGTGATTTTTTTTATTGTTATTTATACCTAATTATTTATAATTTTTAATTAATATTATGTAGGTAGCTATTTTGAAATTTAATAAAATTGATATTTCACTTTAGTTTAGAATCTGTCTATTTGTTGCCATAGAAACGACAAAAAACGCCTATCCGATTTTTAATTAAGTATATGTTTAGCGAGCGACAAAGTACTACTTTCCGCTTTAAAGCGAAAAGTAACAGTCTTCGACAATCATATGTTTTTCACTTGCTTCACAGAGCGCAAAAGCTTTCTTTTTGCTATGATTGTAGAAAAAATAATAATTATAGAAAACTACTTTGATTGTAGAAAAAATAATGATTCCTTTCTTTTAACGTAGTTTTTAAAACATTTTTTTATTTTTTAAACAAGACAGATGTCTGCGACTTACAACACAGAATCCAAGTGTGAGTCCAAGATTCACAACACAGAATATAAAAAATGAGTAAACCATCTTGAAGGTCATTGACATCATAAGAAATCTAACGAAATCTTACTAACTCACACATAAAAAGTGTATTAGCTGTCAAAATAGTGTATCAGTTGAGCTTTTTGTCATTATAGGTTAGACCGTCAGAGTCTTAACCATGTTAAACAAGGTTGGAAGTACATGCAGGTATGGCATATCTTCTTTTTATCAGGTGGGCAAGGACCGCATAAAAAAAACGCACAAAAAAATATTTTTAAAAACTCTAGCTATAAAAAGTATAGTTCGTTATAGGTTATAAAAAAAGCTTTTTTTTGATCGCATAAAAAAGTTTTATAGAAAATACGTTTCATAACTCAAAACGTTCAAAACCTCACAATTTCTCGTGAAATTGCTTTTCTAAACAAGATAAGAAAGAATTAATTAATACATGAATACATTTTTAAATAGGGGAAAGTAATCCGAAGAGGGTAAGCTAAGATTAAACGCCCAAAAAAGTGGCTTTTGACTTAGGTAAACAGATCTTTTTTATATTATCAGATAGAATAGTTATCGAACTTTAAAATGAAACTTGGCTTAACAAATTGTTATACCATATTTATTTTTAATAAAGAAAATACAAAACCTCTGCAAAAGCTCGCTTTAAGTACATTATGTATTTAAATACGGTTATTTTTTAATATAAACTCTCTTAATCATATAGAATTTAACAATAATAATAATTAAGTAAAAAAAAATTGAAAAAAGACAAAAATAATAAATTTATAACAATTACATAACTGTAACTGTCTTTACAACCTCCATATTGGAGTATATTACTTCAGGTGGTTCCACATCAAAATCACCACAAACAAGGCAGAAATATTTTTTTAAGCGTTTACCCACTTTAAGAGGGATATCCGCTTTGGGCGATCTTCCCCTATATCATTTCATTTTTATAATATTGTAAAAATTGCAATATATATGGTCGCACAATGAAACTTAGAAGTTTGTGTGCCATTCTATTTTTGTTTTTTAATTTAAAATATCAAATGGGAGTCTGAATTATGTACGTATAGGTGTGGGTTTCAAGTTCTATGAGTTCCTTAACTAGTTTTAAAGTTGGTCAGTATTTAGAAATTCTTCTGAGTTCGTATAGAGAGAGTATCACAGAAAAAAAAAAACTCACTGTATATTACAAAAACGTGAATTAATATTACAAAATTTTTACTCCAATAGAACCGTTTAGTAATATTACAAAACCACTTTTATTAAAAACTGATTACTAAAAGGTTCTATTAATTCAGAATAATTTTTGTAATTATCACAAAGACTTATTTTTGTGAATAAAACTCAACGTATGTTTTGTTGAACATTTAATAAACTTTGTTATAATTACTAAATGGAATTTGTAATAGGTATGATTTATTTATTAATAAATACTAAATTTTATAATAAATTTTACTATATTTATTTGTTGTACTTACAAATAACCCCTGTAAATATTATTAAGGATATTTGTGAAGGAAAGGAACTTACTGGATATACTTTGATAATTAATGTAAAACAGAAAACAGGTGTGACTATAAAATATGTACAAAATTCAAACTTCACATCTATTTTACACAGCATTACATTAATTATCAAAGTACATCCAGTTAGTCCCTGTAAAATAAGAAAAATTTTATTTTATATAAATGAATTTATTAATTAATTAATACAAAAAAATAAAAAGTTATGTTAAAATGTATTAACTTACAGGAGCTATGGCAAGTGTTTTAGAAATAATTCTAACATATTTTTATATTCAGAACTAATATTAAGCAAATTTCAATAAAAGATATAACTGTAGTCCAATATTCAATTACATCTTCAAAATCCAGTGAAAAATTTTAAAAAACAAAACGAAAACAAGCATGTTGTTTATCTGTAAAAAAGCATATTTTACTAAAATATGAAACATAAAAAATGTCGAACCAAATAATAAAAAACTTACTTGAATTTGAAAAAGAATGCTTTTAATTTGTTACTAATTTACTTGACTGAGGTTTTTCACATATAGTCGAATAATGGATTACATATTGGATTCAGAATCAAAGTAAAAAGATTAAATAGGAGTACCTAGCATGTTTTCCACCTGTAAAAAAAGAATATTTTACTGACTAAAATATGAAGCTTAAAAACATGTCTAACCAAAAAATGAACCCTTACTTGAATTTGAAAAGGAATGCATTTAATTTGCTAGTGTTTTATAAATTTCTGAACTGAAGGAACTTTTCTTTGGTTATAAAAAAGTTTTACTGAAAATCTGAAATTATTTTTTCCATAATGTTCAAAATTGCTTTTAGTATCTGAAAAAAAAGAGATCAAATTTTAATAGGAATATTATTAATATTTGTGAGCAAAAAATAATTTATGAAAATACTTACTAGCCATTGTCAGATATTCGATAGTAAAACCATTAGCAAGTTTTCTTGCCATATTTCTAACGTACAAACAATCCTTTAAATTGAGATTCTATATATACTATGTTTTTTCATAAAATCTTGTCAGGTTATAATAAATATTTATGAAGATGGACTCTATCACAGAATGACGCTATGAATACTACACAACATTCTAAAAATCATAGAATTCGTTAATATTGCGCTTGCGTCAGTTATTTATTACTTTTTGTTATAATTACAAAACACAATTTTTAAATGAGAAATTAAACAACTTTTTGATAATCACTAAATCAGGGTTTCTTTAAATGCATATATAGGTATTATGAACGTTTACAAAATATCACATAAACGTATCAACTTGTCAACTCTGCGCAAGCGTCATTTAATTATTACAAAAATTTTCGTTTTGATTACAAAAGAGACTTTTACTTTAAGCATGCGCATTTTGATTTTTAAAACAGTTATAATTACAAATATTTTTCTTATATTTACTTAAAATATTTAATAGAACTGTAATTAATTAATGCTACAAAAATATACTACTAAATTTTTTTTTTGTTATTACAAAAGTTTTTGTAATATTTACAAAATTTTATATTAACAAATTAATAAAACGCAATTTGTAGGATTAATAAAACTTATATTAATCACTGAAAGCGAGTTTTGTTACAATTACTCAAATTTTAGTTCTAACAACGAAAGCTAAATACTAAAAGCGGTTTTGTAAATAAAATCACTGTTTTTTTTTCTGTATACCTACCTTACTTTTTGTTGTTATTTTAATATTTATATGATAATACGGTACTTGACTGTATTTAAAATTTGTGTCAAATGTTAAATAATTGTATGCATTGTCATTACATATGTCCAATTTTAATGATGAAACTTAAAAAAATTTGATAACTATTTAGAAATTTTATTTTGAAAATCGCCATTTTTCAATAAATATTTAAATTAATGAAAACGTGCCATTTCTTGAATATGACGTAACATTTTGTAGCTAGATATGTCGATATTGGTAATTTTCATCGATGAGGTGAAATTGTGTTTTCATTTGAATATTTCTATTAGCTTATATATACAGTAATAATAATCGGCCAGAATTCTAATAAATACTTGCTTTTACTTTAACATTTTATGAATATAATCAAAGTTTTAAGGTTATAAATATTGACATTGCCGTTTAGTTGCTTCAAACTGTGACGTCACTATAGTGAGGCCTTTTTCCCGCCTTTTTCTCATTTAAAATTGTAGAGTTATTTTTTTTTTTTTGATGATTTTTTACAGAATCTGTCGAAAATAAAAAAATCACTTAACTGATATGGAAAAACAATGCTTTTAGAATATTTTTTTAACTTCAGTCAAGTACCCTATTGAAAATTTTGTGAAAAAAGATTCTTCCAAACAAGGTTAAGTAGAATTTTTTATTATTTCACTGCAATATATAATTGAGCTTTGTAAATTTTTTGGACACTTAGTACTATTCTGTATATAAATATAATGATGGTTAGTTAGAATATTGCATTGATTTCCTTAACCGAAACATTATTAAATAGTGTAGTGAACCTTTTTACCTCGACGTTATACATATTATATAAAATACAAATATGTATATGTACATGGGCACATCGGATAATACATATTTAAGTATATATTTTTAATTTGTTATACAAAACCTAACTAATGTACTATTTTAATTGGAATTAACAAAACAAAAGTTTTTATATTTTATGTTGTAATGTATTGAATATCATGAAATAGATAATTACTATACAAACAGCCAACAAAACAGTTGCTACGAGCAACTGCTTCAGTTGGGACGAGCTGGGAATGATTCGTTATTAGATATCTATGCACTCGTATACCTTCGAGTATAGTATCTAAAGTTCTAATATTACTAACTCTTGAACAAAACATGAGAGTTGAAGCCTTCAAAAAGAATAATTTTCAGTAAAAATACTACATGTGATGTGTAGATATTATATCTAATTTGCTCCTTGACGTTTTTATATACTTGCAACAAAAGTTTTTAACATGAATATGTCTGTAATTAGAAATAGTTGAAATAGTTTAATTGTGTGATTTCAGTATTACAATATTAACTTTATTTTTTTATTTTTTGAATACAATATTTCTGTTCTTCTTTCTTTATTTTTATTCTAAATCTTAAAAAATTTAAAAGGAAAAATTACTGATTTGTAAAACAGTGTAAGTATTATACATATACCAAAGAGACTGAAGTGTGACTTTTGATCCCGAGTAACAGTTCACCCGAGAAATCAGTAGAAACACTTGTCTCGTGGCGTAGGTATATGCTATTTTTTGCAATTGCAGATAATTTAAAACTATAAAATTGTATGATATAATATGGCATCAAATATACTTTGGACAAGTTAAACAAATTGGATAATACAATATAACTGTGTGTCTTTATCTATAATTTCTTTTGCTGATTAGTACCGTTCTACATTCTGCTTGCTGATTGTCTTAAAAGTGGAAATAAAACTATTTTTGCTTCCAAAGGACTAAAAGTAACACTTTAATTTCTGTTATGAGGACTAAAGTATATATTTTAGTCCCGGAATTGCAAAAAAGTATATTATTTCGAATATAATTACAGATTTACTGGTGATCACTCCTAAGCTTGATATTTCAAAAATGAGCCAAGATACGTCAATTGTTATTATTGACGCAAATTCTATTTTTGGAATTGAAATTTTCATAACCATTCGATTCCTTATGGTGATTTTTATTTTGAAATTACAATCTCCTGATTAATTCAGCGATGATGGTGAAACTGAAATAAATTATGCACTATTAGATAAAGAACCGGACTCACAAACATGAACTGCTCGGACGAATTGCCGATTATAAAACTATTTTATTTATTTTTTGTTCAAAAGCAATTCCTACCTGATTTTTATTGTCAAGAAATTATCATATATTGGAGTTTGGTTGCGAGTCAGTACAATATATATAATTTTATAACCACTTTGCTGTTGGTCCGGGCTGTTTATATTGATATGTCTAGTCTTTATTCTTTTCACACGAGTTCTGGTGTTAACCGAAACTTTTTCTTTACGGTTTTCGTGATATTTGAAAAACAATAAATTTTATCTCAGATTCACAAATCAAAATGAAAAATCGTGGGGCGAGGATGTAATAAGAAAAAATCAACAAACTATCAGAGTCAAAAATAATTAAAATGATTAGACATTGATTTCTTAGTATTCTTCAAGTTTATTATATGATAGCGTTCAATAACCTTGGGTATCTATATTAACTATAGATTGCAAATCTTATTTTAATTTATAATATTGCATGCAAACCCACCGGCGAATATGATTAATTGTACCTTTAAGACTCCTTTTAATGAGGTAATTCTTTGTTTTGTTTCAGGTAAGCAATTGTGTTTTGTAGTACATAACTGTAAGTAAAAATTTTGTTTCTTTTATCTTAACGGAAAAAATTTTTCCCTTCAAAAGTCAATATTTTTTTATTATGATTATAGGGTCTTGGTCAAAGAAAAACTCTAGAACATTAAACGTTTTTTAAGACGTACAGAAAAATTAACCTATACTTTACCAATTTACAAACATAAAATATATATAAAAAATAATTCGTGTAAATCCATTCAGTCGTAAAATTCTAGAAAAATGAGTAATTTTATTTTTTCATAAACTGATAATCTTCATTTAACAGCTCATATTCAATGAATGTATACTTATATATTGTATTATACGAAAGTAAAAAATTTGTATTTTTTAATTTAGGAATATATTTTTTATGCTCTTCCATAAAAGTATGTAGTTGTACAAATAATTTTGATATTTGAATAAAGAAAATGGTGAAGTATGTTACTTACAAAAAATGTTGTGTCTTTTAAGGAATAATTATATTATAGATTAAGAGCCAATTGTTTTCTAAAACTTGATCTACTTAATAAATTTCTAACACTGACTGACTGACAGACAACGCACAGTCTAAACCGTTGGGTTTAGAAGAATGAAATTTTGCATAAGAGTTCCCTATGTAACGTAGATGAGCACTAAGAAAGGATTTTGAGAAATTTAGTCCCCTAAGTGGGTTTAATAGCAGATGGTATGTAAATTCGTTATTTTTGAAATTAGTGGTATATAAGGATATGTTACTATGGCTATTAAAATAAATAATTTATTATTGAATAAATCTTTAACACTGACTGATAGACAACGCATAGCCTAAACTGTTGGGTTTAGAAGGATGAAATTTAGCACAGGAGATATGAAAATTGGCGTTTAGGCTTCTATTTATTAATAAAAGTCAGTTATGTAAACGATTTGGAAATTTATTTCTTAAGGGTTTAAAACAAAAAATTAAAGTTCATATGGAAAGTTCGTCGTTTTTGAAGTTAGAAATGTGGATATTGATTTAGGCTTTTAAAAAACATTAAAAGTGAGCAGAAAGTGAGTACTTAATAAAAAGATGTTGTCGATGGGAAATCCCATCGGGTATGCGACTAGTATTTTTACATACTTTATTTAATGTCGTCCATTTGGGATTCTCAGGACTCCGGTCATATGCTATAAGCTGAAATTTTGGGACAACGTAGGAATTAGTAATCGTTGTTGAATAATTTAGGGCTGTCTAATGAAATTGAATATTTATCCTAGGGAACCATAGTAGTTATTTATGTATTAAGAGCGCAAAATGGTACATTGCCCCTCGATTGAGAATGTCGACGCGCGACGCCAGGCGGAGCGCGATATTCTCATGAGAGCGGCAATATCATTTTGTGCTCGAATTACACACAAAATTTTCTCTGCAATCTTATAAAATGTATTTTTTATTTAAAAGATACTTGAAAAAATAATAATGGACGTTAATATTTACTTTAATGTTATAATTTTTGCAGCTTCAGAAATATCTGGAGGTGTACTTGAGAAATCACTCTCACTATTACATATTTCCATTATATTTTTGTATAGATTTTTTTAATTTTTTTTCTTATTATTTATTAATTATAGTTATATATTACTTTTAATTAATATTTTGTAGTTATTTTGAAATTTAATAAAATTAATATTGCACTTGATTACGATAAAATTAATAATTTTAGAGTTTGTTTATTTGTTACCATAGAAAATAGAAACAACGCCTACCCGATTTGTATTAATTAAATATACGTTGAGCGAGCGACAAAGTATTACTTTTCCGCTTTAAAGCGAAAAGTATAGTACTTTGTTGCTCGGCAACTAGAGTTCTCGGCAAATACACGTTTTGCGCTCTGTGAAGAGAGCGCAAAAGCCTACTTTCCACTAAGATTGTAGAAAAAAAACTTTTTTGTTCCAAATATTTCAAAAATTGCAACAATTTAAAGTTTATTTTTCAACATAATTAACTGTGGATGTTTTAATTTTGAGAAAAATTGATTGCGGATCATCATCGTGTAGTTCAGCCCAATTTCTACTTGGTGGTGATCTAATTAATTGAAAGTTAGCTCGTAGAATATTACCATTTTTCATATGAATATTTGACAAATTAAATATTTTACCATAATTTATTTTTTAAATAGGTAATAAAAATTTTGATTGCCAAATTGTAAACTAAGTTTTCGGTTTTTGATAAAGATTATTGATTTCTACGTTTTCTTAAAGATCCAATTGTTAGGGTATGATAGAAGTAAGTAAGTACCTAACTTTGGTCCTTTATGGGCGAATATATTCTACCTCTCAAAGGATTTTCTCCAGGGAACCAAGACGTTTCTTTATTGTTATTCTGGATATTATCTTTTATGAAAGTATCAGCTTTTAAAACATACATATATCAACATTTGTCACGATCACTTTTTCTATTATTTGTTATTTCAATTTACTTTTCCATGGTTTTTCTTTACACCAGCTATGAAAGGAGCATTCTGAGTGATTCACACGTATGTAGTGGAAATTGGATAGCCCTTCGACACCACTACTAACTTAAATAGAAGAAAGACTTTCATTTTGAAACACAGCCCCAGCTGTGTTGCACACAGCTCTTTTTCAATCGAAACAGCTTATTCAACCAAAAATTTATTGAGTCATTTTACTTGGAATATTAACTTGAATAACATTTCGCCAATAAAATGCATAACTGACTATATTATGCATCTTATAAACGTGAACATACATACATTCGTGTTTTATATTTAAAAATAAAACCATCTGGTCAAACAAAGAACAAAAAAAAAAAAAAGAACGAATCCTCTCTCTGAACGCCACACATCGCGATCGCGATTACTAAGAATCTCTTGCAAGTTTTATTATACAATAAATAAAATGAAAATTGTTGAACAGATCATCCGCATCGTCAAAAAATAGGCCAAACATGCCCATATGTCTGTACATACAAACTTAAAATAACATTGTGGTTAGCATTTTAAAATTTCACAATCTGTTCGAATCGATCAATTATCAACTGATGTGTATAGTTTTAAACGATAGAATTAAGTATTTTTCGTTCTTTTGATGTAAAATTTGGTTGTTTACAATTTTATATGTAAATAAATCAATGGTTGCGATCTTCTTTTGTTATATTATCGAGGCTGATACGTAATCTCTTCCTGGACCCCTATTCATCAAGTATGCTATGCTGTGCTATGCTATGCTATAATAAAGAACATACATATCAAGGAATAATTAGTTGAAATTTGACTCTGGAGAGGGTGGAGTAGTCGGGATTGTAGTTCCAAGGCCTGAGTTGGAAGAGGGGGCCCGTAGTGGTCGATAGGGGCCCGGGAAAAAGCAAAAACTTTTTTTTGCTTGTCATTTATTTTTTTCGAGAGAAATTTTTAAGAAATGTGCTTTATTCCCGGGACTCGTCATTTCTCGCCACGATCCTGTATATATGCATAATAAATTTTTTGTGAAATAACCAGACGGAACTTATTTTCTGAATAGACCTGATATTTCACCACTGACTATACGTAATGTTTTCGCCGATATCTGAAAACAACTATACATATTATATTGAATATAAAACTTACTTTTTTTCTATGTTAAATACCGTAAAAGTTTGCAAACATATTAAATAAAATTATTCACATAAAATTATTTTTAATCATCTGTAAATAGGTCAAAGACCTATTTATTTTTGTTTAACACAGTAATAATTTTAACAATACATCCAGTTGTGTCGGTTTGGTGCAAGAACATTTGACAAAGATATTAAATACACAGATGCATATGTACTCACTCAAGTGCAAAAAGAACGGATATAGTTGCAATTTATTATAAAATAATAAACACCTACGCATAAAAAAAATACGGGTAGAGAATTAACAGAGCAACTCAACGTCTCAAGTCAATGCAATGTAATGTTTACATCTTACAAGAAGTTTATTAAATTGGTTGCCTTTTATAGAAACTTACACGCGTTTACGGGTAGGTAGGTGCAAGCATATTTAGTAAGGTATAAGACCGTAAATATTTTATTAACAATTTTTATACATTTGCAATATATAATTGAAAATATAGACTGGTTCTCCTGTTTTTGTAGTCTTCTTCATTCAGTAAAATTAATGAAAGTTAATTTACCAGTTGCTTACTTATTCATAATTAGGAATCAAAATCCAATACCATTATTACCATAGACTAGTTTGTTAATTGCTGAACCATCCTGCGTGGTGATACTACACTTGAAGTGTTTGTGTTTTAAGTGGTCATAAACAGTTCGGCAATAAAAGTTTCAGTACATTCATGAAAAAATTCAATCTAGATTTTTAATTGACTGTCAACATACACAGGTTGTTAAAAATTGGATTTATCTGTCAAGAGCAGGGCTGGAAAAAATGGTTCATAGAAACCATTTGAAATAAAAAATGGAAAATGGTTTCCAAAAATGCATTTAAAATACAAAATGGAAAATGGTTTTGCTGAACATATTTAAAATTGAAAATGGAAAATAGTTATTTAAAATGGATTATAAAATGCAAAATTTTTACTTTAAATTTATTCTATAAATTTTTTATCATTTTATTTATATTAATTAAAAAATAAAAAATAAATAGTTAAGAAAATATCAAACGTACTGAAATTAAATACATAAAGGCAGTCTTTTGAGAAAATTTTGTAAAGTTTGTATGATTTGAAAACGAAACTTAACTCTTCAAATATTGTTACCTACTTAAAGAAATTGTAAAATTTAATACGACCTTGACGTGTTCAAACCTTGACGACGCTACGACTGCAACTTCTAAATAAAATTATGAAAATCATCTACTCGAAATACAAAAATATTTCTTATCGACGCGATGTGTCTTAAAGATAGTAGTAGACAACTTGAGTCAGAAAAGTTTGACTTAAGAGAACTGCAACTCTAGTAACAAATTTACCTCAAGTGTCATCGCAACTCGGGTTATAAAAAATTTGAGTAAATTAAACCAACTTACATTTAACTTACAATTTGTTAGACTTCAAGTCGTTCAATTCAAGTTCTATAATTAAATGTAATTTTAAATGTAAAATGGATTCAAATTTCCATTTTAAATACAAAATGGAAAATGGTTTGACCGAACTAATTTAAAATAGAAAATGCAAAATGCCATTTTGTATTTTAAATACATATTTAAAATGAAATCATTTTAAATAGTTCCCAGCCCTGGTCAAGAGGCTTGTTGATAAAGTTGTCCGGTACTATTAAAAGCTGACAACAGATTTATGAGACTTTCTGCATCACGGTTAACGCAGTTTTTCAAGTACACAAGATTCAAATTTTAAAGGCAAAGATTGTATTTCTTCCATTTTTTCATATTTTTAGTCACTCTCAACTCATATTGTGATTTATAAAAAAAAATTTCGCTATTGAAATAATAATTTTTTTTTTTAAAATGTTGAAACTTCGTGATAACTCTAGAACCACTGAAAAATCAAATTTTGCTCCTTTCAATGTTTTATTATATTATTTTGAGCCTAAATTCATGACTCTAATTCTAGTAGATATTAGAATGACAAATATTCTCATTGTTTTAGGTAACAACATTTATATGTATACATTAAAATTTGAAGAATTTGTACCCCATTTTTTGTCCAAATTAGTTGGATTAGCATACTTTCCTTGCTTATAACTACACGGAGAGAAAATTCCTATAAAAATTACTGTGCTCAGCACTACAATCGACGTGTAAAGGACGAACATATTAAATTCTGTAAGGTAAAAATATAAAGATTATAATTAATCATAAAAAATTTAAAGGATGGAATGTTCTTTTCGTAATATTATCTCCGTAAAATTTGTAAAACAGCACAGTAAAAAGTTCCATTACCGACAAAAAAATAATTTTTAATTGTGTTTATTAAAAAAATTTCCATGCTAACATGCTAATAATAGAAAGAAAAAAAACAGAAAGAAGGTTGGTTGTGTTGGGATCGCTCTAATGAAATGTACCTCAATCAGCGAGTTACATGGGTTACATGCGAACCATATAGGTGTGGACTGTGGAAGAAACTTTGTCAGACAGCTCGCACCAGGCACCTTGAAGCAGCTAGTTGTCAGTTGCTTTTACACTCTCTTAGGATGATGTCATCGTTTAATTCATCTTTTTGTTATTTACCTATCTTTAGTATATGTATTAGAATTATATTGTTAGCAATCATTTTTGTATACATGTTTTTACAGGTACAGTGCAACCAATATAAGGTCGCGAGTCAGATGCGCAAATGAAAGAGTACGACAACAAGAATTAAACTATAATATACATGCATAAGAGTGTGATAAAAGTTGTATTAGCACCACATTAAATTTTACCATGCTAGCACATATTTTTTATTTTGTTCGTCGATCGCGCACGGATTATAGGGGGGCATAGTAATTTTTCTGAAATTTTCTCTACAAAAATTATAGGATTTTTCTCTCCGTGTATAGCTTAACTTAATTAACTATAGTTTATGTGTTATAGAGGATTCATTGAGGGATCAAATATTTATTGAATGTAAAGTTTTGTGAGTATTATACTTTAGCAAAATATAAATGTCAAATACGGTGGAAGCGTTGGAAAGACAAAATTTTATATAGAAGATTTGTTGATTCAGACTGAAAATTTGGAGAATACTTTGAGAACATTGACTTTATAATTAAAGATGATGATTTTTATAAAAAAAACTTCAAACTTCAAAAAACATATTTTCACATTTCAAAGTATGTGATGCAGTAACTTGAGTTCTACTTGGTGATCCAATTGACCCAAATTATTTATAACAGTTCTTTTAAAAAATTTTGATCAAATGGTAGTTGATCGACACCTTTATTATCAAATCAAATATCAAATCAACTATTAACAATTAAACTAAAAATATACATTTTATTTTTAAATTTCATTTAATTCCCATTTTTATTTATAAATATGCTGTTAATTTTTAAAAACTAATACAAAAATGTGTAGAAAATGTTATTAGGTTATTTAAGTAATAAAGCATAAACCTATCAAATATATGTACACACTTGTATGTACAAATGCAAACTTATTAATATTATATTATGTATTTACACATCTATTTGCACAAAATATTTAAGAAAAAAAAATTATTAGTCAAGAGAAATCTACTAAACAAATAAGTATAATGTACATATTGTAATTTTATAATTGAAAATAAATATTATTTATATTTGTGTTTAAAAAAGTTAATAATACAAAATTAACCCTTCAACTAATTATAAAAAAATATTATCACGTGTAGAATTTCGCAAACAAAGGCTCATATTCTTCACTTCGTCAGACGACAAATAAAAGATTTTAAATTTTCTCAGTTAAGCGATTTGCAACACAGTTTCTACGCTAACATTATATAAGGGCATTGAACTTTTTGAATCTTTATATAACTATATATACTTACAATTAGTAAATATAGATTTTTCGCACTTTCTAGGATCAATAGTGATTTTTTAAAAATACACAGGGTTGTACTGTTGGTTTATTTAGCCTAACTCCTAGTAAGTTCGAGTTTGCTAGTTCTATGGCAAACATTAAACCTCCATCTGATCAGCGTGATTAGCCGTAGAATCGCTCGCACTGTTGTAAATTTTAATTTGTAGTATTTAACCCAAACTAAAATTCAAGTGGGTCATAATTTCTGTACGATAAAAGTCAAGCATACTCACCAAAATAAATAAATAAATAAAGGGACGTGAAGAATTTTGAAAATTATTGCTTTTTCCAAGAGACTGAATCTCAGTCAAGAATAGTCCGATAATGATTTTGATTAGAGACCATTTGAAAGCTTGAAATGTCTAATTTTTGATGGTGAATTCGCCTAACAGAACACTATTCATTTTGATTTGTTATTTAAAAAGCTAACTGCTAGTGGAAATACAATAAAATTGACTTTTAATTTTTAAACGATCAAATTACAAAAATTTTGATGCTTTTAATGTTTTCTAGTTAACCGTGGATACACCAATTACACGGCCTGTCCAAAAAACACATTTAAGAAGATGTAAAAATTTAGATAATATTAAATTTCCTTTTCAATTGACTGTCAATTTTGCTCGGTCCTTTTACATTTATAACATCTAGTCGATTAATTTTTTTATGTTATCTTTAAACTATTGTGTTCCAGTTCTTTTTTATCCAACATTGAAAAAAAATCAATAACTATAATTATTACATAATTTATATTGTTGTGTTAAGTCATATACAGCTCTAATCAGGCGGACAATCAGTGTTAATTTCCTTCAAAAGAAAGCTGTCAACTGCAAAAATTTCTTAATTATTACATCATATTTGTTATAGATATGATCTAAATGTACAATACATTTTTTATACATTTTTTCTGCTACATGTTAGTAAAAATAGCAAAGCATTTTGATTTAATTTATTGTTGTTAGAAAAAACTAGGTTAAATTAGATTATGTTGTTCGTTGCAGACACACATACAAAATTGATAGTTTAACAATAACTAATAAAGATGTTTCATTTGGAAGTAACTTAATCAATAATAATTAAAAGTAATTATGTTAGTATTTAATTAATGAATAAATGAAGTCATTTAAAGCAGAAATTAACAATGAAATTGTTAAATATATTTGTGTGAGTCGTATTTTAATTAATTTCTAGTTTTAAAGTATGTAAAAGTGCTATTGTGATTGACTGTGTTTAAATATTAACTAATTGTTTGATTTGAGAAAAGTGGTCTATATGATGTCATCAAATGTATTTAATTACTTATCAAATTCGCAGTTTTAGGTAACAGAAGCTTGACCGCTATTTTTTGCTACGCTTTTGTTATTGCAATTTTCATTTGATAAAATCAAAAATTAAAAATTGTACATGTTGGAAAATGGAAAACTTCATCGCACATTTTTTTCGAATTTATTGATCTTTTTTCTTAGTAAACTGAATAAAGAATATTTCTCGAGTTCAATATTTTAATCTCGGGCGCACTGCGTAGCTACCGCTGTTAAATAGAGTTCTATTATATACCTAGGTGTGTCTAATATTGGCCCTGGGATAAAAAAAATTCAGTTAGGTTGAGCATAATTTTTCACAAAAATATTGTATCGATAATATTCAAATTTTATTTGCTTTTTTTATAACTGTGGGTGGCCCGTCAATAAAATTTTTTTTTTTTTGATAATTTTTTCTTTTTAACAAAAAAACGAATATTTCATTGAAAGAAAATAAAGACTTTTTAGTGAAAATGATACATTTTAAAAAATTTAATAAAAAAAAATACATATGCTTTGTTTGCGGATCGGCTCATATATACCGGCCTGTATATCGGATATAGTAGATTTTTGACAAATCATGTTCACCGCAAATGACGTTTTGGAACTTTAGCTGTAAATTTTTTGTTTTTCAATATTTCTTATAATAAAAATTAATTTAAGTAGGTACTTAACGATAAATAATGAAAAATAATGAAATTTTGCTGTTCTTTCTCATTGCAAGTCCATATAACCGGTTAAAATAGTTCTATTGGGATATGTACGCACACGAAGTTGTGAATTAATATCACTAACGTCAGTATTAGAGTGGTGTTGGTTGGTGTTCTTTCTTTCCATACTAGCTGTACCGAACAGGCTTAGTACCGAATAGAGTAACAAGGACGTACATGCGCATGGTATGTTTATATTGGTGAGTTGTGAACAAAATAATGAAAAAATAACATACGAGTATTTGCATAATTTTTTTACATTATCGCAGTGAATCGTCTTCAAGTTGCGTGGAGCTTTTGTTTATACAATGTATATAATTGTTATTAAAATCGTAAGAGTTTTTATTTTTGTATAATATTAAGTATGGATGAATCCAACTATGATGTAATTCAAATATAGCAGTGAATTTCGACGCATACTTTTACATCGATTTTACAGTAATTTTTTCATACGAATCAGCATATTCCAAATAATAAGTACATAAAATTGGAAAATTTTCCAAGAAGGAAATTATTTCCCTGATGGAACTATGTTAAAGTAATTGAAATATTTAATATTTATATGTATTATGTATTAGACGATGTAAACGTTTTTATACATATAATATTATGTATACTTGTTTTGATAGAATATTTTATTTTAAATCATTCAATAATTAATAAGAATTAAATTGAAAGAAAAAACAGTGTCAAGAACACTAGAATAACGCACAACAATACGTTACATAATTAATATATTACTAATGTTTATTGAAACACGTTTTACTGATTAATAAAAAAATTTCTTTTAAAAAGATGCAAAATTGAAAGTGAAATTACATATAAATAAATAAATCTTATTTCCATTTTAACAATTTTTATTTTTTTCGATATTTGGGTGTTAACTATTTTGAATTTTCACTTTTTTAATTTCTGGATTTATGAGTCTTACACTGAAAATGCAAAGTTAGAGCATGATCTAAGAAAACATTTTGTTTCCGTAAAAAAAGAATCTTCGCATTGACATAATCAGAATCATTGAAGAAGATATATACGGTGTGTTCAAAAAGTAAGGTGACTTTATGTTTTTATCAAAGACCTTTTATTTATTCATCAATATTCATGTTGTTCCCTTTAAAGTAATCCCCGTAACATACAATACACTTGTGCCAACGCATTTTCTAATCCTCGAAGCACTTCTGATATGCACTTTTTGGTATAGCCTTGAGCTCTTCCGGCGATGCAGTTTTTATCTTCTTAATCGTTGCAAATCTCCATCCTTTCATGGGTTTTGTCAGTTTTGGGAACAGAAAAGAGTCGCAGGGGCTAAATCCGGTGAATATGGTAGCTGAGGCATGATTATGGTTTTGTTTTTGGGTAAAAAACCACGCATAAGCAACGATAAGTGAGCAAGTGCTTATCGTGATGAAAAAGCCATGAATTGTTTTCCCAAAATTCCGGACGTTTTTTTTCATATCACTTCTCGCAAACGGTGTATGACTTCAAGTTAATACTCAACAACTTCTCTAATAGTGATTCGACGATTTCCCAATACCATTTTCTCCACTTTTTCAACGTTTTCATCAGTTCTTGACGTGCTAGGGTGTCCAGAGCGAGGTTCGTCATTGTCATCTTCTCGGCCTTCTTGGAAGAGCTTGTAATACTTATAAACATTTTTTTTACTCAGAGTAGACTCACCGTATACCACTGTTAACATTTCGAGTATTTTGAAGCACTTAATTCCATTTTTCACACAAAATTTGATGCAAATCCTTTGATCCATTTTTTTCGACAGCAGAAAATCGCCGAGCACACCAAACACTTCTAACCTTTATGCCTCTCACAAATGAGCAAAGAATGCTATATAGCTGAAACTGTGAACATATGTTCGGGATGAGTGTACTAACGCAACAAAATAAAAAAATCGAAAAGCGAATGTACGTAGCCCGAGAAATTTGAAAAGTCACCTTACTTTTTGAACACACCTCGTATTCTGCTGTAACTTGGACTTATTATCATGGTTTTATATTTTATTCATAAAGCTACAAATTGTTTCGATTGAAGTGTAACATTGAACTACTGTTGTGGTGTAAAGTAAATGTAAAAATGATCTAAATTATAGATACTGAATATTGGATTCAGTGACGCAATTACAATGGAGCAAGTGGAGCAGTCACTCCAGGCCGCAGGACAAAAAGGATGTAACAGTAAAAATTAAAAAAAAAAAAAAAAAAAAACTTGAAAGATTCCTGAAACGCCAAGATGCAGGTAATATCCCCCAAGTATTCGTCATTAAGATGCAAGTATGTAGCTACTAAGTGTTATCAGCCCTAGTGTTACCAGAGGCTGTTTATTACTCCTTACATTACGTGTTTCCACAGCAACTGCATAGCAAAATCCTTTCCTACTCAAACATGGTTATCTCGAAATTACATTTTTTAAACTTAGAGAACACAAAATTCGGGCACTTTAATTTTAAATAGAACTCTTTTAGCATGGGATCATTTCCACCCTTAGTTGGAATAACATTTGGTCGTGTAAAATGAAATGTCGTTTTAACGCCTTTAGTACCGCCATATATTCCAATATTTTAGATAAAAAATTTAATATCTCTATAAGTATAATTGCAAGTTTGGTAAATTTTGCTTAATTTATTTACAATATGCTCAGTCTTTAATGTACAGCCTTCAGAAAGGGGTTAATACTACTTGTTCTACCAAGTACTTAATTCAGATAAATATCGACCCTTTCTTAAGTATTAGAGAAATGTTTAAAAGCCATTCTTTAATTTTAATTAGAATTCTTGTAGCCTGGAATCGTTTCCACCCTTAGTTGGATTAACTTTTGGTCGTATAATATGAAATGTCGTAAAACGACCACTTGGTCTACCAAGTAATTCAGATAAATATACATATTTTCTTAAGCATTAGAGAAATGTTTAAAAGCACTTCTTTAATTTTAAATAGAAGTCTTCTAAGCTAGAATCATTTCTACTGTTAATTGGAATAACATTAGATCGTGTAATATGAAATGTCGTTTTCCGACCACTTGATCTACCATACGTCGTTCAGATAAATATCGACACTTTTGTAAGCATTAGAGAAATGTTTACTAATGATTGTTTACACTAGTGCTCCAATTGAAAGAAAAATGGGTATGTATTGGTCATACGGATATAAAAAAAAAAAAACTGAATAAAGAAAATATTGTTCTGTTTAAAAAAAAAAAAATCGGAGAAATTATCAATCTTTGAACAAAGAAATCATTGTGAGAGTGTACGAACTCTCAGACACTTAGAATCTTTCGAGCATTTAAACAAATTTACATATTAGGAAATGTTTAGATGCATCAAAAATAATATGTATTTTCTAACAATTTAGTTGGAGTATTGAAGCTGCATAGGTAGATCTAGTCGACAAAAGAACTTTATTTTACAAACTATAGAGCTACGCTATAGTTAGCTATTGCAACTGAACAAGTAAGCAACAAGTGTTTTGTGTTGGCTCTCAAAAACAAATACATACAATTGCGCCGTGTATGTACATATATGTACATATGTATGTTCAGTCAGTCATATAAAACCTACACAATTGCAATCATTATGTATATTGTTTCGGGCATTTTCAAATGATGACATTTTATACGAATAAGAAGATTGCAGTGCACTTTATATTGGTGTGGTATATATTTTCGTTGGTTCTCTTTTACCGGCTAACAATAAGTACCAATGTAGTTTATGGAATATTTGAAAATGAATACATCATATCAATTGTATCTGAACATTTTTTATTTGATACTAGCTGTACCCGCGACATCGTTCGCAGGACGCATTGTTATAAAATCAGTGAGAAGTATATGTATATAAGTGTAATAATTATATAGAACTTGAATAGAACAATAATTTTTGCGTAATGCATGAAGGAGACATTTTCCCGGAGTAAAAAGTATCTTAAATGTTGCCCTAGGTAATAAGTTATCACCACACCAAATTTCATAAAAATCCGTTTAATAGTTTTTGCGTAGTGTGTGCACATGCTCAAAATGGTTTTTCTATTCTCCCGTGGGAATGAGACATTTTTCCGGAGTAAAAAGTATCTTAGATGTTGACCCAGATAATAATTTATTATAATCACACCAAATTTCATTAAAATCCGTTCAGTAGTTTTTGCGTGATGCGTGAACAGACAGACAAAAATTTTAAAAATCGCTGTTTTGATATCTATATCAATAAGTATTTACAGTACCAGTACAATTTTCAAAAAATATTCTATTTACAGAAATGGTCTCGTTACAGTTTTATTATATGTATAGATTTCCTCGCCAAGATGTTGATGCGTTGAAGTTTTCTGCTTTTGAAGCAAAAAGTCTTTTTTTATTGCAATGAAATCAATTAAACTTAATGATTAATCAATATTTCTTTCAAAAAATTTTTATAATTCATTATATTGATCGGAACCTATTTGTGGTTCTAAAAAATAACTAAAACACGAAAAATGGTTGTAGGAAAAGCGCATTAACAATGAATTAATTTTTCAGGATAAAAGCAGGCTAAAAAGTTTATTCAAGATCCATCCATTAGTAGAATTTAAGTAAGGTATCGTTGACGAGATTTCTAACAAGATATTACTGAATTAATTTCTACAACTCGTAAGTTGTATGTATATACTATTGAACTAGTTAAAGATGCAGATTTTGTGACGAAGAAGTAGAGACATCTACAGATATATTCTGTGAATGCAAAGCTTTCGTATTTAGAAGACTAAACTGTTTAGGAATAGTTATACTCAATCTAAAGGAAGTACATGCAATGCTTCATAAAGTAATACACCAATACCTCAATTTGCGTCGTGGTTAAAAAGTGGTTCAAAAAATTTCGAAAAAAAATTAAAGACTCAAACCCAAAACAACGCAACTTCGAAAATCTAACGACGCACAGTGAAAATTAGTACTACTTCAGCAACGATGCAACTTCGAAAAAACGCAAAACGAAACGACGCAAAGCGAGATATTGGTGTACTACAATTTACTAAGGTTTCTTGCCTCAATCCCACGGGATTGAGAGGTTTTTGCAGGATAGAAAGCTTGTGTTCTTTTTCGTCTCCTCTATTAACAATATACATTAATCATCCGCTTTGTAATAGTCAACCATCGTAATTGAATACATTTTCCCTTAAGAATGAAATATTTTCCTGGATTAAATGTTTGTGCAAAGTTTTTGAGTTAACTGTTTAAGCTTTTGAGGCGTGAAAACAAGCCAAACAAAAAAAACTCGCTTTCGCATTTATAATATTAAGTAGTTAGGATTAATTCTTTTTGTGTAAGTAATATAAAACAACCTCTTGCTAATTTAGACCCACCCTAAGCGCCAACTTCAGACAACTTACCGTTTAAACGTGTGATAGACTTTAAGTGTGGCACATTTACATAAAAATTTTGATATAAAATAAATTATTAATTCAATTATACTTGCCTATCAAGTTTAAATTGTTGTTAAAGGCATGTGAAAATTTTTTTTTTACGTGGGATAATATAATAAAAACTGAATGAATCGTATCAATCATTCTGTCTTGAAATATCTTATTTCGCAAAGTTAGCGTCAAAAATTCCTCAGCCACGTAATACGCACCACGCACATAATTGTAGAAAAAATTGTTGATTAAACAAAAAAAATCAACTTTTTCACTTTTTTCTCTAAATAGAGAATTTATTTATTACAAATGTTAGTTTTAAATTTCACTTACGCATTCATTTAAGTAATATTTTGAAAGATTTTTTTCTATCTAACATTGTGAATACATTAACATACTTCAAAAAAACATTTTATTAAAATATTCTAAACATGAAATAAATTTATTAAAATTAACTATACATAAGTCCTATCTATTCGAAAACTTGATTTTTGTATATATTTATTTAATATAACAATAGTTTGATAATGATATTTATTAGTCAGAAGTTCAGTGTGTTTCTCGTATCAAAATATTTGTTGTGTTTAAGTCAGAAGACTAATTCTTCATGACCTTGATAAACGAAAATTGGATAAAGTAAGAAAATTATATGGGTAAATATAATTATTATAAAGTAAGAAAATTATATGGGTAAATATAATTATCAAGTTCCGTGATCTTTATCCCTTAAAATCTCCCCAGTATGCGAAATGCGAGGATCTCAGTATGAGAGAGAATTTTCTTTGTCTAGGCTTTTATAGCTGAGGCTGTCCCGTTCTGCACCTATGGGGTCATTGCTTTTGTGTATGTTGTTTTCTAAATTTTTTGCTGCAAGAATCAAAATTTGTGCAGTGCAGATGCACGTCAGCATCTATTGAATTTAATTCAACTTAATTTATTCTATAATAATATTTCTGTTACTCAGGGCCGGATTTTCTTGGTAGCCTCTGGGTATTTCCCATGTGGTGTAGGGATGATCGATATTAGAAAAACATCGATGTTGACATCGATGTTAACATCGATTCAAGAGTATCTATATACGATATATATCGAAAGAAAGACATCGATGTTTATGTAGCAAAATAAACAACCATTATAATCTATTATTTTATTTATTAAAAATTAACATTGCCAGTATTTATTTGATACACTTTGCAGAAAAAGTCACTTTGTTAGAAGTTTCCCTTTTAATTTGTTCCTTTGTTGATGCAAATGCTGCCCAGCTTTTGAAAAAAGTCTCTCTGAAGCTGTTGAAGTTACTGTGAAATACAAATATTTAATGGCAATTTTTTTCAAGTTTGGATAAGTGGATCCTAGAACTTGCCATAAATGTAATGGATCTTATTTTAAATCAGCTACAGGACTTTTTAAATACTGGATAGGTTAGGCTAATATCGATGTTTCGATATTATTATCGTAACATCGATGTGTCGATGTTATCGAGGACATAACATCCATGTTTTCCCCCTAAGCATCGATGTTTTTCTACCATCGATGAATATCGATCATCCCTAATGTGGTGCTCCTGAATTGTTTTGTGGAAGGCCCTCTGGGCATATTCCTTCTATTTTTATTCTTGATATTGTGCAAGCTCCTATTGCGTTGAGGTCTCAAGGCACGTACCGCAAGTGTCCTTATGTAAATCCATTTCTGCTATTACTGAGAGAGTCGCTCTTGTACTTTTATATAGGTCAAATCAACTAAAAATGTTTGACATCATCAAAAAAATGCAAGCAAAATCAGACGTACCTAGTTTTCTATTCTTTTTCTTTTTTTTCTATATTAGTATAACTATAGTAACTTAAGGTTGTACGTTTAATTTTGCTTCATTTGTTAATGACGTCCGACTCCGATTTCTATTTGTAAGTTAGTGAGGAAAAGAAACTGAGCCGCACTTATTTGAATTTGACTGTAGTAAAGTTAATTCAAACATTAAAATGGAAACGCAGATATTGCAATTAGTCCCTTCAAAATCATATTTATCGTACAATATGAAATATGATAAACATATGGTCTGAAATCTAATTTTTTTAAAATTCTGCAAAAAAACAGCAATTTTTTTTTCTGTTCATTTAACAGTAAGTTGTTCTATATTAAACAAAATCCTGTTTAGATTTTTATAAAAAAATTTTTGTCAATTGTTCAGGAAAGCGTGCTTCAAACTTTAGACAATTAAGTCATATACAATTTTAACTGAATTTTTTGATAAAAGTTTTGTAGTAACTTTTAAGGTATAGTAAAGAATAGTGTTGGTTTGTCATCTTTATTGGGATATCATTATTTGGCTCAGTACGTTTGAATATTTAATCAAGATTGTTGTTATTTAAGTATTTATATTTTTCCTTGTCGTATAATTGGTTGGTTGTTACCAAAATTATTATTAAGTAATAATTTTCTTGGTAACAAGCCAGTAAAATGAGATTATAATATAAATATTGATTAAAGGATTATTCGGTAATTTTGAATTCGGTGAAATTTGTGAGTTTTAAGCTTACATTTTTAAACGTATTTGTTTATTATATAAATTATGATATGCAAGTATTCATGCGAAATTGGTAGTATTAATAAATAATAAAACGTAAAGTTATCTTTTGCATTTGGGATTTTGTTTTTCAAATCCAAAAAAGAGTATTAGACTATTACGCTTGAAAGTCCTGGTGTACTGAGGTTTGTACTTTTATGAGCGGCCCTTTCATTAAGGCATTAAGTATATTTAGCTGACTTACCAACAAATCGGTCTTCTTTCTCTTTGAGAATTTTTTTTTATGAACACGGAAAAAGCAAATAAAGTGAGATTTTAAGGATTTGTTCTACATACGAGTATATTTAGGTATTTATACAAAAAAATTGTTGGATGAAAAAAACAAAACAAAGCATAAAATTGCAACCCAAACGCGATTATCTCAAAACTCTTAAATTATGGATAAAGAAATTTTATCTTGTTATTTGAGAGTGAAGATTTTTTAGTAAGGCTGGTCGTCCATTGGTTGCGAACAACTGCGATATTTGATTCAGACGATTACGCACGTTTGTCGTTCGTCCGAAGTGATATGTCTACTGTCCGTCCATTAGCCCAATGTTCGTGAGTATTTTTCTTTTTCTCAAGCTATAGATGCTATAAAAATACGTAAAAAACAATTTATGGCACGTAATATGCAAAGGTATACAGTTATAATTGTAATTTACCTTCAGTTTCATTTCAATAAAAATAAAAATCTCATGGAACGGACTTCATCGCGCGATAAAATCCAAACAAAATTGGATCTGTTCGCACGTCGCAATTATACGCACGGAAACGGACGAACGAGACGCTTTCAATGGACGAGGATGTATAGCTTCACAGCTGTTTGGATCGTTCGTCCGTTTTCATGCGTATTCGTCCAGTCCGAATTAAATATCGCACGTTTCCGCATCCAAAGGACGACCAGCCTAAGTCAGTTAGATATATCGCGTTAAATAAGTAACTTAATAATTAAGTAAATAAGTAACTTACAGCTGAGATTCTGTATTGAAAATCTTAGGATATCTCCACGAAAAAAACTAGATTTATGTAAGCATATGAGGTGTATTACGTTTTTTTTTTTTTTTTTATTAAAATTGGGGTACTGCTGCCGGTGGATGGCGCGGTCAGCAGCACCCGGCGGCATCGCCAACTGAGGGCATGCGCCGCCAAACACGATATAAATAAAAACAACACGTAAAGACAGGGACACATAAATGCACTAGACAACGGACAAAACATACACATAATAAAATCCATCGATGGGCCCTGCCATCCCAGGGCTTCATAAAGAGCGGACAGTCCTTGGGGGCGGTACATTAAGTACCAGCCAGAACGTCCGGTCACCAAGGACTGAAAACCAACGATGAAACTCCGAGGTGTAAAGGGCCTCGGAGTGGAGAATACTGCGTAAAAGTATCACAGATCACAAGATCACAGTAATATCATAAGAAAGAAAGGAAAGAAAAATAAGAGGAAAATCTTATTACGTCACTGGGGAGCCACAGGCCGACCAGTGCCGCAATAAGTAGTTAAAAAGCAATACCGCTGAAGGGTCACAACAGCAAGCCCACAGCGGCACAACAAAATATTACAGATAAGAATAAAAAAAATTAATGTAACAGCTCGGGTGGAAAAGGCACTCAGTGGTACATCGTTAAAACAAAACAGATTAAAAACAATCTTATTAAAAAATAAAACCCACAATATCACAGATTTCAAAATTTCTTGCTCTGTGACACGATTCCGCTCCCCATAGTCTCGACAATTCCGAAATAGCTTCGTCAACACCTAGGAACTCATATTACGTCTTTATTCTCAGTATTATACAGAATAATTTGGAATCAAACTGTAAGGTAAAAATAACAATATAAATAAACGTGAAAAAGAATGACAAGTTAAAAGGTGTAAAATATTTAAGCAATATGTATCGTACAGCGTGTTCCAGTTTAATTACAGGATGGAGCTTCAATTTTCTTCGAAATTGGGCAGTTAAAAAGTTGGTGTTTTTGTTGAGTTATGTTTAATACAAAAATATATATTACAGACTTTAAAGATAGATATAAATTATCCCAAACTCTGTTACTTATTGGTTACTCGGTAAGATACATATTTCGTTCGAGCTAGAAAATAAATCTATAACTTCTGCATGCGCTGGGTCCCAACGAGAATGGGAATTCTGAAACTGAAAATGGTTAAGAATAACGAATTTTTACACGGGAATGAAAGCAGACGGGAACGAAATTAGTAATAATAAATCCTGAATAAAAATCTGAGTCCTATCGGGAATGGGATCGAAACTGGTAAATGGGGCGAAAGTAGAACTGGGCGGAATTTGAAATTTTTTTGAGGATTGGGACTAGCAAATCGAAAATGGTGTGTGCGAGATATCTTTACACAATTACTTCTTACAGCATAAACTCTTTTTATGTGATCTTTTAAATTTTTCTTTTTTTTTAATGTCCATCAAAGTGCATAGGTAATGAGAATGGACAGTAAGAAAAAGTAAGAAATTTGAACATTAATTTGTGGTAAAATTAGTTATTGATTGCTTTTAAGCATTTTATCAGTACATTCATAAAAGTTCTTTACATATGTATGTATTACAATTTTTGTAGTATTATGAAAATGAAATAATATAAGTATTTAAAAATGTTCCTATGTGTAAACTATTCCTTTAACTTGTTTAGAAAAGCAGTTTCTAGGGATATCATGAGTTATGTATTTTTTATATTTTTTTTACAATCCGGAACGAACTCTTTTTATGGCTATTTATGAAGTTTTTAAATATTTTTTTTGTGCAATTTTTTTATGTGGTCCTTTCACACCGCATAAAAAGAGAATATGCTGTAGTTCTAATAAAGTTCATTGTTAACCTTTTGAGAATTTTGATAAAAAATCGTTATTATTGATTAGAATCTTGTTTTAAAATAATGATAGAGAAAGGGACGTCTTCTTAATAGTCTCATTCTGGTTGATATTGATCCGTAATCAAAAAAGATTGCCGACGTTCGGTATAGACTTTGTGTGTCATTAAGGTTGAGACACACGGTATATATGTAACAAAATAATAAACTAGAGTAATAATCAACTACATAAACTGTACAAGCCCACACCACGTTCCAATGTAACATATTTATAATAGAGTGTGATCATATGTTTATTATAAAGAGGATACAATACATTATTTAATACCTACACAATGACATTTTATTTTAATGTTGTGTGTAATAATTGTTTGTCTTTAATTTTTGTATAAAAATAATATGTTTGGTCATTCCTTTAATTTTTTTTTTATTTGTTGGTTTACTAACAAGTAAGACAATTGGTTTACATAAATTAGAAAATTTTGACAGTAAATCGAGTGAGTAATTAATTGTCGCATTGAGTTCATTCATTGTTAAAAAAGAAAATTTGTTATTTAAACAAATACGGGGCGGAATCTATAAATTTGGTCATAAATTGTTTCAGCAAATTATTCTTTCTTTCTCCTTAGTGTTGATTTTAAGTGTGAAATTACGCAATACGTACGCATTGGTTTTTATATATTCAGGCCCGACGAGAGGGTGGGGCAGCCGGGGTTATAGCCATGGGGCCCGGGCTGGAAGAGGGGGCCCGTAGCGGTCAATAGGGGCCCGGGAAAAAGTAAAATCAGCTTTTTTTTACTCATCATTTATTTTTCGGGGAGATATTTTTATGAAATGTGCCCCTTTTCTTGGGGCCCGCCATTTCTCTCCACGGCCCTGTATATATTTGTAAAAATTTCAAAAAAGTTTGATGTAAAGCAGTTGGATAGTTACCGACTTGAGACATAGAATCAAGTTTTAAATTAAGATTACTATGTAAAATATTTAATTAACGTAACAAACATAGCTTACAAGAAAATATATCCAAAAATTTCAAAAATTATTTAGACTTCACTGCATTGTAGATCTTACTAAAATAAATAACGAGTCACATTCCGTTTATGCTCTTAAACGGTTTGAGGGGATGAAATTCGCCCTTTCGAAAACTAGGGTTTTTTTTTCAATTTCACAAGAGCTTGTATAGAGCACTTGTAAATTGTTTCTTATATAAGATTTTTATTATCCTATAAAAATTAAGATTAAAAATTCATTGAAGTTTCAACCGTCACCACAACCTCTTGATGGTTATCCAGTATTTTTTTGGTAAAAGCGAAGATTGCTATGTGCTAATAAAAGAGTTCTAATACGATTACCATGAAATTGTTTATTGCGTAAATTACTATCTAGGTAAGCTATGTTTTACATACAGCTGTGCATAATTTTGTACTTTACACACGCTTGTGTGTAAATGGCCATAGCTTACTATACTTTTATTAATTTTTGTATTGTATATTAGATTAAAACCTGTACAAAATTTTTACAAAACAATTGAATGTTGGCATTTGTTGTTAATAAATTTCAAGTTCTACATAATTTTAATATTCGCTCTAAGTTTATATTATTTATTGTGAATTTCATACTAGTCGTAGATAACGTATAGTATGTAACTGGACTGTAAGGCATATTACACACTTACGCAATTAAACTCTCGCCGCTGCGTGGTTCTTGCGTAACTTTTTCGTTCGTGTCTAATATGCAACTTACAACCTCAATTACGATATTTGCCTTTGTATAAATACATTCTTTGTAAATAATAATTTTGGGAAGAATTTTAATTATATGTGTAATTATATGACCAAAGAATCTTGCATTCTTACCGACATGTTAGTCAAATTACACATATCCTTTTTCTTAATCCGATTGTCGAAAGCTATTACCGAATTCGAGTGTCTGAAATTCGAAAAGATATAAGTTTTGTATTAACTATCACGCACATATGATTCGAAATCAGATCAGGCAACAACTATCTGGGATTAAGGTCGGATATATGTGATTGAGCTACCTACTTATCGAATGTGTGTTCAAGTGTTTGATTTATAAACAAAATTCTAATATTCTTTTCCGTTTATTTGCCAATTAACTAGATCAGGGGAAATTCCATTTTTAATTTAAAATATCATTAATTTATAAAGCATTAATTTAACAGACGTATAGTTTCTGTAACATAAAATATATATATTGTACTTGCTTGTGTTCTGAGTTACTTATTAAAAGTAAATTATATGCAGTATACTTACTTTTTTCGGTCGTGAATGATTCATCTAATTTTAAATTAATTTGGCAGACACACAGATCAAATTAATTGATGAAAAATTACACTGAAATGAGAAAGAAATATTATTATTATTATTAGTATTACTTTGTTAAATAAGTCTGGACAAGATAATTACAACTGATTTGAAACAATTAACACATTGACACTTTTCTAACCATACATATATAGAAAAATTCTCAATGATATAGGGTGCACCAATTTAATTTGGTGCAAGCATTTTTATTTGAATTTAAAAAAAATTTATTTGAATTTAAAAATTCCTCGTAAAAAACTTAAACCTTTTAAGTTAAAACTTTTATAGCAAGGGTAGCTCTGCATGAGAGTGAAATGAAATCTGTAATACGAGATTGCGAGAGTGCCATGACATCTGTAATCAAGAGCGAAAACAATAATGTTTTGGCTGTAATGAAATTTACCATGGTTTTAAGATGAAACAAACGCTAGTGGTTAGTTGATCATTGCCTTAAGTAATTAATCTATACATATAATAAAACTATAACGAGACCATTTCTGTACATGGAATATTTTTTGAAAATTGTACTGGTACTGTAAATAGTTATCGATGTAGATATCAAAAAAACGATTTTTAAAATTTTTGTCTGTCTGTCTGTCTGTCTGTCTGTGTGTCTGTTCACGCATTACGCAAAAACTATTGGACGGATTTTAATGAAATTTGGTATGCTGATAAGTTATTACCTGGGTCAACATCCAAGATACTTTTTACTCCGGGAGAATGTCTCATTCCTACGGGAAAATAGAAAAATCATTTTGAGCATGTGCAGGCATTAAGCAAAAATTATTGTTCTAAGCAAGTTCTGTGTAATTATTACACTTATATACTTCTCATTAAGTTTATGACAATGCGTTTCACGAACGACGTCGCGGGTATGGCTCGTATTTCATATTGTTCAAATTATTTAATTTATCCCATTTAAATATGATGTTAATAATAATAAAAATAAATATGCATTTTACAATCTAAGATTATTCTTACGATTAAATTAATATTTCTATTCCTTAAAAATTAGATAATAATTATGTTTTTAAAAATTAGATAATAATTATGTATTTAAAAATTAGATAATAGTTTGTTTCTAATATTTTAAGATTATGGCCTGAAGAAGAGATTTATATTCTCGAAACGTACGTAGCCAATAAAAAAACAAAGAAAACTTTTTGATGTAACTTGGTGATCATTTATTCCAAAATATTCCTTATAATTATTATCTAAAAATCACCTAAACCTTCCTTATATTAAAAATTAGATAAAAGTAACCTCATTTTACATAATTCTTTGTTATTACCTCAGTTAATTTCTGTCCTTTTCAGACTACTAAAATTAAACTAAACCAACTGATTTTTACCTGCTGGCATTTAATTGTGAACTTGGTTTGAAAATAATTTATTATTATTTGTTTCCCGCATTTTTCTTATTAGCTTCGTACGTTCATCTATAACCGTGACTCGTTCAATCAAGTTTTATCTATAGAATATGTTACTTCGAATCAGTTACAAAATTGCCATAAAAGTTTTCACTTCGGTTGTGTAGTTTTAAAAGCACACTTACAATTTTTTTATGGTGGTAGCGCCGACAATTAAACCTTTCACGATTTTTAAATTTTGCTACATATATATAAAGCGAGAAAACAGTATCAGTTGATTGGACAAATCCATTGGATAAATCTCGACAAAATTATACACTATGGAAGCCACTAATAAGGCATTTGTGGATAATAAAGCCTATATTTGATAAGTATGCTAGCCCATTCTAAATACAAACTAAAGTGGATGCCTATAAAGTTGGGTCTTATTACCCACAGTACCTTATTTGTCTTTTTGATTATGCTTGCTTCAAAAGTTTAAGCTAATTTAAGCTAATGTAATAAAGAAGATATGTATTAACGGCATGGTACAGTTTTAAAAAAGAAATTATTTACTAAATCATTCATTTTATGTCGATAATATCTGGAATTACCATATACAGATTTGAAACTCATTGATTTGGAACCAGACAAGCGTTAAATGACGTTAATTGTTCGTAATTCTTCATAGTATTTATAGTTCTTTGTTCTTATGCTGGTATTGAACAATCAGTTTTTTTTGAAAAAGATTTATCGATTTATATGTATTTTACATTCATAAAATTGTCTTAAATAACCGGTTCACGTTATATAAATATAATAAATAGAACTATAGATAATAAATGCTTTTTTGATTGTAATATGTAATTGCATTAATTAGTTGAATGAACTTTATGTACACAGAACAATTCGAAAGATATTATTGTGTGTAGCATCTTATCCATTGCAGTAATCAGCTGGCAAGTTGACTATATTACCACGGGTTGTGTGTGTATGTACTGTATAGATATACGACTCATACAGTATCGGACAGTAGAATCAAAACCACTATAATATTTGTTAATTTATACAAACTTTAAAAACTACAAACAAGGATTATCTTTTTGGTTAGTTAAAAATTTTAGCCATCGTTCTTTCTCGTTCTGAAAATGGACATTTTAAAAGTAAAATGTTCAATTTCCAAAAATACTGCAATTAAAAAAACTATTCGGAAAGATTACAAAGAACTAAAATGTATTTTGCGATTTTAGAAGTGAATGTGGATGCATTTTTAAGGAAGTTGTCAGAAAAAAGTTGTTGCAAATTAAAATTTTATAAATTTATTAATCTTGATTCCAATTAGGTACCCTCTTTTTGGTACTGTTTAGACGAAATTTGATATTGGAGATAGATAATGATAATCCAAAATCAGACTAAACGGATCAGAAAACAAAATTTTCGAGATAATTTCTCATATTGGAAACTTTTTTAAGTCTTGTTTCCGCAATAGTGAGTGGCGAAGTGGTATTCCAATTATTATTACTTTACGATCCGATGACGTAATACAGACCGAGAATGTAGGGTAGGTAAGGCGGGCGGAATTGTAGAGTATAGAAACTCCTATAATAATATGATTTTTAGTAGTTTTAATTTGATTGTATAATACTGTACATTCAGTAATTATTTTTTTCTTTTTCAAGAACACTTACTCTAAACTCTTTACTCCATTATTTCTTACCATTTGTTACATTAAATAATATTATGACACTGCTAAAGTCGAGCAAGTATAATCTTCGTTAGAGCTCTATCACCAGGCTTTATTTAGTGTAATAATAAAATGTTTAGAAGTATATTTAATAGCCTAGCAACTCTGACAAGATAAAGTGGTTAAAATATATTAAACTGTCCATTATATTGCACAGTCTCGAACTGTGTACCCCGTATACTGTATTCGATGTAATTATTTAGTTAGTGTTGATTAGAAAACAAGTTTGAACAATTAAGATTCCATGTTGAAGTCAGGATTTGTTTTTTTCGTTTCAAATTGATACGAGCGATTAAAAGTTTCATAAAAGTTATTAATTTTTTGTGACTTCGGAAACAAGCTGATAATCCGAGGATTCTTAAATATCCGTGGCCACGAAAATATCACTTACGCGGACAAGTATGAGTAAGTTATTTTTTTAGTCCAAAATATTATGAGTAAACTGGAAAAAATGAATAAAAATAATAACATAAAGAGACAATTTTTTACTTTACTTATACCACTTTATTTAGTTTTAGTAAAGTAAAAAATTGTCTTTTTATTTTAAAATGGAATACCATAAAGTAACCCTCAAATCTATCAAAAATAATAACATTTAATGAAAATATAAGTCTGTAAGTTATCACTTCTAAAGAGAAGTGTAATTATTAATTGACGGTAAGCAATCATTTATGTGCTTTGGAAGTTAAGTAAAATTTTTTAACTTGTAAGCAAAACTAATATACATGCTATGTAAACAACTTGAAAAAAGTGGTTTGAAATTTCAATGGTTTTTAGATGATCCATTCTTGAATAACAGAAGTATAAAAAAGTATTTCAATACTTCACCAATAATTCTAAAAATTTAAAGAATTGGCTAAAAATCTACAGAGTATTATCTTAGAAATCTATTGAATCAAAAGTTACTGAGCCATTTTTGTATTTTTCAGAGACTGGTCCAAATAGTAAAAGATATGTTTGAATTTCCAATTTGAATTAAATAATAAAGTAATTTAGAACGCTAGGAGCAGGAACGGATCAACTCATTTTGGGGCCCCAGACATTTTCTTTTTACTGGGCCGCCTCCCGTTCCCACAAGATAAAGAGCACAGAATGCATCCCACAAGAATTTTATTTAAAATTAAAGGAATGCTCGTAAACGTTTCTCTAATGTTTAAAAAAGTGTTGATATTTATCTGAATTACATGGTCGACCAAGTGGTCGGAAAACGACATTTTATATTACACGACTTAATATTATTCCAGTTAATGATGGAAATGATTTCGGGCTACAAGAATTTGATTTAAAATTAAAAAATGGTTTTAAAACATTTTTCTAATGCTTACAAAAGTGTCGATATTTATCTGAATTATATGATCGGCCAAGTGATCGGAAAACGACATTTCATATTACACAACCTAATGTTATTCCAATTTTAGACGGAAATGATTCCAGGCTATAAGAAATTTATTCAAAATTGAAGAATTACTTTTAGACATTTCTCTAATGCTTCAGGAAAGTTTCGACAAAGATTTATCAATTTTGGATAACAAAACGAAAACAAAATTAAATAATGTGAAAAACTAACATAAATCTTTAATATTGATTTGAATATTCAAAATAAACAGTTTAACCGGACCTTTCAAAAATTTGAGCCCTAGTCATTTGTCTCATTTGCCTGTGCGATGATCCGGCCCTAGGTAGAAGTGCCAGAACTTGCAATATATTAGCAACAGAAATTAAAGTCACTTGTGGTCAGTATCATACTATAAGTAATATGAAATCGGAGGCCCAATGGCTGTGGCTAAATTGTCAATATTTTTCAGTATGTCAGTTAAAAATATTTACGTCAGTTTGCGTCAGAGTTCAATATCTCTGAGTTCGAAACTCGTTCGTTATCAATGAAAATTATCGTCGCCTTTGCACAAATATTAAAAATTCAATGTCAGTCCAATATCTATGGCCGTAAAAAAAGTACAAAAATTTATTTACACATATTAATATTGGTATGAAGTTTTTCTTTTTTAAGTTTCGTGTATATCATTGTCTCTACATATATAGGTACTGGCTGCAGTTTTTCAGTACATTAACATTCGCGTAACACATAATACAATATATTTTAATGAGAATACCGTACTTCTTGCGGGTATCATAACACTTACGTATGTGCGAGTGTCCGTACAACCCATACAAGTCCATTGCAACCATTCCAAGTTTGGTATTATGCAAATTATTATATTATCCGTTTTTTTTTTTTTTTTTCGTTTAATTATTTTGAATTAAATTTATTGGACGATAAATTAAATTGATTATATAGATGGCTGGTGTGCTTGTGTGTATATAAACAAGAATTGAATCATTCATAACTGGAATTATAAATTTTAAGTAGGCCAAATTAAAAAAAAAAAGAATTTTTGAGTTTATTCACGTATATCTATAGTATCATAATATTCATAATTATAATAAACTTGTTTATATTTGAATAAAAATTTTTGGATGCATATTTCATTTGGTGCTGTGGGTGATGTCATATTTTATTAAAAGTGCACTGAGAAAAAGATATTGTCAAAATAACCTACATATAAGTTAACCGAACTAAATGGTTTAGACATATATGGCGAACGAAATTTTTAGGTTCAAACTACTAAATTATTTGTTTAAAATATAGGGTCATTCTATCTATGATTTGGTTGTATTAACGATACATATTTAGTTCAATCAAAATTTGATATATTTAAATTGACTAAAACGTATTAGTTTAAACAAATAAACACTTAATATTAAAACAAAAATATCCTTTAAATGAAACAAATAACTTGAAAAAGTCATTTCAACTATATCAAATAGTAGTTTTATCATATTAAAACGGTTCTTTGAATTTTATGATTTAGGTATTTAATGTAATAAATCATATTTGGTTGATAATTTGATAGTATGATATCGTATTACGCAACGTAATCAAAATATTCTTTGAGATACACACAAAATTCCCTCTATTATATTTCAGCCTCCAGTGAAAGTGCAACAATAAGCGAAAAAGAAATTACGCTCAATAAGTCCAAAAAACTGTATAGTATGTATCCCAAACAAGGCTTTGTTTATGTTCCATATTTTGCTAAAAAAAAACAGAAAAAATTATTGTTAAAAAAATTTATTCAAAAATATTTAATTTACAGTTTAAATTCAGTACGTTAAATGAAATGAGAGTACAAATTTCATTATTAATTTTACCGGTGTTAATCTCATTGAAAGCTTTTTTCAGCATATTATCGAATTTTCTTAACTTGTATATAATTATTTCGTTCAATGCACTTATGGAGCACTGATAAATTAATTCTTTTGATGGTATCCAATTTTTGGTTTAACTTTCGCTAATTGGATCAAATGGTGCACATATATGACTCAATAATTTCCAGTGCATTCTTGGAATCTGTGAATAAATTTTTAAAAATTAGAAATTGGTAAACAACTATACACAATTTTAAAAATAGGCGTAAATAACTGAATTATTCACCTTAGAAATTTTTATTTGTCCTCTTCCTATTGAATCGAAAAAAGAAAACGGGTATTTTTTACAAAATACTTTAACCTATATAATATGTATACCTTTTCACCATGTGTTAAGTAAAACAGTATATTTTTTGTGTTGTATTGTGTACATTAAACACCAATGACCTATAAAAAATTATCTGAATATTTAAATAATTAACATATTAATATATTAAAAAGTACTTAGTTATTATGTAAACAATATTATTAATTATTATTAAGTTCGCATACATTATTATAATAAACCAAATGTAAAATTCGTAGCAAATAAAAATGTAAACTGCCTAACACAGATGAAACTCCAATGGCGTCAGTAATAAATAAGTTTCAATCTGCGCATGTTCAATAAATTAACTACTTATATATATATTGTTAAAAATACTATTTGTATTATTATTATAAACAATTTCATATACTCAACTAAACTATATTGAGATAAAGGCAAAATAACATGGCCATCAAATTCATTAAAAAATATATTTAGTTAAAAGAACCTTTGATTGTTGATTAAACCAGCCTTATGCAAATTTTTAATTGAAACGGACTTTTTTAAATGATTCAACTATATACATATATAATTGTTTCAAACTAAATGATGTAGTAGTTTTTGTTTATATATTTTATTAGTTTTACTAATTTGTAGTTAAAAGAAACCAACATTTTCAACGTAGATCATTTAGTTATTTCGACGATATTTTTTTTCTCAGTATGGAAAAACTTCTGAAGTAACGGAATTGAACAGTCACTGTAATGTAATACATACGGTGATACCAGTGTAAGGGTCCACTACAATTGTTACTACGGGAAATTGGATGTCGTGTGTTCCGTCTAACCGGTTAAAACTGGGCTACAAGTTCGGCTATCGTATCTAATAGTTCAACGAAATCATAATTACTATTAACCTCTATAAATCATGTGTATCCTAAGTTGCAAAATTTTGTAAATTTTTATCTAATTGCGCAAATCCATGTATAAACCGATCACCCAAAAATGGCATATTCTCCAAATTTAATTTGTCTGTGTATATAATAAGTTTAAGATGTGTTGAGCTATGTACTCGAATATTATTGAATTATATTCTACTATTTGTCGGAGTTATAATTATTCAAAGTTGCGTTCAAGGCCACAAAATGGGGATTCCCCAAAATATTTTATTAATTTTTTCAAGTCAAAGAATAATTAAAAAAATGATTACATGTGGCATTGAATGTTCTTTACATACACTTACAATCAGATCGATTTCCATCTTAATACATGCACATATATTTAAGTAACTGCAAGTTTTATTTTTTTCTTTACTCGCTTATACTGAAAATATCTTATCTTCGATTTCCGATTCTCTTTTTTTAAATTAAAGTACTCAGTCCCCTCTATAACGTGGTACTCGATTTTCTTTTTTTTTTCTTTTTTGTTCTACGGATTTTACGGGGCTCAGTTTTAAAAATAAGTGAATTTTTTAACTAATTGATAAAATAGAGTATTAATTGTAACATTACGGCATCTTTGATTTTCGATTTTCTTTTTTCAAATTAAAGTGCTCACTCCCCTCTATAAGCTATATTTAACATAAAGCTGTACAAAATTTTGTCTTTTAAACATGCCAGTGTGTAAAGAGCCACAGCTTACAATTAGTACACTTTTATTAATTTTTATTTGTACTTTCTGGTGATTTTTGGTGGATGTTGTATAAATTTGACTTTTTAATTTTAGGAGTTGTTCCACCGTGGCTAGGTAATTTTAAATAAAATTTATATCCATTAAAACCATTTCTTTAGATGAGCTCTTCAAATGTAGCGAAATATATTGTAAAGAAATGGTTTTAATCGATATAAATTTTAATTAAAATTACCTAACCACGGTGGAACAACTCCTAAAATTAAGTTAATTTTTATTTTGTGTTTTAAATTAGACAACCTGTACAAATTTTTTATTTTAAAACTAGAATGCTGGTTACTTGTTTTTAATAAATTTCAAATTCTAGTTAGAGTAAATATAGTAAATTAAAATTGTACTGCTTAACTTAATTTTGTTTTAAATGTTATACAACGTTTATATGTAAGACTCTTCAAAATAAACATTATTAAGGGTTGTTACTCAAAATAAAATCTTCAGTTGTATTTTTTCGGACGATGAGGTAATACTTGAAAGTTGACTCGTAATCTAACAATTTGTTTTTGGTGAAAAGTAACAAAGAAAAAATTTTCATATTTTCTAATATAGATTTACCCCAAGTGAATTTTTCAAATGTTAATCATTTAAAATAAGTAATGTTGTGATGATGGTGGCAGTGCTGGGAAGAGATATCTTCGCTTTCACAAATTTCTTTTTTTGTGATATTTAATTTCTGAATTTCAGTATTACTTAGCTACTTGGTTGAATATAATGATGATAAAATATTCATTTGATTTCTAATGCAAACGATATATCGTATAATAATAATAATTTCAGTTTCGAAATACCAAGAAACGAGCGCCTGTGATAAAATGTACATTCCGTGTGCATTATTAAATGCGAATGGATGCTTCAACACACGTAGCACCAATTGCATCGCGGTTTGTAACCCGCGAAGACCATTTCATAATGACGTAACTGAACGTTTTATACGTTGCAACGAACGTTCTAAAGTTCTTTAACCAACAATATAATAACATAATAATGTTTAATGCATTTAGTTGGTTCTAATGCTTGCTACATGTACACTACGAGTAGCTGTTACTTGTATTAGCGAATTTCCAGAATGGAATTCAGCTATTACAGCCACTGTCGTAACGCGACCTGAGCCCGAGACCATGGCAGAAATTTGTTTCGAGGTTCCTAGAAACCGAAAATAAATAATATTCGCTAAAATATATATATATATATATATATATATATATATATATATATATATATATATATATATATATAGGGTGAAGTTGCCTATTATGAAATACCTTTTTTTAAAGCCGTGTTTTTCTAAAAATATTCGACTCTAGCTACTAAAAATCACCTCTAATCTTTAGAAAATATATTTTAGTTTTACTACCAGAAGTAAAAATCTGATACTAGTTCAACTTTATTGTTGGCAAACGATTTTGTCAAAATTTTCATTTTTGGTCATCGAAAAAAAAGGTTTCCTAATATGAGATAGTAAAGGATCCTAATATGAGATACTGTCTTATATTAGGAAACTTTAAGAAAACAGTTTATAAACAATACTTTTATTTATTAATATTAAATGAAAATAATAATAGACTTCAGTTTTAATGGCTTATTTGTACCTACGTCATGCTTACAATTATTTTATTGTATAAAAAATAGGTAATAATTATGTTTTTAAGAATTAAATCTATCGATTATCTTTTGATCATATAAAGGTGTGCGAGAAATTTACATGTAATTAACTCTCTGCATAATTGAAATAACGTGTTCTAAGTAAATTCTAAAGTTAATAATTTCCTAATATGAAATACCTAGTACCTAAAATGAGATACCTCATATTCGGAGTCGTTGGGAGTCTCATATTAGGAAATATTTAACGTTACAAATTTTTAGGTCATGTTTTTTTCTTAGGCAAAGGATTTACAGAAATACGTGATAAATCATTAATACAATATGTGCACGTTTCGTGAAAAAAAGTTGCGAATAATTATACGATAAACAAAGGAAATACATAACATAAAATCACAACATGTAATTTTTTTTTTGGTATTAAAAAACAAATTTTTGTTGGCACAGAATGTCCATTCGACGAAAATTTAGGGAAACTAGCAAAAAGTTTGATGTTTCGATTCTGCTTATCTGTGCTAGGGACATAATTGTAAAAATTTAGTCATATAAACGAAATAACCTGCTATCTCATATTAGGCGACCATTTCATAATAGGCAACTTGACCCTATATATGTGTCCGCACGATAACTCTCGAACGAAAGGTCTTATTTTTACGAAATTTGGTGAAAATATTGGAAGTCCCAAACCGTTGGATGAGTTCGTTAACCAGGCCCGTCCGATGCCCAAAACATGTTTTTTTTTGGCAAGTTTCGTGAAAAAATTAGTTCTTTTACCAAAATTTCCCTTTATTCAAAAATTTTTGCGATATTTTTTTACACAATTGAAACGAGGAGAAAAAAAAGGTCTTTAAACTATTATTCTATGTCAACTAGTTTCCGAGAAAAACTAATTTTTTTAAACGGAAATTCGCTATGCTATGCAGAATGCTGCGACAGGGGTATTATTTCTTAATTGTCATTTACTTCGTCACTGCAACTTGCATGCGCTGACGGAATCTTGTCTTCATTAACATCGAATACACTCTTACCATTTTTATTACATATTGAGTATAATACAGTCGTAACTAACACAATAAGTCAAAAGGTGTTATCTTAAAAATGATTTTGAAAATCATGAATAAAACTTTTTGTAAAAATGTGAAGAACTTATCCAAGGGCTTGGGACTTTCCCCATTTTCATTAAATTTCGTAAAAATAAGATCTTTTGTTCGAGAATTATCGTGCGGACCTCATAAAAAGTTTTTATTATGGTCCCGAGTTTAAGTTTTATCATGACACTGGTTCTAATAGCTGAATCTTCGATTCGGAAATTTATTAAAAGTAGCAAAATACGGTATTTTCTTTGATTTGATTTACAAATATAACAGATTTGCAAACACAAAAACTCTCTACAATTTACAAACATTGTAATTTTTTAAGAAATCTTAAATTATGTAGAATTTAAATTAGTCTGTGTTCATGTGGAATTGTTTAGTTTTCTAACAACGAAATAATTCCAAAAATCGATCGAGTAGTTTTTGAATTTATTCTTTACCTATAAATGTACAAATAAATAAATTCACACCGTTTCATTATATGTACTAACTAAATAGTCGTGTTTAAACAGTTATTACTTTATTAGTATACCCTTGAAAGTATGACCTTTTGGCTTAACACGACTGTATGTGTGTTCGTCGCGCTTTTGTTTCTTTTCTTCCAATGTTTTCAACGGAACGTCCGTTGTCGTCTGACACAATTATTGTGTTATGGCATCACCACCGCGATTTGTTTTTTTCTCTTTCTGTGTTTTTATTGTAACAGTATTGTTACTTAAATGTAAGTAAAGTGTCAGACGAAATTGACATGTGCTTAGCACATGGAATAAAAAAAAAAAAAACAAAAAAAAAACAATCGGTCGTTTAAAACAAATACAGACAAATTACTTTAAAGTGATTGATTGAAAGTCAATTAAAAATGTGTAGGAGCGTAGAAATGATTTTATTGTAATGGTATATTATGATGCGTAGGAAATGAAAGAAATCATTATGTCACATAGAAATTTTAAACAGGTTTAAAATTTATTGATTCAGAGAAATTATGTGGGAAGTTCATTCTGATTTTGACGTAAAATACGGTTACTGTTTTGAAATTGGGGTACTACGCAGGGCGGTACTACATGACAAATAAAATTCACCTTTATGACATCATCAAGTACATTAAATAGTTTTTAGGTACTAAAATTCCTAATTTACGTTTTATTTAAATTCTTAATTTAATTTACTCCAAAAAACGTTTTTGCTATCGTGGTTTTAGGGTTTCGTTTTTAGTTATATTCGACCTTTTTAAATCAAATTTCTTTAAAATGGAATTGTAGAATATATTTTGACATATTTCTAAGTAATATTTTGATAAATTTATGTTTAAATGCGGACAAAAGTTCGTCATACGTAGTAATGTTTCACAAGCGCTCGATAATATTTGAAATTGAAATATATAGTAACTGTTTCTCGCATTAGAGAGAGTACCAATACACATAAGTGGTTGAATGGTTGTTGGATTGGGGCGGCTGTCGAACAGCCGATCCAATTTGATAATTTTTTCAATCACTTTGTGATTTTTAGTTTTAAATTTATAGCCAAAAAGATGTATTTTTGTACACTGTAAAAATAGGTTTTAAAAATTTTTAATGTCTAAAGGGTTTTGTGTTGGCGGGCTAAGAAAAAAATTTTAAATGAGGAAGGACACAAAGGAAAAATGAATTTGTTTACATAAGCTTCGTCGTTTCGGTGAACCAATTATATATCTTCTAACTTACATATCGAAAATAGGAGTAGAGCTTCACAAAAAAGACGAAAATTTGGCACTCAGATTATACTCAAATTTCATCAACAAATCTGATTCATATCATCCTTCTAGCTACCAATTTAAAAAAGAAAAAATTTTACTTGATAACGTCATCACAAATATAAAATATTTTAGAACCTCCAAAAATCGTAATTTTGTTACTATAGACGTATAGACATAAAGTTTGATGCTGTTCATAGATTTTCGTTACTATTTTTTTTTCATTTTTGACAAAATCAGAATTGTATAGACAGTAGAAAAATCACAAACGGAAATTAAATCACATTTCCTAAATAAACTTGGTTAGTTTGATCGAAAATATTCTAACGAAAAAATGTTTAGTTATAGTAATATAAGTCAAATTTATAAGTTCTTTTTTAAAAAAAAATTAAGTAAACAATCTTTACGAATTTGAGGTTGCAGACAATCTGGTATCGCGGATCGCTTTTTGGGAACTCCTGGTGTAGGTAAATATGAGACAAGAACGTTGTAAAAATTCGAACTATTTAGCGTAAAATATATTACCATTAAATTTTGGACAATTTTAAGCATTATTTATAGGATAGGCACTAAAGCAAGTATTTTAAAAATGTTTTACTTTCCAAAAATTTTCAACGAAAAAATGACTGGTGTAATAATGGTTGAACGATTTTCAAAATTTTCCAAAGAACCATTCATGTTAATTTTTAATGTTTTCTTAATTATTTATTTATGATAATTTTATTCCAAGGCATTAATATCCGAGTTCTGGTTATTTCACATGTTTGCACATTAGTTAAAATTTATTAATGACAATAAAAATTGCGTGAAGATGTTAATCAATTTTTTTTTTGTGCTGATGCAATCTACTATTACCACCATAACCATGTTACAAATGTATGTAAGTATAGTTTTGTACACAATGTAATTTATAACGTTAAACAACAAATTACAGCTCAGTAATTTGCATATATATTTAATTACATTTTTTTTTTATTTAACAAGCCAAATTTGGTTTGAATATTTTAATAAATAATAATATTAAACATATGTATGTCTGATATGTATGTTGAATCTATCTTATGTCATTAAATTTAGATCTGTGGATATTTTAGCACAGATATCATTATTTAAAAATAATTATTACATAATTAAACGAATTGAATATTAAATTAAATAAATTAACTTCAATAAAATTCAATTTCAAGATGCCGTTTTTATTTGGTATAAGTTTAGGTGAATTTTTTTTTTTTTTTGAGAAAGGGTTGTTTTTATAATCAAACTTAAAGTTACTTTAAGCGCTAAGATACACAGGTTTTTGGAAAATTGAATCTGTTTGTGAGCGGTTCGTTAAAAAACGGTAAAATTACGTGATGAAATGATGATATCAAAGACCAGTTGTGGTTCTAACAATAAGTGTAAGTGAATAGTTGTCCAACAAAGTATAAATGACAGGATGGTGGTAGCGCTGAGAAGATAAAATGTATCTACAGTAATGTTTCTGAATCAGTTTTTAATAGCGGCCTGGTAAAATCTCGAATAATTTTGTGCGGACCGGCCACATATTATAGGATGGCATATGACGATTATCAGTTTTTTCAATTACATTAACATTTAATATGAAAAGTGGTTTCCCGATCAGTTGGTCTACAGTGTAATTTAGTAAATATCGACACTTTCTTAAACATTTCAGAAATGTTTTAAAAATAATTCTTTAATTTTAAATAGAATTCTGTAGCTTGGAATAATTTTCATCATAAGTTGAAACAGCATTATGGTCTTCAATAATAAATGTCTTTTTTCAATGGCTTGATCATCTGTGTAATTCAGACAAATATTGACATTTTCTTAAGTATTACAGAAATGTCATTCTTTAACCTTAAATAGAATTTTTGTATTTTGGGATCATTTCCATCATTAAATGCAATAATATTTGGTCGTGTAATATGAAATGTCGATTTCCGACCATTTGGTCAACCATGCATTCCCACCAAGTTCGTCCATTTATTTTTTTCGAATTGAAAGGCTGTGCTGTATTGTGCTAGTCGTATGTCACCATACACTTGTAAATAAGAAATTAAATAAACCGCAATAATTGCTTTTTTTACAGCCAAAAACAATTTTTGAGCCGTTTCCTTTTTTAAAACAAAAACAGTTTGTGCTGTATTGTGTTGTATTGTGTTAGACGTGTATTATCATAGACCGTACATAATGAAACCAAATTCCAAAACATTATCGTCAAAAACCTTTTTTTTCATAAAGTTAACCCCGCCATTTTTTTTTTAAAATAAATCTATGTGGGTTTTTGTAATTCATTTTAGTTCACACAATATTCTGCGGACCGCGGTGAAATAGTTTTGCGGTTTGGCACCGGTCCGCGAACCAGCGGTTAGGAAACACTGATCCAGAAGATTCAGAGACGTATGAAGATTTATTATAGAATGCTTTGATACAATTCATAATATATTTGAAACCTGTTATGAAAGACACATTCTGTTACACTCTCATTAAAACCCTAGTATTTATCTTACATTTACTATACGCTTTATGTATGAAACACCTAAGTCAAAGTTGGACGTTGATGATCCAAAACTTTCAGTAATCAGGACCCGCGTCTTTGGTTCAGTGTTTATAAATATAGAGATTGTTAATGTTGTCTGATTTAAACAAGAGCAAATAAATAATAACAAATGTGTTAGGAAATTATCGTAGTAGTTAATTAGCCAAGAAATAGATATTTTATAGTAAAAATTAATGTTTCTTTCGACGTGAAGAAATACTAATTAGTACCAAAAAATATTATCTAAATGATTTTCAATTTTTCAAATGTCAGAATAATGATATTCGTTTTTTTACGATGTAGAAAATTAAAAACAAAATTAATTTAACAGAACCTTGAAGTTTATTGAACATTAGGAGATCTATTACACTTCCGTTGTCCCCTGCAGATATCATTATTATATATGTAAATGTTGTACTATGCGTTCAGTAAGAGCACAAATGCAAAAATTGCATAATTGAATTAGAGCTATTACAACATGTAACCTTATGAAAATTAACAATTCCGTAATTTTTTTTGGTCCAATCAAGACTTACCTACCCACAAAATTTTAATTTTTTAGACATAATATATTGTGTATTCTATTTATTTATTTATTTTTTTTTGCTTCTGAGACTACTAAACCAGCGGAAGCATTGTGATCACTTTTGAGAAATGAAAAATTTTTTCCCTCCAAAACAAAATTTTTTTTGTACATTTTACGTTTTAGAGCTTCCTGAACAATTTTGGTTTGGTGTCTGTCCGTCCGTCTGTCTGTCTGCCCGTCTGTGTGTCGCCAGTTTGCACCAAGTGGCATAACTTCTGAACTATTCGATTGTTTTAATAAAATTTTCAGAAATTATGCAATTTGGTTCGTAGATGGTCCCCTATGAATTTAATCGAAACCGGTGCGGTGTAACGATAGCTACACCGCTACCATGTCATTCCATTAATATACTAAATTGAACTAAGGGGCATAACTTCGGAACTATTCAATTCTTTTTTATGAAATTGTCAGAAATTATGCGGTCTGGTTCCTAGATGGTCCCCTACAAATTTCATTGCATTCGGAGTAATAGTATACACGGCGTTACCATGAAATCCCATTAAATTTTAATATCTTATTTACTGCTAGTCCCATAGGCTATTGACTATGTAGTTGAATAAGGAACTAATTCGTAACAGGTGTTTTATTGTTTCATATGTTCAGTTGTACCCCAAAGATGATAAATTCACAAAGTGCTATTAAATTTAGGCGTGCGTTTTTACGAACGGCGTAAACTTATCGACGCTTACGTTTTTTAACTATAACTCAAAAACTATGCATTTTTCGTAAATACACATAATATGAGTTTTTGTAGAGAATTAAATTTCCTATCGAAATGGCACTTTATGAACTCAAAAAGCTTTTTTCTCAACAAAATAAGTCAAAACAATTATTAAAAAAAAGCTCAAATATTTCAATTTTTCTTTTTTTTTTAAATTTTTGAGTAGTACTTTTTTCTGAGTGAATTTAGGTATAGGGATTGGTTCACAAAAAAGAAAGCTGATGTAATTCCCGTCAGAATGGTGTCCGATCAAAATATTTTCGATAAAAACCGGCTGAGGTACAGTCGTTCAAATTTACCTACTTTTTTACAATTTTATTACTTTTGACTTTTATACCATGTTATTTGTAATTTTTACACAAAAAAATTATTTTTATTGAGTACAAAAATTATTTCTGCTTTATCAGAGGTAACGATAAAATTATTTGCTAAAAATTTTGATATTCATATGATCTTAGGTATAAAAAGAAACTTTAATATTGTACTAAATTACAGTTCAATTTTTGAAAAAAAATTAAATGTACCTATTATATTTCTCCCATAATGTTTTCAAATTCAATATCAATATCTTCATCAACATCGTTTTGGACATCTCCTTCTATAATTTCTGGAACATCCGCATTTTCACAATTTTCTGGAACATCCGCATTTTCGCAAATAAATTCTTTGCAGCTAATTCCTAATTTTCTACAGCTGCAATTTCCGTGACAACCTTTTATACACCCGCAAGCTATTTGTTCCAGTAAATTCTGCAGTGCAGGAGGTTTTGTTGTTTTAATTGGCACTAATCCATTTTTAGATTTTTTCCAACCCCACTCAAATGGATTTAAAATATTTCCTTCCCACTGTTGAATTTGGTGGTACGTCCTTAAACCGTGATATTTAATAGCATCAGAAGTTAGTGGGAAACTGGTTAGAGAAAATTTTGTGCTTTTTGATAATTTTTGAAAAAGTTGTAACCGAGAACTACCTAAACTGTTGGTGTTAATGCCATAAAGAGAAATTACGATTTAATTCTATTACGTAAATTGCGGCTGTAGAAAATTATAGGAATTAGCTGCTCCATGTTCTGCAAAGAATGTATGGGCCTAAATTGTGAAAATGCGGATGTTCCAGAAATGACAGAAGAGGATGTCCAAAACGATGTTGATGAAGATATTGATATTGAATTTGAAAACATTATGAGAGAAATATAATAGATACATGTAACTTATAAAAAAAATTAGAACTATAAATTAGTACAATATTAAAGTTCTTTTTTTACACCTAAGATCATATGAATATCAAAATTTTATCGTTACCACTTTTATCGTTACCTCTGGTAAAGCAGAAATAATTTTTGTACTCAATAAAAATAATTTTTTTGTTGTAAAAATTACAAATAATATGGTCTAAAAGTCAAAAGAAACAAAATTGTAAAAAAGTAGGTAAATTTGAACGACTGTATCTCAGCCGGTTTTTATCGAAAATATTTTGATCGGTCACCATTCTGACGGGAATTACATCAGCTTTCTTTTTTGTGAACCAATCCCTATACCTAAATTCCCTCAGAAAAAAGTACTACTCAAAAATTTAAAAAAAAAGAAAAATTGAAAAATTTGAGCTTTTTTTTAAATAATTGTTTTGACTTATTTTGTTGAGAAAAAAGCTTTTTGAGTTCATAAAGTGCCATTTCGATAGGAAATTTAATTCTCTACAAAAACTCATATTATGTGTATTTACGAAAAATGCATAGTTTTTGAGTTATAGTTAAAAAACGTAAGCGTCGATAAGTTTACGCCGTTCGTAAAAACGCACGCCTAAATTTAATAGCACTTTGTGAATTTATCATCTTTGGGGTACAACTGAACATATGAAACAATAAAACACCTGTTACAAATTAGTTCCTTTTCCCCCTGTTTTTTTGTACATAGTCAATAGCCTAACTTAGCCTTTAAGTATTTTGAGTTACAACAATTTTTTATGAACTTTAAGGCGAAAATATAATTTTACAGGAAGCTGTGTGCCACATCCCATTGGCAGCGTATCTTTTTTTTTTATAATTGTGCACCTTATGCACATACAATTTTGACAAGTTTGTTAATGATTTTAAAAGATTTGCAGAAAACAACATACAGCTGGTCGAAAGAGTATATTTACTTTTCTATTACCATATTATCTGCTTTTGATAAATATAGTACAAAAGTTACGATTTTGGGACAGAAACATTTAAATAAAAATTACGTCATTAATTCACAAGGAAAAGGTATTCGTCTATTCCCCACTTTGTTTAAAAAAATTATCGTCAAGGAACGTACGTAAGGATAATAAAATTATTAATATTATGAAACATTAGAAAAGGGTAAAGGTAAAAATGCCTCAGGGATTGGACTACTATAAATACTAGCAAAAAACGAATATGTTTCATCGAAATGTTAGAAAACGGAAGGGGACAACTGGAGTTTGTACACCGACAAAAAAACCGTTGTAGTCGAAAATAGAAAACGAAATAATAACACAGTGCGTAATATTCTCGTAGCAATGATTAGCAGAAACGTACCAGTTTTAGAAAATTAGACACAAATAACGTAAATCTGAAGAAACTACTTACGAAGATGATTAAAAATAAGTTTTAATGGGAAGAAATATCGTAGTAAGTGATTTTTGTCAATAAAAGTAAAATGCAACATTCTAAATCGATCATAGCGATTTTTCTTAACCATTTATGCATGTTTTTAAAAACTGTACACCTTTAGTAGCCGTTGCTAGGCGTTTTGGTTTTTCATCTCATTTTATAGTTCTGAAGACATTCGTCAATCTTCGGACCTATTATAATTTCGTTCAAATTCTTGCTATTCTTGAAACATCAGTAGCGCATACAGCAAAAATCCACTTGTCGCACACTCCAAGAAGTGTGACATCGACATTAAGTGAGGGGAGAGTCCATACCTCGTTTACTCACGTACACTGCTTCTTAAGTATGTGTGTGTGTGTGTCCACCACAACGTATTCGCCTTAGTCATAGACGGTCATGTATCGTCATATTGTATGCTTATTTTAAAGTATTATTAATTTACCTACGCATGTTATATTACAGGTTTTGAATCGATTCTTGCAATTGTTATACATTGTTGATTTTAATTTATTATTTTTCGTTATTATTAAAAAACATAATATTTGTTATTATTTTTTATTTAAATTGAGTTTAATTATATTTATTTAATAGAGTTCAACGTATTATTATTATCATTATCATCATTTTAATAAAAAAGTGTTTAAAAAATTTATTTTACAATTTTTGTTGAATTAGAATAGTTTTTATCTTTTGATTTGATATTTTGTAGTTGCAAAATTTGTTACCATAATATTTTCTTAAAAAAAATATAACAAAAAACAATTTAAAAAGTGAAAATAGTGACAATTTTTACATTATTTTTTCAAATTTTTTAATGCAAACATGGCTGACTATGCTTCAATTTTAATTTTAAAGTTTGGGGTATCCTAGAAAAAGAAATATATATTGGCATTTTACATGCTATTTATAATACTTGTCTCTTTTTAACGTGTACGTATTATCTTTTGTACGTAATATAAATTACTGGTCCTTTCATTTCTAATGTCTATGGTCAAACGTATTCATCTATTTCTTTAATAAAACGTAAAAATGTACTTAAATGCTTTATATACTTTATTCCGAAAATTAAGAAACAGTAATCACTGAGGACCTATATTTAATGCGTATCAAACAAGCACTTGACGACTTTTTAATTTTTAGAGTTTTTTTGAGTGTACAAATTCCAATTTCCAACTGTCTCTTTAATTTTTCGAACATGTTGGTGATATTTATTTATTGTAGCATTTACGCTGATCCAATTCTCAGAGAATTTTCGTGTTGGTTTACTTTCTAATGTCTAAAGTAAATGTTTTCACGTTGGAAAGCGATGTGCTATCCGTTTCACTCGTTTACTTGTACTTATGAACTGACGTAAAAAAATTAATTAGAACTTTTCGGTTGTCTCCAATTTTTTTTAAAGATAATTCTAACTTAAAAACAAAAGAAGTGCTCATTTTCAGATAGATGAAATAAGTGATTAACGACTGATCTAATATGACTACTTTCTCGACCCATGCATTGTATATTTTTATTAAGAAGGTTTACCTAAAATATAACTCCAATGAAGTTAATTTTCAAGAAAAAATGATAATTTTAATGTTTATACTTGTGTCATTTTTCTAATATTTCTTGGGAATTTTCGATATTAAAAGTTGCAACAATAAGACTACCATTATCTAGAAATTTAGATTTGTCAAAGATTTTAAGTTAATTAACAAATTATTTTCTTCAATATCTTAAAACAACAAAAGTGCATTTGTGTTCTTATTGAACTTATAGTGCGATAGTTTTGATTTAAATAGGAATACTTACAGTCAAGAGAGATTACTTTAGTCCGCTGGGGTAACTTTGGCCACCCTTCGGTATTCATAGGTCTATATCACTGGCTGTTTTAGTTTGATGGTTATGTGTATTCATAATTTTAACTGTGAAACTTTTAGCAGTGCAACTGATTGTATTCGCTTTTATAAAAAGGTAAGTACTTTAATAGGATCTATAAACAGTTGTTAAACATTAACTAAAGTTTCAAAATGATATATTTCATTGTTTATTCCTTTTTTTAAAAAATGTTGCAAGATAATAAAATTGGGCCTAAATGGGGTAACTTTGGCCAATCTTATAAACTCTGTTTTTTCTGTGCTATTAATGTAAAATAGATTAATAAACTATTCGAATTGTTTACTAATATCATACTGGAAATTTTTGCTTCGTTATAACTAGGTTTATTTAATTTAGTGGAAGTATCACAGCAACTTTTAGTTTGATTCAAATTTTCTGACTGATAAATGTATATAAAATTTATAGGATAGGTTTTAAATATATATTTTACTTCCGTTTGTTAAATAAAACTTTTTTCTAAGTATATGATTCGGTCTATTAACTGTGCCTTATATCATAACTTACCATAAGGAAAGGTAACTTTGCCTTAAAATACCTTTACTATGGATTTTAAACAATTAAAACAACAAGTGGCTAAAGTAACCCCAACCCCTGGGTAACTTTGGCCAAATTTTTAAAAATATAAAAAAAATACATGCATGCTTCCAAAATTAAAAAAAATGGTAGCCACAGCACCAGAATTATACAAATATTGTTTTAAAATTTTTTAAAATAATATGCTGTCATTTGTACAAAATATATCACAAGTAAATTTTGAAAATGTTATATTTTGGGCCAAAGTAATCCCACTTGACGGTACATAAAATAAATTTACAAGAATAAATTTGTTTTTATGTTGCGCAGATAATAAATAATGAATTTTTAATTTTTATTAATAAAGAATAACTTTTAAACTTTCCTAGAGGTCGGTAATATTTTTAAAAAATTAAAAAAAAAACTTTATAAAATAAATTCGCGAAATAATTTCACATGTGCGAATGAGTTTTTAATATAAAAACAATAACAATAAACACAATATCAGCAACGCTAAAGTGATAAAAAAATATTAAAAATCGATTTATGAACAAAACATAAATAAGCAATTAAAATTTATGTGTATATGTTATCCGCCACATAGGTAGTGTATTTGATACTAGCCAATACCCGTCCGCGGCAGCATTACTGATTGCGATCGGCTTCTACGGCTGTTCTGTCTATCACATACATGTTGTATGTTCGGATTGTAAAGTGTTAATTTTCAAGTAAAAGATTCTTGAAACAGGTACTTTTATCTGTCATTTTATTAAGGCTAATAAGGCTAGTGATCCGAGAGGCAATTATTCTTGGCACAGTTATTCTTATGTCTCTGTACATCTATTTTCGAGTCAACTGATGTATTTGTTTAGTGTAATACGCTGAATATAAATAGTAAATTATAGGTTGGTATATTAACAATTGTTACTCAAATATGAAGATTATAGATCATTAAAAAACTAGCACAAAATTATTATTATTTAATTATGTAAATATTATTTTTATTTATTAATAAACGTTTTTCTTCCGTAAATTGTGTGGCCCATTTAATTTTGTTTGTGTACTTATTGACGGATTTCAGATTTACGAAAAAAATATCGTTTAAGAGTACCTATTTTAAATAGGACTAAAAAAAAAATTAAACATACCGTCAACACTCCTAACTTTTCCTATTGAATACAACGTTGCCATATCACATTTTGTGTTACAAAAGTTAAAATTTCATGGCTTAAGTATAATGTTTGTGGCATCTTTTTTTAATGACATAGCTATTTCTAACAAACTATCAGTGTTCTATAAATTTTTCTGATATTAGCAGCCGCCATTTCTTGAAAAAAGTAGCTTTTTGCTTCTGAGACTATTAAAGTAGCGAAAACATTGTGACCACTTTTGAAATGAAAAAAATTTTTCTCGATGCATAAAAGTGTGATAAAAGTTGTGTTAGCACATTAAATTTTATCATGCTAGCACATATTTTTTATTTTGGTCGTCGATCGCGCACGCATTATAAGAGAGCATGGTAATTTTTCTGAAATTTTATCTACAAAAATTATATGATTTTTCTCTCCGTGTAGTCACTATACTTTCCTTAGGCATTAAATTAATTTGTTCAACGGAATTACGACATTTGATATTATTTAATTATTACTGTCTATTTTATTATTTCAAGTGTCGCATGTAATCAATTTGTTTAAGTCTATTAATTACCCCACTAACAAGTAAATAATAAAAGGAATCATAAAACTATATTTAACGCAAATAATTTAAGTTATAAACGATTATTATAATGTAGGTAGATATATTACGACATTTTGTACAAAATATAGCCGGTGATGTACGACTGTCTTTTCTTTAAAAATACATAAATTATAAATTTTATAGTTTATACTTGATTGAATTGCAAAGGATTTATTCTTTTGTAACAAACAAATATGTAGTATAATAATCATTTATATTCCCTGTTAGCCATAAAATAATATGCATGTGAGTGAGAAATTTTGCTTGATGTTAACATTTTCATTGTTCAAAATTTTATATAAATCATGGCCATGCATTCTGTCTACGTAGATATTGTAGCTATTTTTATGTGAATCAGAAATATTATCGATCGTTTTATATGGACACATGTATTTACATATATCTCCGATTTAAATCAATTTTTAATTTTTTTTTTTAAATTTTCAATCACAGGGGCTATTTACGCACTTTTGTAACAAACCAAGTTCTAAGAAAATAGGTGTAAATAAATTTTGATTTATTTATAAAAACCTTAGTCTCCCAGTTTTGTTAATTTTATTTTGATAAATCGGACATTAAAGTGACTTGATACGACGACAAACAATGGAATTCAAAAAATTTCTTCGACCACTTCGATGTACGATCCATTTCCATCAGGAACAAACATTTAAGAAGGATTGTACCATCCTCAGAAATTTCTCCCCAAAATAAAAAATAAAAAACTGTAAAGGTTTAGAAGACACTTAAAATTTAAATACCCCTATCGCAGCATCCTGCATAACATAGTGAATTTCCGTTTATAAAAATTAGTTTTTCTCGGAACCTAGTTGACATAGAATAATAGTTTAAAGACCTTTTTTATGTAATTTTTTCTCCTCTTTTAAATGATGTAAAAAAATTCGGCAAAAATTTTTGAATAAGTGGAAATTTTGGCAGAAAACTAATTTTTTGCAAGAACAAAAACCATGTTGCTGGCATCCGACGTGTCTGGCTGAAGAACTCATCAAAGATTTTTGGACTTCCAACGTTGTCACCAAATTTCGTAAACCTAGGACATTTCGTTCGAGAGTTATCGTGCTGATACATATATATATATATATATATATATATATATATATATATATATATATATATATATATATATATATATATATATAAATTTTAGTGAATATTATTTTCGGTTTTTAGGGACCTCAAAACAAATTTCTGCCATAGTCCCGGGCTCAAGTCGCGTCATGACACCTACTGTAATACCTGAATTTCCAGAATTCTTTCTGGAAATTCGCTAAAAACTATAAAATTCTTTGAGAAAGATAAAATGTACCTAAATATTATAATGTGTTCGTACAATTGTTTTTAAATCTGAAATGTAAATAATAATTTTTTTAAACTTTTTTAAATAATTTAAATAATAGAATAGTAGACAAATAACATTCTTTGAGATTTTTCGAATCTCATAAAACATGTTCCTTTTTCAAATACATTTTCTTCTAACTGTTCTACTAACGATTGTCTAGAATTAAAGGTTTTATTGGTTATTTTTCCATTGAACAAATTCATTAGTTTGATCAATAATTTCGAAATTTTTTAATGTTTTGATTTTTTTGATGTTTAATTTTTGATCTTGATTTATTTTAATTTTTGAATTTGTATATTTTGAATTTATACTTTTGATATTTTTAAATTTACACTTTTGATACTGGTACAATTCGTTTCATGTGCTTTTTTCTTTTCTCAATGATAATGTTTCGTGCATTGAAACCGGTTGAAGAAGTTTAAATTTTTAAATTTGATTATTTATCGTCAAATAAAGTCACTTCAATTTTTTTTTTGATATTTAAAAAAAAATTGTCTCTTTAAGAACAAATTTATGCCAGTTATTTATTTTTCTATTATTTTGTGGAACATAAACTGAACGTTGGCAGTATGACCCAAATCATTTTTTGAAAGCAATACTTTTTGGCAAACTGAATTTTGTTCTATTTAGAAATGAAATAAATTTTCGTAATTTTATTAGGGGTGTCATCATGCCACTGTGTTCTTAGTTTATTGGATAATATTCCATGTTAATTTTGAATACAGTATCCTCATTTTCACCTTATATTTACTCCTGAAAAATGATATTTTATTTTCTAATACCTCTACTTTTACTTTCAACGACAAAATTATGCATTTTGTAAACGACGGTATTGAGAGAGTTCTTTTTAATTCTTATCTAATTTTAGATTATATGAAATATACATATTTATTGAAACGATTCGTGCGTCGCCGTTTGTAAAATGGTTGTTATATAATTGTAATTGTAAATAAATTGTATTAATTCAGAAATCTTTTCGGGCCTACAGGAACTATTTGAATAATTTTTCCATTTACTGTACAAGCATATATGTACTATTTTTATTATAGATTACTGTTTTATTAGTACGTAATATGTATTTTTATTTAAGAAAAAACACATTGATAAAAACGTTTATGATAAAATAACAAAATATGTATGTAATTCATTGGTTATCCCTACTTAGGCTGCGGTTACACTGCAAATGACTAAATGCAAACAAACTTTTAGACGTATACGCCCGAATTCATGCTGTTTATATACATGGCTACAGGCTACTAGGTACACAATTTCGTGCGAGTACCAATTCTTACTATTTCTTTTTGTATTCTCGCAAATAGAAAAAGTGAATATTTTTAATGTTTTTAAATATTAACTAAACAACTTCAAAGATATTTGTAAATAATAAACAAATACTTTACTTTGCAAAATACCACTTTTATTTTACTAAAAAAAAAATAAAAGTGGTATTTTGCAAAGTAAAGTATTTGTTTATTATTTACAAATATGGAATACCATAAAGTAACGCTCAAATCTATTAATATTTCAAAGATATTTTTAATGTATATTCTTTGACCGACGCTGTCTAGTAAATTACGTAAGATTTAACGCTGATATTTAAAAGTGATCACCTGCAGATAGATCACGTAATGCGATGACAGACATGAGAATTAAGGATTTTGTTGTTGTACTACGAAATCCTAAAAACAACTAGTTATAATATAGTAATTACATATTGCCTGACATAAACGACGAAATAAGAAGAAAGGAAACAAGTGATTTGTAACTGTTTGCGCTACAGTATTGCTTGTACTATAACTACTTACATTAACTATTATTGGTAAATGTTTTGTTTTAGGCTCGCGAATATTTGTGACTTTGCGCGAACTGATGTAACCGCAGCCTTACACAGATTTTTACAAAATACTCATAAATTACTTATGTAATATGTAAATGCTGTAGCAACATTCCTTTGTAACGATTAGATAATGCAAAAACCAATATAATATACAATTATAATGTTTTAATATGACATATTATAGATTATTTTGAGGCCATTTTTTAACTTTTGTAAAAATTTTGACTTTTGTGGGAGCAATTTTCGATTTACAATTTAAGTCTTATTACGACACATAACTTCTTCAAATATGATTTTTTCACTATTCGTTTCGGAGATCTTTCTGGTAGAAAAGTAAGATAAGTTACCAGATAATTCACCGCTTTTAAAATAGACGTTTGATATGTAATGTTATGGTAATGTCTAGTTTTTAACTGCAACACCAAGCAACACCAATCTTTTATCCAGACTGGTAGAAAATATGAAATTATTTCGAGTAGGTATTTAATTTTAATTTAAATTTCGTAGAATTTGTTGATAATTTTGACAGCTGATGAAATAATTTGTATATAAAGTTTATAATTGAAATATCAGTATGGAACGAGTGAAAAGTTTTTGAACCTTTTTCAAATTCGAGTTATTAAACGCCCTCTAGCCCTTTTTTATTTTATTTAAAAATAAGTGATTACTATATATAATAAGATCTTTAATATATTAATTCTTATTATAGTATATTCTGATCATAAAAGTGAAAAATTTAGACCAAAATTACATTTAATATCACAATTAATTAATTTTCTGCTGACGATGCCTGTAAGCTGTTGGAATCGTATTGCTTTAGATATGCAATTTGATTCTAATTGTCCCATAACTTGATATTCTGGTATAATTGAGAGACATGATTTTTGGGTTTCGAAGTCAATCTTAAGAGCAATCGTCATGTTTGTTATTGCCTAGTAGGGTAAAAGCAGGTAAGAGTACGCACTTAATTTTTAAATTTATATAGCCCTTTTATTTTTAATTTAAGTAAAAATAAAATAGTTGTGTTACAAAAAGAACATTCTATTAAACTTATTACTAATGATAAAAAATCATAATTTTAAAATTTTAATAGGAAAAAAATGTTTTTTCTCTAACTTGCAAAAATGTACTCTTACAAGCACTTGCTTTTAAGAGTACGCATAGGTTATTTTAATAGTACGCATTAACAATTTTCACAAATAAATTTTTAAAATGAATGCTTTTCCCTTAATTTTATAAATTTTAGGAATTTTATTGGGAGTAACACTTATTATATCCATATTATTTATTTGAGAAGCATCGAAGTGATACTTCGAATAAAGTGTTTCTAAATTGTGAAAAAATCTATTTACTTGTGTCTGACTGAAGTTCATCATCCTCGCTAATGAATATTTTTCTGGTCGACGAAAAATTAAATTAAGTTTTTTACAAAAATCTACCACCCATTAATTTTTTCTGCTATTTTTCTTCTTGTTATTAAACCTATGTGATATATTATTTGATACAGCATATCCAGATGCAGTCTATTTTAACCTTGCTATAACGTTATTCTATAAAACATAATATCTAATTCGCGAATATGTTCCGCCAATTATTGCTTCATAATTTCTCAAAATGTTCTTTTCTATCTCCCAAGGGAGGATGGAACGTTTCTAAGTTTAAGTCTCTTTGTAAGAGTGCATTCCGCTATATCCAGTTTTCTTGTTATAGCTCTTTTGTTTTTTCATTTTTTATTTTTTCTTGGATATTTTTCAAAATACCTACTCTCTGTAAATATCAGTTTCTTATTGAATTTTCGTTGAAAACTCATCTTTCAAATACCGTTTAAAAATAAATAGTAATTTTAATAGAAACGTGCGTACTCTTATCAACTTTTAGGGTGTGTACTCTTATAAGAATCTGTTTTTGTCAGTTAAACGTTAACAATTAAAAATTAATTGTACCTTTGAGTTTATAGATGAAATTCAGATAAAAATGAAATGTCTTTAGAATCTATAAAGGCAATTATCTTACGTTTTGAATGAACTAAAGACAAAATACACTCTATTAAAAAAAATAGCAATTTTTATAACATTTGTTTGATTTGAGGCACGTTAGTTGCTTTTACAAAATAACTAAATAAAAATTGGGGCGAATTGAATAATATTTGGTCAACTATAAATAGGTATCGTGCTAATCCCTATAAACTATTAAATTCGATATTCACGGTATTCATAGACAAGATAAAAACCTATTTAAATTCTGCGTACTCTTACATGCCTGCGTACTCTTACCTGTCTTTACCCTATAATTTTAATCTCTTCTATTGGTCCTACACATCTTTGATTTTGGTAAAAGTGATAAGAACGGCTTCGAAAATTTACAATGCGCTTGAAATTTTATCCTTATGTTATTTTATTTGCGGTTTTAAGTTACTGAAAAATTTCAGTAAACTTGACGCCACCAAATTAAAAAATTTGTTTTTCTCAAACCATGCTTTATGGAAGTGATTTAAAACAGGATGATTAGTTGAATTAGAGTAACTTGGGGACAGAATTTTCATTTTTGCTGTCAAAGTGACGAAATTATTTTTAGAAATATGATTGATTTGACAAAAGTCTTTTTTTATTGGTACTACATGTTTAATTTTAGTAAAAATCAGAAGAATGACTTTAAAAACGTGCAGTTTGCTTCCAGTTTTATCCTTGTATCAGTTAATTTACGGTTTTTAAGACAAAGAAAAGTTTCTATAAACTTGATGACGTCATCAGATTAAGAAAGTATTTTTTTTTTTTTTAAATCGAACTTCACGGAAGTGAGCTGAAATAGGATGATTGGTTACATCAGGGTAATTTTGGTGCGAGATTTTCATTTTTGTTTTAAAAATGACGTAATTCCCTTTAGAATGCTTAATTTTCGAAAAAATGAAAGGAACAACTTCGAAAATGGTTCATGTTTTAAGTTGTTACTATCAAAATAATGAAATTTTTACGGTTCCGGTACTAAAGTACATAAATTAGTCCCTCATAATAGGAAGTAAAGTATCATTTGTAGTCCAAAAGAATTGCAAATACTTTTTTTTTCGCTTTTATACCAGTTTAAATTTAAAGTGTATTTGTTTATCCTTCGTGTGAATTGTTACTCGTGGGCCTGCGTTTAGTCCCCTGTTGTGTAATATATTTATTATAAGTATGTTGATGACGCTGAAAGTTTGGTCTCTGAATATAAAATTACAATTGATCTCCTGTTACAACTAACATACCTCACTACTACGTAAAATCCATATGTCTACTCATAACAGTTCATAGTACATACCTCCATTTACAGAAGTTTTACTGTATTTTTTGCATATATTTTAGGTTGTATGAATCATTTGTATCGTAAATGAGAATCACAAAGACGCCACATAATTTATAAATATTACACATATATACTGTATACGATTTGTCTGGGTTTGTTGTGAAAGCGTCACAATAATACAAATTAATTTTATAAATCATGACGTAACGGTACGACCATAATATTGTCTGTCAGTCTGTCGTCTATGTATGAATACTGTTTGTACTTCGTACATATGCAAAGATTTTTTATGGTATAATCGTAATTCAAGTCATGGACACATCAGTGGACATATAGTATATAATTATTATTAAGTTTGACCCCTGAATAAGAATAAATTGTATTTTGTGTATACTAAATTAACCTCAAAAAAAATCGTCAAGTGCATGCTGGATACACCTTAAGTCAGGGTTCCTCGGTTGCTTTACAGTTTTCCAGATAAAATCTAGTACATTTAAGGAGAGGGTAAGGTTAATTCGTACAAAAAAGGCATTTTTTTGTCATTTTTTTGTGACAACACAGTTAAAATCTCAGAAATATTAAAAAATACAGTAATGGCAGCAATTATTCGAACGTGTCTCGGAAAAAATAGAATTGCGGTGCCCCTCATAACTTGGTGCTAGATCATCCGAAATAAAAATATTAAAGTTCATTCGTTAGATAATAGTTTTCCTCAGGTAACGCTAATTATTAACAAATCATCAAATAATGAAAATTATTAACAAATTTGAAAAAAACTCTCCAGCGTTACCTCGTAAATTATGTACAGAAATAGTATTCAAAATTTCAAATAGATCGGTGCTGTAGTTTTGAAGTTATGAGGGGCACCGACTTTGAAAACGTGAGCTGTGGGGAAAACGCTTTAAAGTTTTGAACACTTAAAAATTCTTGTATAAAACTGATACAGAATACTTACTGCTAAACTAAATTTTGTACGCTACACTGACAAAATATACAGTACATGTATAAACACGTTAGTACTTCCATTGAAATTTCTAAAATATAACTGAGAGAGAGAGATATACATATAGAGAGCGAAACATCTGCCAGGTAACAACAAAAATGCTTATAACTTCGTCAATTTTGCTCCAATCAACTTGAAATTTTGAGACAATATTCTTGAGATATTATGCATTCAGTTAAAAAAATTAAAAAAAATGCAAAAAAAAATTATTTTAATACCTTACCCTGCCCTTAAGTATATTTTTACGGTCTGTTTTAGAAATATGTAGGTAAATATATTCGACAGTGTTACTTCAGTCCGGATATTGAAGTTTCAGTCCTAAAATTTCGGAAGGTTTAAGCATCAATTTCCATCTTGGGATGAGGATTTATGTGGGATCAGGATTTTTATACAATGTGGTAATTTGAATAATGAATTCGATTTCAAATAGTAATTGGTACATATATTATTTTGGCAAAATGCAATTTACAATAAATTTAGTAATTATCTGTTTATTAGTTAGAGTAACTTTTCTGAATCAAAAAGTTAAAAATTGAAAAATAGGCCATAAAATAAAAACAAAAGATATTTTTAATTTGTTATATGAATATACTGTATTATTATTATTATTTTTTTTAAATATAATTAGTCAAAATTTAATTAATTACTGTGACAGATGATGTACGATATCATGAAAGCTAAATAAATATTTATGTAGTCAAAAATTTTCAAAATAATTAATTTGCATTAATTTTTAGAATTTGTTTTTTTAAAGCTAATTAATGGGAACATTATTATATTATAAGTTAATAATCCATTTTTATCGTCACCAATCTAATAAGTAGCATATTTATAATGCCTAATTTCAGTAGAGTAATTTGTTTTCATTTCAAAGTAATTGTTATTATGGTAGATGGACTTACTGTCTTAGAGAAGTAGGTTACTTTAAAGGTCACAGTCTTCCCAAAGAAGGGAGAAAACTCCCACGCGTATTATTTCGTATTTACTTTTGTTTGATTGTTATGAGTGAATGTAGTAATTTAGACAAGTTTCAACCTTTACTTGTAAACCGTTTTCCAAATTCTGAAAATAATTTTCATCTATTAAACAGCTGGATCGATTTGGTTGAAAAAGATATATGTAAGAGAAGTTATTGAGATACATTTAGAAAAAAATATTATATTTGGGGACACATAATGGAATGTTACGGAAATGTCCCCCTGCGATTTCGTTCATTTTCACATATTTATATTATACTGCTTAACAGTGTAACAAACATATTACAATTATACGTACCTGATGACATATTTAGGGGGTAAAACACATCTTCGAAAATTTGCTGAAACTAATTATTCTTATTTTGTTTTGTTTCAGGTAAGCGATTCAGTTTTGAACACCGTCAATCCTATAAGAGTAAGTAAAAATTCGCTAAGTGCGTGTTAGGCATTCATTAAGTCAAAATCCTTATTTTTATTAAATATGAAAATTAGTCTTTAATTTACTAAATAATGTAATTGAAGACATGAGTGGATGAAGGTGTTATGTAACATTTAAAAAAAATTCATCTTTTGCCCAATTTTGAAATATTCTATGCTGAAGTATCATATATTAAAATTTAGTAACATGAGGTCCAATAGTTTTGTAGACATTCAATAATAAACATGTGCTATTGCATGGGAAGTATATGTGAATAAAAACTTTCAAACGCTTCTACTGTCAAATTATAAAAATGTTACATAACACCTTCATCCGCTCATGTCTTCAATGATCTAAAGTTTTTACTTTCTATATGAGTTAAAAAATTTCAATAATAGTTTTTTTTCTTTTTTAAATAAAACAACACTTTCTATTAAATTGTGTAAGATCCGACACTGATTATTAAAAAATGGTCAAATCCGGGTAGACCACCCAATGCGATAACAGACATGGCGGAATCTATAAGGATTTCGTGGTTAGAATCACGAAATCTTACGAATTACGAAATATTTTCTTATCCGAACAGTGTTTACAGTGGTGGAAGCACCGGGAATTTAATTAATATTTAATTTTTTGAGTAATATGTCCGCTAGAATTCCGATTAATGTAAAAATTGTTTAAGGAAATAATATTCCCTTCAATAATGAAACCTCAGTTTTTACCTAAATTTTAAAAATTTTCATTTATATAAAAAAATTATTTGTGGTACGGACCAACGAAATTGAACAAAGTTAATTGTTCCAAGAACAGAAACGATATTTTTATATAGGAAATAATTAAATTATTTGAGTTATTGTTAATAATGTCACGAAATGAGTTTATCGTCTTCGTTGTAAATGAAAAAGCCACACAAATTTAATGGGTAACTTTATTGAAACAGTTAAATAAATCGTTAAATTTTAAATTAATAAATATATTAATTTAACTCCGATCGACCTTTTTCAATTATTACTGTACACATTCTTTTCTATTTAGAGCATACACATTATATTTAATATGAACGTCGATGGAGGCGCCATAATTTTTTTTATTTAAATAATTTTTATTTTTAATTTAATTAGATTTTTGTTTTAAAAAAGAAAACGCAGATATTTTCGTAGTCTTTATTTTCACGGTATTTAAACAAACAAGATAATTTTACTAAAGTTCAAGTAGTGTTTCGGTATTTTTATTTTCGACAGAAAGATTTTTAAATTTTGAAACTAAACCATGCTTTACATACCTGTGATTATTGCATTATAATCTGTGGCGGTAAAATCCTTAAAACGATTTAATACTTTGAGTAGATATTTGGATACAACACTTCATTTTAAATAGGAAGTGTTAATTTTATTCAAAAAGGGTTAAGTTGCTGGGTGTGAAAGCAAGACAAATTTACTTTCGCATTTATAATGTTAGTATAATATTTATCGGATTGCTGGAGAAAATATAAGAAAGGTTTATTTTTAAGTCTGATTTTTATCGATATTTTAAGAGTCGGCAGTGGGATCGAATTCATTGTAACTATTATTGAAGTTAATTTTTGTTTAAATAAATTAAGCTAAGCAGAGCAGGCCCGATTAAAAGCGGGACCCGGTATAAAGTTTACTTGTGAGGCGTTGAAACAAATTTTGTACATTAAAATAACAATTTATTGCATTTTGCTACTTTTACATTGTATAAATTCGTGCGGTAAGAGGTAGGATGAACTAGATGGAAAGGATTTGGCAATTTTGTATAAATGGCAATTCTTGTTGGACTGCGGCTCTTTCATAAAGTTACCGACATAATATTTCTTATTTTAATCGAAACAGAAATACCCCTGTCGCAGTATCTGCATAACATAGCGAATTTACAAATATTGGGCACTGGCGGATCTCATCTAAGACCTGTATCCATTTAAAATCGTTTAGCTTTTTAACAGTGAAACAATATAAAAAATCAGTTCAGTAGTTAAATTTTTGGCGCTTTTGGGTCCTCAGGCCCCTAGCGAATCTCATATAGTGTAGCATATATCCATTTAACAACATATTATTACATTACATAACTATAGTTTTCGATTTTTTTTCTAGGTATGCAAATAACGGACAATACCTACTAGTTTAATAGGCTTTCTGGTTTTTTCGATTTCATGCACTGTGAAGGTCGCTATCACAGCAGCAGTGGGGGGACTTTTTCTTGGAGTTTTGGGAGATCGCGAATTTTATCATGAATTTATTATATATCAATTTTATCATAAAAAATTTTATCATGAATTTATTATATATCAACGAATATATCACCTTTTTTCAGGCGGTCACACTGGTGGTCCCCCTTAATAATGTAAATTCAAATAAATTATGTAATTTGTAAATAAGTATTGTAGGTAATATATAATTTTAAAATTGTGATTCGTAAAACTCAATAATAAATAAATCAATGTCGTTTTATAAGGGTTACATTTAAAGGTTTAAAATTAGTCAGCGGCGCGAGGCTTAGTGTGTTGCACCGTCTTCGGATCGGCCCTGAAGCTAAGTAAAAATGGTTAAACAAGACAAAAAATTATTAGTTCAGTCCCCGTCACCGCTAATTTTGGTATTAAATTAGGAAGTAATACAACATTAAATAATTTTTTGAAAGAATAAGATCAAACAACTCTCTAAATAAACTTAACATTGCTGTAAAACTGCACGCTCAAAAAGAAATTTTTGAATCAAAGAAAATTTTTTTTAATTAAAGAAGTAATTTCTTTCAATACGCACAAAGAAACTATTTCTTTAGTGGTAGAAAGAAATTTCTTTAATTTTATTTCTTTGGACTAAATAAGTTTAATCTTCAGATTGAAAAAAGTGAATTTCTTTGATGACAGAAACAGATTTCTTTAAAATTAGTTTCTTTGAATTAATAAATTTATTTCTTCAAATTTAGAAAAAAAGTGAATTTTTTTAAGACCAAATTCTAAATTCAAAAAAATTGATTTCTTTAAAATAAAATATTTTTAAGGTTTCAAATAAAAACTTTTTTTGCTTTAAATAACTTTTTATTTGGTTCAATAAAAATAAATTTTTTAGACAAATAATAATTCTTTTTTCTCTTTTACTTTTTTATTTTTTACTTAAAAAATTACTACTAGAATAATAATTAAATAAAAGAAAAAAATTTTAGTACACTATTACATTTCGTATAATTGTCTGAACAAAAAGAAAAAATAAGTAGGGATATAAAATAAAAAAAAACAAACAACGAAAATTATTTATTTGTTGAAATTACATCGCAGTTTTAAAAAGTATATATCAAAATTATAAAAATACATAATTATTAGGTATGCTGAGTAGAAAAGGACCACGCAGGCCAAAAATTAACTAGAGTAAAAAAAATAACTTATCAGAAAAGATTTATTTTGAAAATTGAATTTTAGGAGCAGTAGCCTGTAACTTTTTTTATTTTGGTAGCTAAGCGATTGACTTTAGAAGTTTAATAGAACAATTTGTCCATGTAACAAGACCAAGACTAGATTTTGGATATAAGCTACCAACTTCCAAGTTTCAATAAAATCAGTTTCAAGTTTCCGCGTAATTCTTGCTCGAACCGGTTTTTGTATGTGATAGATAAAAAATTCAAAAATTGTTGTTTTGACAACGAAATCAGTACCTATTGGTGATAATTAAATGTGCATTTATAGCCCCAGGGCCGGATTTACCTCTGCGGAGACCCCGGGACACTTCCCATGTGGAGGCCCCCTTGGAAAATTTCTAATATTTTTCCAAAAAATGAGGTTGACAAGTAAAAAATAATTCTATTTTATTCATTATTTTTGAATTTGTGGAGACCCCCATTGTGTGTGATGATTGGGCACTAGCAGTCGAAACCGAAACAGTAAAAGGTGATGTACATCTAGTCCATGTGCGTTTATTTTTTATAAAAATTCCTACAAAAATAAAAAAAAGGTAAGAGGAGTACCAAACAGAAAAATTTTAAGTCATAGATATGTCTTATAGTGAGTGCAATACACTTACAGACAACAACAAAGTAGTAAATAGTAAGTAAACTAGCTATTTTTTGGTTTAGTCAATTATGATCATTTGCACCCAGTCAAAAAACAGATCCATGTTTATACAATCGTTTTTACTCGAAATCTTCAAAATCATTATTTATACTTTCAGAAAAAACTTTAAAAGTAACCAAAAAATCCTTTCAGCCACTTACTGATTATATATTAGAGTTTAGAAAAGCTTTATTTTTTGTAATTTTAAAAACCAAATGGCTATGTACAGCACTTCAAACCAAGATTACTTTTTTCGAAGGTACTAATTAGCCCGCAGTAGAACTGACGAACGTCGGTATGTAGAACAAAATAAAATTTTTCTCACTGTCAGCATGTGTTTTGTCACAAAAGCACACATGGACATTAAAAAATATCGATTTTTTCAAATTTGACTTTGTTTTGAAACAATAAAATGGACTTTTGACGAAAAAACGGGCCTTAAATGAAAATTGTTGAGTTCTACTGCGTACGAATTTTAGAAACACGATTTTGAGAAAAACGCTTTTTAAAATTAAAAATCATTTTTCTATATGAATTTTTAAAGATATCGATCGACTTTTACCATTAGCCAGTTATCCCAGCACCATATAACTGTCCTTCCGAATTGAGATAGTTTGTTTCGAGTTATTTTCGGACGATTTAGTGTTGCGCCTCGCGGTTTTTGCTACATCCGAGTTTGAATTCTCGACCACTTTGATACACAGTGCATTATCATTTCCGCACAAAAATCGTAAATATTCTAACTCACAGTTAAACCGAGTGTATCCAGAGCCTAAAAAGGCTTGATCTAAAATTTCAACAAAAAATTTTCAAACAGATAATACTCCTTAAAGTAAAATAAAATTACTTAGAAACTTAAAAGAAATAATACTTACATGTATTTAATTTGTACTGATTTTTGCACGTATTGCTCGTGAATGTCCCTTTGTTTGCGCTCATTTTCACAATTTGAAAAGAATTATGGGAATCACTCCATTTTATTTCAAATTTTTTATTCCACTCTAACAATGTGCGTATGTAAGTACATTAACTAAAATAAATAAAAAATGTCAAATTAACTAGAATCAATATAGCAATACTAAAATAAACTTCACTGTAATGAAATATGGCTCTGAATTACTTTAAAAACATCATTATTTTAACGATTTACATGATTATTCTGGTTAATTTACTCTACTGTATATTGCAGCCATTTTAACTGTTTCGCACAGATAAACGTAACTGCGCATGCTCGTAAGAACAAAAAATTCTCTGTTTCAAAGCAATAATTTTTTTTGTTTCAAAGAAAACGAATTGTTCATTTGTCAGTCTATATACCTATAATGTTTTTAATTGTATTTAAGCAAAAAACACATTTGTTAAACTGTTGAAATAAATAACAATATAGAGTGCACATAATTATGACATAATTAGTAGGTTAACTAAAATATGACACGTATATATAATCCTATTTTCATAAAAAAATTTAAAATTATTAACATAGTTAACCTATACTTATTTAGAAAATTTCAAATTGTACCAACCTTTTTAATGACTAATATCTAAAATTATTTCCATATAGTGAAATACTTTCTCCCAACACTTTTCAACTTAAAATGTTGTTTTTATCTTTCTAAAATCAGTTCTGATTTATTTTAAAAACAAATCACCATTTCAATAAATTGTTTGGTTATTTCGCTTCAATCACATGTAGCTATGTAGCCATCTTAAAATGTGCAACACGTATGTGTATAACAGTAGGTATTCTGGACATATTTATGTGACTACGCATGCTCAGAAAATAATTTCAAAGAACGCAATTGATTAGTTTTAAAAAAATTGATTCTTCAAAACATCATACAAAGAAACTTTTTCTTTAAATTGAAAAAAAACTTCTTTGGATCAAAAAAATTTCTTTTTATTCTAAAAATTTTGTTTTTTTTCAATTTAAAAAAATTAGTTTTCTCCACTTAAAACTATTTTTTTCTTAAATTAGGAAATTTATTAAAATTAAAGAAAAAATTTCATTGAAGTAAAACAATAATTCAAAAAAATATGAATTTTTTCGTAATGAAATCACGGTATTATTTCAAAGAAACCTTTTTTGATTTAAAGAAAGAAAAATTAAAGAAATTTTCAATTTTTGCACAAAGAAATCGTTTTGAGAGTGTGTAAAAAAAAACGTTTAAAAACATTTCTCCACATTTTAAAATTTAATATCCTTACTTACACTGTCACAAAGTATTTGTCGTCAGTTTGTAAGTGAATAATATATAGAAAATAAAAGTAGCGACATTGTATTTATTTAGTGTATTATCAAGAATACGAAGAAAATCATACTACTTGTACATAATAATATTAGCCCAGGTGCTAGGTGACATTGAGTGTGCATGAATGAGGTATAGAATTTTACTTTTGATTATTGTTAGGGGGTCTTAGGTGAGTATGAAAACCCATGTCGTCGACCTTTAGGGTGGTCGACAAATTGAGGGGAGGGGGAAACAAGCGAGATACAAGCGATTTCCCGATCGACTTTTTCTGCAAATTAACCCCCTTCCCCACCAAGTTGTTGACCATCCTACAGCTCGACGACATGCGTTTCCATATTCACCTAAGACCCCCTAATAATAATCAAAAGTCAAATTCTATACTTCTTTCAGTGCATACTTAATGTCAGCTAGCGCCTGGGCAGTAAAAATCAGAATTTGCCCTTGAATTGACCCTGATCATTAACCTTGAGATCACGATTAAGGTCACATTCGGATGCAGAATTTTCCGCTCTTTCCATTTGCGGGGTCAAAAGTGGGGGTTGCCATATAAAAAAAAACGGACTTGACCTGATATGACCTTGAACCTTAACTTTGAGGTCAAGGGGAAGGTCATCATCGGATGCGGCGTAACGAATGGTGAAACTTTTACCCTCATCGTTTATCCCAAAAATGCTTTCCCGCTGAGATTTTTGAGTTTTTTATACTTTTGACTAGCCCTGTAAAAATACTTAAATTTTAACGTTGCCTTCCATTTTCATTCTTTTACACGAAAACCGTTAGGTATATCAAAAATTTGCATATCACATAAATTTTAGATCATTTCATTGCAAATAAGTTAAAAAAAATTATCACTCTACGATCAATAATAAGTAAGATATAAGCCACCTCCCGATCGGCTTTTTCTGCAACTTTCCCCCCTCCCCCAAAATTGTCGACCACCCTAGAGGTCGACGACATGAGTTTTCATACTCACCTAAGACCCCCTAACAATAATCAAAAGTAAAATTCTATACCTCTTTCATGCAGACTCAGTGTCACCTAGCACCTCGTCTATATACAGAGCTAGTAAGTGAATGCTCGAACTCGGTTGCTAACTACTATACAAAACCTTCAAGGTACGGGTGAGACAGGTTACCACCGTTACCAGCCACGACACGACAGGTAACAGAACAGTGAGAGAACAGTGAAATGTAACAACAATCTGGATGTTAAAAGCTCTTAAATAAAATGTACACAATGAAATTATATGATATAATAGCTTTGAAAGTTTTCACTATATTATAATATATAAATAATGTACTTACTATACCTAACATATATATCATCATCATTTTTATATTACAGGGTGTTACAGATTTTGGCGTTATGAGCCTAATAAGATTAGGTTGTGCATATTTCATCCGGAATCGAAGTTCCTGTTAACTATCAGTATTCTTATGTTAAGTATTACAGAGAGTATTACTTCCAAGCCAACAGAAAGTGAAACAGTTGCCAAGGTATTCCCGCTGTGCATGTGTCGGACGTGTGTCGGACAGCTGTTCGCTAGAGCTCTAAATCGGGCCGGGGTGACCGAGACTTACAAATTTACATCTCCGTTAGTTTTGTTCTTTATCGACTTCAAATTTTAACACAATAATCTTTTGTTGTTATACGGTCACTAGATAAGTTTTACAATACAGCCATATTTATTAAAGTCTGTCACAGCTTATACACTTAGTGGTACCTAAAAAGCAACTGTCAAAAATATCGTGCTATTTTTCTTCTGGCGGTTCTGAACACACTTGATCCCAGACCGCCAGTAGCTCGGAATCGCTCGCAAACTTCCGACCTTTCAGCTAGCCGTTCACAATCGGAAACAAAGTGAAGTCACAGGAGCAAGATCTGGACTGTAGACAGGATGATCAAGCACTTTAATGTCAGTATTTTGTAAAAAATTAACTGTCCCATGAGCTCGATGAGCAGAAGTGTTATCGTGGTGAAAATGCCAGCTATCCATTCTTGAGTTTGGACGAATCTCTTTAAGTTTCTGAACAACTTCAGGCAAATATTTATTGACATACCAAGACGCCTATACTGTGCACTGACTATCAGGACAACTCGTTTATCCTCCTTTATTAATAACTCGACTTTTTCTACGTTTTATGGAACAGTTGCTTCAACAAGACGACCCGATCTTGGAGGATCATTAACACTGAAATTACCACGTTCAAATTCACGATACCACCGGTACATAGTGGTGCGATGAAGACACTTTTCTTTGAGTAAAGTTTTCATTTTCTCTACACATTCATTTACGAATAGGCCTCGCACAAAGTTGTAGCGAATAATCACACGTAACTCGTCCTTCAACCACTCGGACATTTTTAATGTTTTAGTTTTGTACACAAATGATTCAGGGGGACTTATTGTATGGCTACCGTCTAGTTATGAGTTGAACTTTATAAAAAAAATAAATGCAAGTACCTTGCGATTATAAACATTTTGAATTGCAAAACTTATCTAGTGACCTATTACCTTCATACAAAACAAACTTAAAAAAAAAAAAAAGATTCCTAGAAATAGCCGAAATATCAGATCCCTTTTAACATTATAATATTCTCTTGCTGATGAAATTTTACCTTTTCAGTGTCGTCAATTAAATAATTTAATAACAAACGTTTGAAGAGACATTTGTATGGTTTGGAATTCCAACTCAGACATCAGCCATAATATCAGACACAATGCTAATTTTTTTTCTGTAGACGCACGTTTCATGGCGTATATAAGTACATATGTATTTCCTTTAATAAAAAGTTACATAATAAACATAACTGTACAGGCATTGATTTTATGTATAATAAATAAATTAATGAACCAGTCAACTTTATGGCTTTGCATTTCTGGCTACAAAAATTGTCAATTCAAAGTGCATACTAATACTTCAATTTGTACCTACCATAGGAAATTATATCACTAATAATTTGCTGAGTCATAAATTAATCGTTGATGTTATTTTAAAATATGGCCTAAATCGAAAATGATTGTTTTTGGTATTGGTTGTGGATTTTTCATTATTGAACCGGATGTTGCTTCCTGCAAAAGACAAATTTTCGATCGTAATGTCGAATTTCTTATCGGTTGCATATTGATAACTAAGAAAACAAATTGTCTCCTGATTTCTTCTTATTAAAAATTACAGTAGAACTTTAATTAACCGTCACTCGATTATCCATTAGTTTTTGTTATTCGTAAACGCCTAATAAAAAAATGTAGTGTCTCTGGTAGGTGCACAAACCTAGTTTTCAAATGCATGCATAATTCCATGGGAAAATAAATATTTCGTTAAAATAAAGAATATGATTGCAAACAAAATAAAAATTATTTTATATAGGTAATGGTATGTAGGGGTTTTACCGTTTCTGGAATAAGAAAACAATCACTTACAATTAGATGTATACATATCGATTTAAAGTATCCTTTCTTCATAATTTCAACAATATAAATGTTATTGGATAATTGGATTTCCCATCTAAGCGTTCATTTGTTTACATAATTATCTTAACAAAGGTAACAGAATATCACTTTTACTACCATTACTAATAATCACTATACTTAAATACAAATCGTTCCAAAGTTAATCGTAAAATCAGTTTATTGAGAGATTTTTGTTATCCGTTTAATTCGATTAACCATCGTAGACCTGGCCCCTACGGTGATGGTTAATTGAAGTTCTACTGTATTGCTATCATGATTTGCAATTTCCATAGTTATGTTTAATTATAATGTGGAAGTGGAAGAGAATGCGATGTCACCGCCCTTTTTGATCACGTGATTAGTTACTAAAAAATATTTTTAAATTTTTTCAAAATAAATATAAATTATTACTATGAATTAACATAATAAATAAAATTGTTACTTTCCATTCTAAACCTTCGCGGAACTTCCTCGAGCAAACTCCTAACGTTGTAAATTATATCAGCAGTTGAACTGACAATTTTTTGTTCAGTACAAAAAGTATTACAAACTTATTGTTAGTCTCAAGTAAATTTTTGCAAATTACTCAACAAAAATAAATCAATATTTTAAATTGAACATGTATTTCTTGATTCGACATAATTTCTATATAACTAATTTCTCTTCGTCGAAAATCATATCTTTAATATCAAAAATAATTTTCATGTTAAGTTTCTGTCAACACCTGTGACAAAATATAAAAACAGTAAACTAGTTGCCATCAGTGCTTCCGGACGCGAACGGACCTCTCTAACGTCGCGTCCCGTTCCTGCACTAACAATTTTACGTTCATAATATACAATAACAAGTCAGTGTTGCGAGGGGGCGGACAAGAAGGGAATATATGGCGGTGGATAGGGGGAGGTGGGGGTGGGTTGTTTTGTTATTATATTATTGTCCACACAAATATTATATGATCTCATCCTTATTCTTTCCTGTTTGTCTCTCGTTTAATATGTTTGATCACTTAAGTGTTGACTTGTGTTCTTCGTTTCAAAAAAAAAAACTACAAAAACAAACTTCAAACACTGACCGAAGCGACGCTATTCGATTCAGCAGAAAACTAATAAAAACTTGAAACATGATGAACATTCATTTGTTCACACTTCCACGCTAAACAGCGACATAGATATAAAGAGGTAGATATAACACTAGATAAGAGTTTTGATATCATAGATATTATCTGTGTATTATAGTATAACAGGCGTGTCATTGCACATAAACGGTGTTTGTACGATGCTATTCAAAAATTGAAACATTACTCTAAAAAAGTTTATAAATGAGGAGGAATTTTTTGAAGAAACACGTTTATTATTTAGAATTGATCTATGCAGGTCATGACGTACGTTTTGAGGCTAAATGAACCCCCTTATCGGGTCTTAGTAAAAGTATAAATAATTTAAAAATTAGTTTCCAGAATAAAAATTTAATAAAAAATAATTTAAAAATTACAGTTGAAAAGAAATTATAAAAAACGTCAGGTAAAATTAATTTAACACTTGATAATAACAAAATTACTTTAAAACATTTTTACTGACTAAAATGGAGTATTTCGTTATTTTTGTGGACCAGTGTATTTAAATGACGATTGTTTCTATTTTAGCGACTACCTAAAATATTTCTTAATAAACAATCATTAAAATTTCAGGTTTTCCAAGGTACTTTTTTAAGTACAAACAGAAACGGTTTTTTGCTAGTTTGTCATAAAGTAAGCTTTTATATATCCTTATTTTTTCAGTTTTAAGTTTAATAGTTTAAAACTAGAGAAGACTTTCTAATTTTCGCGTATTTTTCAGAATCTTTTAGAATTTGCTGTTTAAAATTATGAGCAAATATTTTTCTTTATTATAGCAAACCCCTTCTAATAATAATATCCCATACGGTATATGGAACTAAAAACTACTTTTAAATATGTGGATTAATATGAGCTGTTACTACGTCAGATTGTTCGTTTCTGTGCCAAACAGATAAACCGTAAAACCGTCTAGACCCGGACAGGGAGTCTAAACCCGGACACTTTGCGCCAATCTTTAAAGTAAATAATTTCTACATTAACCTGCAACAATAAACATTTGTTCTTGACGTCATTAGAGAGAGAAAAACATCCTCTAAACAGCTGTACCAATAAAAACTACGGATTTCAACATTTACTATCTCATTTTACAGGATTACTATCCTACAGTTTTTCAAAGAAGTAAAATGTGTGTCCATCTTAGACATGTAATTTTCGTCATAATTGTCATATTGTTTTAATTTTGATATGTATGTGTTCAGAATTTTATCGCGCATCATTTAATGATGTTTGAAATTATATTCGATGTATATATAAAAAAATACATGCTATATACATATATCCGTTTAGACCCGGACACATCAGTTTATTACACTATGGCCGCGATTCGCACTGGCTGTAACTTCCACTATCCATACGTTATATTTCCACCAGAATTACGCGGTTTATGCCTCCTTCTGGTGTCATATCGCATGTTTAGGTACTTCATAGAGAGGTATACTATGCATTGACCCCTCTCCTTTCCCACAAAATGTTTTGAAGCCTTTGACAGGTTCAAAGACATTAGACGATATAAAACACTGTCCTAACCCCGACGGGAGAGATTAGTTTGCATGTTATTACATTATTTAAGTAAGTGTCCGGGTCAAGACCGATTTAGGGTATAGACACGGACACTTACTAATTATTATTTATTTTTTTTATTTTTACTTATAATGAAACAAATGGGTCTGGGATATAACAAATAATATACATATACTCTTTCTAATGGTTGTACTTTTATTGGTGATATCTTTGATGGAAATATGTACAAACATAAAATTAACCGAAAAAATGTAAAAAAGTGTCCGGGTCTAGACGATTTTACGGAATCTGTGAGAATGGTTGTATAAGGCTTTCGTTTTTTCTTTTGAGATATAGATTTCTTAAATATTGGAAGTATAAGTCTTAGATAAATGAGTAATTTTAGCCATAATTTAACTAAATATATACAATTCCCAGTACTCCCACCATAATATCTAGCCATTACCGTCGACTTATAGTAAGCGACAAATATAAAATTTTACAGGGAAAAGTTATTTTTTAAATATTTTTACACTGAAATGTGTTATTAAATTGAAATTTAACATAGAGTTAACTCTGTAATTAATGGATTTTGAAGGGAAACGTTAACAATGCTTGGTCCATTATAATTTAAAATGTTACAATAAAAATCTCAATTTCGATAAAAGTGTCGCTTACGATAGGTCGGCGGTAGTGGTTCGATATTTCTTATACTACAACGGCCATGCAGGATATCTAATACCCGAGAATTTTTTTTTAAAATAAGATCTGTCTTTTTTTTTACTTTAAATTCTTTTTGATCTAATATTTCTACTAGTTTTAATTTCTCAGTATTTGAGAAAAATTTTTCGGTAAAAAAATTCTTCGGTAGAAGTGTTGAACATTAAGGATTAACACGTAACCCTTAATATTTAACATTAACGGTTACCAAGTAAAACAAATTTTAGTTTAGATTCTTTCTGAACATTTCATGTACAGTAAATGCAAAAACAGTTTTCGTTTTGTTATAAGAAATTTCAGTACCTAATAAATTTACAAGAAATTGTTTTTCATGCGAAGCTTTCATAATTTTCGTGTCAAACGACAAACGCATGATGTATGTAATTTTAAAAGCCACTTCCTCAAAATTTATTAAATCAATGAAATATATGTAAAACATAATAAGTATGTATGTAGTAACCGTGTGTTTCAAAAATGGGAAACCAATAATAATTTTGAATATTGAGTTCTGATAATAACATTGCAAAAACGTAAATATCAGGTCAGTTCATTAGTTGTGTTTGTTTTTTTCGTAAATTTTTAAATAATATAAAAAACACAATTAAACACAATTCATCCTTTATGCGATCTGATCCACTGTTAATTGTGGCTCTGACTCCACAAGATTTCGAAGAATGCCATCATCAAAATTAACAGGACGTCCTGAACGGGGTTCATCATAAATGCTGCTTTTTCCAACTTTAAATTTTTAAACCATTTCTGGGCAGTCCTTATACTAATAGTGTGTTCACCATGTACGGTATTAATTTTTATCGCTGCAGACCTGGCAGATTTACCACATGAAAATAAAAAATGTAGCACAGCACGTTTGTACTGATTATCTGTATTCATCTTCTATGGGTACTAAAATGCGTTCGATATTTACGGAAGTTGGTGATGAACTGAATAATATGTTAGTCAAACGGTGACAAGTTTCGACAGGTTCAAAATTGTATTGTTTTAGTAAATGAGTCATAGTGAATTCCATGCTTGTTATTAATACGCACGAACTTATGGACTTACCTGATATTTTTTTACAATTCTGGGACTAAAAGACATGATTTTATCCTTCATAATAGGGAGTAAATTGCCACTTTTAGTCCCAAGGGACTAAAAAATTATTTTGCTCCCGCTTTTAAAACAATTATTAGCAAGCAGAATTTACAGAAATATAACTTAAATTAAATAGCGTTGCTAGGTAATTGAAAATAATAAACAGATTTTTATAATTTTAAATTAGTCGGAATTGCAAAAACTAATTATACACCACAGGACTAAAGTGTTTTTTTTTCATCCCTCGTGTTATTAGCGAATTTCCAGAAAGAATTCTGGAAATTCAGCTATTACAGTAGGTCTCATGACGCGACTTGAGCCCGGCACTATGGCAGAAATTTGTTTTGAGGCCCCTAGAACCCAAAAATAATATTCACTAAAATTTATATATATATATATATATATATATATATATATATATATATATATATATATATATATATATATATATATATATATATATATATATATATGTATGTATGTATGTATGTATGTATGTATATATGTATCAGCACGATAGCTCTTCAGGAAAAACCGCTAGCTTTACGAAATTTGGTGACAACGTTGGAAATCCAAAAATCTTGGACGAGTTCTTCAGCCAGACATGTCGGATGCCAGGAACATGGCTTTTGTTCTTGCAAAAAATTAGTTTTTTGCCAAAATTTCCACTTATTCAAAAATTTTTGCGAAATTTTTTTATACCATTTAAAAGAGGAGAAAAAATTACATAAAAAAGGTCTTTAAACTTTTTTTCTATGTCAACTACTTTCCGAGAAAAACTATCTTAGTTAGACTGTGATTTTTTCTTATATAAAGTGTGAAGGTATATGTACATTCTAAGTACCTACATATATAAAGTGTGAAGTTACTCACATTCTAACAGTAAGTACATATTCGACACAATATGTATACATTTAGCGTTGATTCACATTATCGTGCCAGTCACAGTCCATTCCCAGTCCAGTCTCGATCCAGTAAAATCCTATTACATTCACACTTACGTTCCATGATCGGTACGGTTCGTTCTCGATCCAATATATATATATATATATATATATATATATATATATATATATATATATATATATATATATATATATATATATATATATATATATATATATATATATATATAATGTTGTATACAATCACCGCATTACTGAGATATTTCATATGGATTATCTATATATAATATAATGACATTCTGGGTAAAAAAAGTGGTAATTTTGCCGTTACCGGCACAGATTTTTTTTTTGATTTTTTTATTTTATTATTACAGTAGATTTTGAATTTTCGGTACAATTTTTTGAAGCAAATCTTCATGGTTCATAAGATACATGTATTTGACAGATATCCACCTTACCTTCAAAATGACAGACTGATCCATTTTCTCAGTTCATTTTCTGCCGGGTATAACACATAAATATTTCGTCATTTTTCATCAAAGGTTCTCTTAAAATAATTTGAAAATAAATTAAATATTTAAAAAAAAAATTCATTTAATTTAATCTGGAAAGAATACAGTGCGAAAAACCATGAAAAAAATTTTTACGTGCATTAATTTTTTGAATCAGAGCCCTCTGGTTTGTAACGGTGCAAGTTAGGTCAGCTAACGTTAAAATTATATCTATCTACCTTCCATAGTTAAACTAACAAAAAAAATTTTTTTTAAAACCTACTAATAGAGGGCAATTACCTAGCGTACTGGATCGTATTTGTGTCGTTTTGTAAGATTTCCAAAATTATATAATTAAATCAAAAAATAATTCCGCGCTTCAATGGGGCAAATTTAAAAATATTAGAAAAAATTATTTTGATGAAAAAAAAATTTTTTATGGTTTTAATGCTAATTTATGTGTCAAAATGTTTAAATATTATATATAATGATAACTTATTATTGTTAAAAGCTAAGGCAATTTTATATTCGGAAAGGGCATTTAAAGGGCAATTTTTTAAGCTATCACATGTTATTTAGAAGTTGATTTAAAAAAAAAATTTTTCGAGGCGCGAACGTCGCGTAGCTGTCCTGAGGTACGGACTTTATTTAGCATAGGTGGTGTTCAGGACGAAAATTTTATTAGCCAATATTAGCTAATGAAGCTTTCACCGTTACAGACCAGAGGGCACGCATTCAAAAAATTAACATACATTATCTATACATATAATAAAATAGTAACGAGACCATTTCTGTACATGGAATATTTTTCGAAAATTGTACTGGTACTGTAAATAGTTATCGATGTAGATACCAAAACAGCGATTTTTAGAATTTTTGTCTGTTTGTCTGTCTGTTCACGAATCACGCAAAAGCTATTGGACGGATTTTAATGAAATTTGGTGTGATGATAACTTATTACCTGGGTCAACATCTAAAATACTTTTTACTCCGGGAAAATTTCTCATTCCCACGGGAAAATGGAAAAACCATTTTGAACATGTGCACAAATTGGGCAAAAACTATTGGACGGATTTTAATAAAATTTGGTGTGGTGATAACTTATTACCTGAGTCAACATCTAATACACTTTTTACTCCAAGAAAATGTCTCATTCCCACGGGAAAATACAAAAAATACAAAAACCATTTTAAACATTGCACACATTACGCAAAAACTATTTAACGGATTTTGATGAAATTCGGTGTGGTAATAACTTATTACTTGGGTCAACATTTAAGATACTTTTTACTCCGGGAAAATACCTGATTCCCACGGGAAAATAGAAAAACCATTTTAAGTATGTGCATGCATTACGCAAAAATTATTGTTCTATGCAAGTTCTGTATAATTATTACACTTACATACTTCTCATTGAGTTTATGACAATGCGTCGCGTGAACGACGACGCGGGTACAGCTAGTATAATTATAAAAACAAGAATTTCTAACATGGTGACTGATTATTTTTATTCCATAATTTTTGTTAAATGTGGCTGTACTTCAGAAATTAAATATTTATACCGTGAAAAACCATAAAAAAATATTTAACGTGCATTAATTTTTTGAATCAGAGCCCTCTTATTTGTAACGGTGAAAGTTCAGTTATTTTATTTTAAAATAATCAAAAATATATTTTATTTTATTAAATTAAAATAATTATTTTTAACTTATTTTTCACCTAATCGCAAACGTCAATTACGAAGTAGACCGCATGTGACGTCATTAAACTCAAACAACTTATATGTTGACTCATATTTATGTAAAACATTGCTTTTAAATAAAATGATTTTTTGAATTTGTTGGTGCAAGATTGATTTATTCTGAAACTAAAAAAAATCTTCAATTTACATACTTTAATGACTTATTCTTTTCAAGCTTAAATACCTCAAAAAACCGTAATTTTGTCATTGAGTGATAGATTGACTTTCCACTTATCATTAAAAATATATATGTTTACTAAATATCCGCACGATAACTCAAGAACGAAACATCTTATTATTAAGAAATTTCGTGAAAATGTTTACGGTTTTTTGGGCATTTTTCGTTAAAAAAATTTGGCGGAATGAGGTGGAAAAATCACATAAAAAAGGTTTTTTATTTACAATTACTCTATATCAACTAGTTTCCGAGAAAAACGTACTTTTGTAAATGGAAATTCGCTATGTTATGCAGGATGCTGCGACAGGGGTATTTGTTGTTCTCGGGCCTTTATAGGCACTCTGGCAACAAACTTCACACTCGGATTAAAACTCACACTTTTTAATCCCTTGATGTATAACACAGTAACTTATGGGGATTAGCTTCGATTTTTTTTTTTTAGAAATGAGTACCATTAGAGAGCATTTAATTTCTTTTTTCTAATATTTAACTTCTTCGCCATTTTTTGTCAAATTTAACACCAGATGTGGATATTCTCTCCTCTTTCAGCTTTTTATGTTTTCACAAGAGGAAAATCAACAATATTGGTGACGCAAAGATTCTAATTCGTGTCTCTGTTGATAAAATTAGAAGCTGCATCAAGTAAAAATATACTTTTATGTTTAACTGTCCATCTAAAATCTAGTAACCCGCACATAATTTATACATATAATACATATTTTAATGACAATTAAACGTATACGTACATTTTTTACTTGATACAGTTTCTAATTATACCACTAGAGGTATGCGTATTATCTTTGCGCCGCCAATACTGTCTATTTTAAAGTAGTATTTTTTTAGTGTAGGATTTTGAAAAATTTTATTTTTTTTCTGTTTCATTTTCTAAAAGTATACGTATAGGTCTTTAAAAATATGTTCCTAAAAAGAAATTTAAAAATGATGGCCATTTTAATACGGTAGGTTCTCTACGCTAGAATACCGCTTTAAAGGGCCTTTTAGACGGTCATATCAGTTCTCAGTTCAGTTTCAGTTTCCGTTCTCGTTTCATTTCAGTTCGGAAGAAGGTTTGTTTTTACACGGTCCGTTCAGTTCTCACTGTTCTCAGTCGTTTCAGTTCTTTATATAATCTGAGTTACTCTAAACAAAGTGTTTCGCTTTAAAAGTCTTCAACTTATATTCTTATACTAATTTAAAAGTGCTAATATAATAAGTCATGGACTATTTCACTGCAGTAGCGTTAGCTTTGATGCTGAAGAAAGAGCGGAAGAAAAGAAGCTAGTGGAGGAAACCTTGGCTTCTTAAAAGAAATTCATTGTCGCATATAAATTTAATGAAGGAACTTCCTTTAAAACCATGTGATTGGTTGAATTATTTACGAATGAATAAGGATACGTATCTACTATTCCTTCCTGATTTTCATCCTCGCTGTCCATATTATTAACACTTTTTACAGTCGGCTGTTGGTCGCTGACGAACGAAAGGAGATCATAATACGATAGTGATGGTTTGTATACTTCCCCAGTTCCTGCTCTACCTCTTTCATTGTCCTTAACTTTCTTAAGTTCTTTGTTGTACGTTGAGCGTAGGCTATTTATTTTAGATTTTACCATAGCGATTTACCATCGTATTCTTTATATTTCTTTAATAGAAGAGCGTAGGCAGCTTCCCTAATATTTACATTGTGGGAACGTATATCTGTTTTATTCCATGAACTCGGTAAGGTTTTATAAATTTCAATAAATTCGACAACAAAATCGTAATCCTTGTTGGACATAGCGACAGTTGCCTATATAAAATGTGCACTTTGTCAGATTTTCAAGAAAACTGACGTGAGCGAACGGATTGAGGCATGACGCGCTTGTTTATACATAGGAATTTTAAGAACTGAAATGAAACAAATTGGTCTGTCCATCCTGTCAGTTCTCAGTCTCCGTTTCAGTTCTCCTTTCAGATTTTAGTTTTTACACATAGGAAAAACTGACAGTTCGACTGAAACTGAAACTGAACCGAGAACTGATATGACCGTCTAAAAGGCCCTTAAGTGGCAAAATTCAGTAAGCTTATAACTTATATAATTCAAAACCTATTCTGTGATCGATAATTTTTGAAATATCTTGTACTTATTTTTGTTTTATATTATACATACATTAATATATGTAGCGATGACAAGATTTTAATGTTTTCCTCTGTTTTATAAATAATCCTTTTTGCTACCAGATGTCTGTTAAGATATATTTTGACGTAACGTTCGTTGTTTGTTGATATTTGCCACAAAAACTTATATTTATTAATTTTATTGATTTTGCAATAGCCAGATGAATTATTACAGAAAATCTTTATACTTGTGTACAAATTTATTTGTTTACGATTCTTCTATCTTCATATCTTAATATTTTATACGATAATTTTGATTTTGAGTTAGAAAACGAAAGTGATATTCACATATTTTTGATATTCACTTTCAAGTTTTCACTACTTTGATCATTTTAAGCTATTTTTATAATAATCTGAAATAAATGTATCTATAATTAATTGCCAGTAATCAGAACATTGCTCTTAAAATATATTCAGTAAACAGGGTTTAGGAAAACTCAATTAAGACTAAAAACATAAAATGTGAGAAGTAGCTTTAAAAAAGACGTATTTTAGGTATAAGGACCTAGAATAGTTATTTCTTTTCCAATTGTTAAATTTTTGTTTTCAGAAGGCCAGACTATATTTTATTAAGATAATATAATATTTTTATTATACCCTATTTCAAATACAATTAATCATGAGTCATCGTTAAAAAAATCAATAATTCTTATATTCGAAACAAATCAGTCTTCTATTCTTTTCCAGAAACAAATTGCAAATTTAAAATTTACGTAAATGCAATAATGAAAGAGATAAAGCCAAGAAAACGGAAATTATTTAAATTCATAAGTGATGAAGCATGGTTAAATTTAAGTGAAATGGACTATATATCAATTTGTGCATGCATAATAACTATCATTACTTTGATTTTCCTGAAATTTATACACTGAAAAAAAAAGGGTAATTTTTACGGAAATTTCTAGTAAAAAATTACGGAGCTCTCTGGTAATGCGGGCATAAGTGACAGGCAAAGGAAAAAGTACGATGAGTATAGTAAAAATTACCGTATGGCTCCGTAAAATTTGACTGCACAGTAAAAATTACACTGCGACTCCGTAAAAATTTCGGCGCTGTACAGGAAAAATTCTACTCTCTTACTGTATTATTTATAAGTTTTTTTTTTTTTTTTTTTTATTTATTAATAAATAATTTAATTAAAATAGTTTAAAAAGATATTGATAGAAGGGTAAGGATTAAAATCAAATTATTAATATTGAAAAAATGTTCTGTGATTTTTTATTATTTGTGGAAAAACATGTTTCAATAAACATCAATACATATAAAAATCTTAATTGTTATGTCTTAATTATTAGTTCTTTATCAATAATAAAATAATGCGATTTTCATGAAACACAAATAACAATTCTTTGTTTTAAATGTAAAGTCCATTAAATAGTTTATTATAAAAAAAAAAACACAGAAAAAAAATGATAACACTCCTGGTACACATCCACTCACTAACATGGCTCCACTGCTACTAAACTGGTAACGGTCGGACTGCTGGTGAGTTAGGTATTCAAAATGACCTTGGTGCGGCCTGTTCATCGTCAGTTATGTGTGATGCTTGTGTGAGAGAGATGCTGAAAGACAGGTTTCAAGGAGAAAATAGAGATAACAAATAGCGTCTATCGGCTAGCTTAGTAAAAATTACACTGTAGCTTCGTAAAAATTCTTCAATGTCTAGTATAATTTTACAAAAATTGAGTAAATTTTCCTGGTATCCACTTGAAATTTTACTAGCCCATCGAATTTTACGGAGTTGTATAGGAAAAATTCTTAAGCTCTACAGGAAAAATTTTCAAATGAATCGTAAAAAATAATGTTTGGAAGGCATTTTTTATATTTTTGCTTGATAATTTCCTACCGACTGGTCACTTGCGCCTGGTTTACCGGAGGCAGCTCCGTAATTTTTACTGTAATTTTTTCTCAGTGTAGAAAACCATATATGGTACAATCCCCAAATAGTCTCATAATTTGAGTAAACGGCACTGATAGTATGTAAGATACCGATAAAATTAATGGAATTTCACAGTGTTATTATTTCGATTGCGATGAATCATCAAAAACGATCGAACGAAGTTATGTCACTTGGTGGGATCTTTGGATACACAGACGGATAGACAGACGGGCTGACATGAAATCGAAATTTGTCAGGAAGTTCTAAAAGGTAAAACGTGAAAATTATCATCCTTGAGGGAAAGAAATTTTATATTTCAGAAGTGATTATAATGCTGCCGTTACATTAGCAGTCTCGGAAGCAAAATTCAGTATTTAAAAATTTTTTGAACATACGAAATAATGTTGGCAGTGTCCAATTTTTTTATATCACAGATTTGAATGTACTTTATTTGTAATATTTATAATACATTAACGAATCACAATCAATAATATATCATCCACCCACAAAAGTTATTTACTTACATACATGTAGCCCCTCTGTAACATTACAATACAAAAAAATTTGTCCTTCAAGACACTATATAATTTTTTTTTCACGAATTAAATAATTCTGTACATTTTATTGTCTATGTATATAACGTAAAAGCCCCCATTATGGAACGGTATCTAATACTGGAACAGTTTTGACATTTACATATTTATTTCTTTAATTAAGTAAGGAAACATTAAATGTGAGGTGAATTTAAATTGAGAAACAGTCATGCTATTAATAATAATTTTTGTTATCAGACGTTTCTTTCAGAAATAACTTCATTAATATGTAAATGTCAAAACTCTTCCAGTATTAGATATCGTTTCATAATGGGGGCTTTTACGTTAAGTATTAAAAAAATATTATTATTTAAAGTAAACTAAATATTTAAACATGCAAAAATTTAAAAATTCAAAAAACAATTGTATAATTTATAAATATTTGAATTTTATAGGTTAACTCTTTCATGGACATTGTTATACATGTAGATGTTTTATCTACTAAATTATTTTCTGATTTATATACGTATAGAAACATATAGAGAAGGCTAAAATGTTTAAATATTTATGAAAACTGAAAAACCGTCTCTTTGGTGAATGGTTTTATGATCAACAATCTTTTGTCTTAGCTTACATTCAGTTATAAATTTAAAATTTTGAAATCGTTTAGAAATTTATACTTCAATGATGTTATACATTTTTTAGTGTAAAACTTATTTAGTGTACTTGATGACGTAACAGAGGTTGTTATTGTTTAGTGGCGTAATTTTTACAACTCTCTATCCTGTTTCCGATTGAAAATAACTACTGTTCAACATATAAGTACATAATAACAGAAAGCTTGTCAAAAAAAATTCATGCAATAGAGCAGCGATTCCCAACCTTTTTTCTCTCACATACTCCTTGAAGAGGTTTTTCCTTTATGAGTACCCCCTGTCCCCTAAAATGGAATCTTCAAGTTCTTATTACCAGTATTCTCATTTATTACTTTCATTACAATACTTTTTGAAGTTATAGATAATAGGTAATAGGATCTCAAATAACAAAAGCTAATAATTACAAATATTCAGAATGTACGAAATCGTTTCGTAATAAGTAATCCTACGGTGGTCGTTTCAAGTCGAGCATCTTAAAATGAAATTTTAAAAAAAGAAAAATAGTTTCATCAGGTGATAATTAATTAGTTTCAACATAAATATCAGTACTTATAATCACGTGATGCCTAAGCAAGCTTTAAACTTATGGTCTGCTTTCAACCGCGTATTAAATGAATAAGAATGCTGATGAAAATTTTTAGAATATGTAATTTCTTTTCTTTTCCTTTCATTTTCCTTTCTAAATTATAATTTTTTTAATTGAAGCATCTTATTGTTTTGTAGTATTTGCCATTACCATTAATGTTTTCATCTACCCCTAAGAAGCTCATTGCGTACCCCCAGGGGTACGCGTAGCACACGTTGAAAATCGCTGCAATAGAGGGTTAATAAAAATTTTGGTGTTTATTTTTTATACTTTGCATCAAAAGTTGAAAACTTTGCACTGTTTACAGCAGAAAATATAATTAAAAGTTTAAATATTTAGTAAACACTGTAGATATAATTTTTTGTATAGTTTACGGAAAGTGCACGAGAGAAGCAAAGTGGTAATAAAAGGGTTAAGAATTTGTTCAGTTTTTGTTTTTTTAAATATTTTTTTAAATTTTAAACATTGATTTTCATATCTGTTCATATCTGATCAATACTGTAGTTTTTTTTATTAACTACATTTTCAAAGAGTTAAGTCAATATTTTCATTAATAAAAGAAATCATGCTTCTAAAATTTATTGTTTGAAGAAGCCGCTTCATAATTTGACGTATATACGCAATCAGTTCTTTAATCTTTTTGCATGGCTAAAATTAAATTATAAATTTTGATGGAAACAATTCATCTTATGTATGATCATAAAGAATCAAGAATTTAATCTTCAGTAGATTTTGATTCGTTTGTAACTATAATAAAATTTATAAATTAAGCTGTTTTTGGATTCAATAATCAGATAACTGTAGAGTACAGTGAAATATCTTTAACAAAAAAAAAAATTAATTGAGATACAGTAAAATATTCTGTAAAAAACTTTTTGTTTACCTTTTATTTTTAGAATGAATAACGAAACTATAGTCAGTGTTGAGAATTCGGTAAGAGAAGAATTTCACTATAATCAACATACTTAATTATCAAACTTTGTGGGTAATATGGTTTTAACTACATTATGTAACAAAACCATAAATGCAATTTTATATGCATATATGTATATGATTTTGATTTTAGTATCTGATTTTTGATTTCAATTTTGCTGGGTCATTTTTTATAATACATATGTTCGTGTAGACTTCCACTGAATTATTGTGCTTACCCGTTGTCAGAAATAATGGCTTTTAAACCTGTTTTAAGCATTAACCGTACACACTTGGTTGCTTAATAATTTATCTTAATCGGACAATACACTGTCTTATAATGTTAATGAAAGTCGTGGACAAATATATTAATTATGCTGCTCCTATTAAATCATACTTATATTCATATTTCTTTGTCGGACGTAATTGAGATGAGTACAACATTTCAAATGTTCTAAATTTTCACCCGTCAAGAAATAATCGTTAAAATTGTAATCACTGTAATCTAGGAATCTTATTTGTCTATTTTGAAAAGTGAGTGCAAAAATTAAAAAAATCACCTTTTATAAGTTTGCTGTTGTGAAGTTTCTAACGACGTGAAACCTCCATTATAATTTTCTATACATTTTCCAGCATTTTCTAAAAAAATCAAGTTGTATTTTCAAATATAATAATCGATTTATTCATAGAATTTTATGCAAACAATTTTACATCTGGGATGACTTATTGCTTGATCAATCATTAGGCCTGACTTTGAGGTGCAGTTGTTTATATATTTTCAAATCTCACATTCTTTTCTTTTACATATTGTCTATTTTCCTCGTTGTTCTAAAACGTTCTGGAACATTCTTTTTAATTATATACAAAGGTGACGCTGCCAGTAGTAAAAGTTCTTAGATTTTCGTTTTAAGAGATAAAATTAAAAATTCTGTGCGTCCGGAAAATTTGTGTATGGCTTTTGGAAAACAGAACTTCATCTTGCGTTTATGCTGACACCATAGAGGCATTACAGGTTATAAAATTATCTTATAATGTTCAGTATTTTTTTTTCCAAAAGTCACTTACGTCTTGCGTAAAGTTTCATAGCATCATTGTCCATTAGATAAATGAAAAATTGGGAATGTTCTATTTAGAATGGAATAATTTACAAATTTGTATTTAAATTATCCTATTCAAGCATATCGCGCAAAATTTTTAAAAAATCTTCATCGAAACATAATTTAAATAAAAAAAATGTAAGAGTGAGTAAGATCAGTCTTGAATTTTGTAATATTTTTAAACAAGATCAGAACCAAGTTCAAGATCAAGATTTAATTTTAGAAGTTCAAGACTAAGACTACGATGGATGGAACTGAAAGACCAAGATCAAAAGTCTTAGTACAAGAATAACGTCAAGGTCAATATATTACTACGACCTTTGTTTTGACTCTGTATATTCTCATCACTAGCCGTAGACATAATATATACTTTTCAAATCCTAGCTATTTCACCATTTTCCACATCCTCCACGTACATCATAATGCAATGTGTGCAAATAAAATATAAAATAGTGATGTGGGTGATGTCTACTATACTGAGAAAAAAATACGGTAATTTTTACGGAAATTTCTAGTAAAAAATTACGGAGCTCTCTGGTAATGCGGGCATTTAAGTGACAGGCAAAGGAAAAAGTACGATGAGTATAGTAAAAATTACCCTATAGCTCCGTAAAATTTGACTGCACAGTAAAAATTACACTGTGACTCCATAAAAATTTCGGCGCTGTACAGGAAATCCTGGTATCCACTTGAAATTTTACTAGCCCATCGAATTTTACGGAGCAGTATAGGAAAAATTCTTAAGCTGTACAGGACAAATTTTCAAATGAATCGTAAAAAAAATGTTTGAAAGGCATTTTTTATATTTTTGCTTGATAATTTCCTACCGACTGGTCACTTGAGCCTGGTTTACCGGAGGCAGCTCCGTAATTTTTACTGTAATTTTTTCTTAGTGTATAGAGAAATATCTGAAAAATTGATGGCAAACTTCATTATTATTAGTATTATGTACGCTTTTAAGATTTTATGCCTCTAAAACTGGTCTGTATCAGAACAAAATTGCCATGGAACATTAACCAACTCTTTATATTGTTTTTTATGTAGAAACTTACAAAACTCTGTAGGAACCTGTAGTGCAGAACTAAATCTCAACTAATTAGTGGTGCCGCTAATTAGTGTGTGGAATTCCGCTTTAAATTGTTTTATCTTTTAATTTTTATGAAAAGAGTATCATCTATGTCTAATTTAATTATTAAATATAAGTGAAAGTTATCACACATTCCAAAATTTAATTAAGTAACCTTGATAATAATTTTATTAAAAATAAAGACTGCATTTAACTTCCTACATTAAACAATTTGAATTAAATTAGATGATGAAACTCTTTATTTCAGATGCTTATCGTTGATTAAATGTATTAGTCATTGGTACAGATGTACGCAGAAATGTGTTAACATTAAATTGTAAAAATTATGTGATTTATTCGTTGATACCCGCATTCATTGTCAGACGAACATGTAGTATTTTAAAATTAAAATTAATTTCATATTTCTTGAAATGACTGTAGTTTTGTATGTATACATTATACATGTATCATTCATTAGTTAAAATTTAAAACGTTGGAATTATACAGTAATATAAACCAGTATATTAACAGATTGATCAATTATCACAATAATTTACTTGCTATTTAACAATAAAATTAAATTTTCTTACATTAGCGTATCCATTATTACTATAACATTGAAAACAGTTTTAAATTAGGTAGCTATCAATTAAAAATTCAACTCATTAGAATACATATCATTTGATAAATTTAATAGTATATTACGTACTGAGGAACGTGATTGTTATTTTTGGCGCCTCGGATTCTTAAGCCATCAATGATTACAAAAATAAACTTACAAGCCAATGGGGGTGGCACACAGCTTTCTCGTAACATACAGCTTTCTTAAACTGTTATATAAACCTTAACGTCTGTAACCTTTTTTCAGTCATGGCCCGGTAAAATATCGGATAGTTTTGTGCGGATCGATCATATATAAGATCATATTATGACAATTATCAGTTGTCTAAATTACATTTGTATTTATTATAATATGGAAAGTAGTTGACTACTTGGCCGACCATGTAATTTAGATAAATATCGACATTTTTGTAGTTTAGATAAATAAATATACTTTCTTAAGTATTTTAGAAATATTTAAAAGCAATTCTTTAATAAAATTAAATAAAATTCCCCGAGCTTTGAATCATTTTCGTCATAAGTTTAAATAGCATTAAGGACTCCAATAAGAATTGTCTTTTTTTCGGCCAATTGGTCAACCCTGTAAAATATGAACACCTTATTAAACATTAGAAAAATGTTAAAAAAAACCTTTTTTTAATTTAAAATAAAATTCTTGTAACCTGGAATCCTTTCCGCCATTATCTGGAATAATATTTGATCGTGTATTATCAAATGTCGTTTTCGGACCACTTGGTCCACCCTGTAATTCAGATAAATATCAACACCATCTTAAACTTTAGAGAAATGTCTAAAAGGTATCCTTTAATTTTGAATATAATTATTGTATCCTGGAATCCTTTCCGCTATTAGTCGGAATAATATTAGGTGGTGTAATATGAAATGTCGTTTCCCGACCACTTGGTTTATCACCTAATTCAGATAAATATCGACACTCTCTTAAGTATTAGAGAAATGTTTAAAAGCCATTCTTTGATCTTAATAGAATTATTACATCCTGGAATCATTTCCGCTATTAATTGGAATAAAATCAAGTCGTGTAATATGAAATGTCGTTTTTCGATCATTTGGTCGACCATATGTTCCCGCTAAGTTAGCCCTGTTTCTTTTGTTCGAACAAAAAGGCTGTTTTGGTAATCGTGTAATATGAAATTGTTTTTTTTTTTTTTTTTTTTTTTTTTTTACAGCCAAAAGCTATTTTTGAGTCTAAAGTTAATTCCGCCGTTTTTTTTTTTTACAAAAAATTCTGTGCTGTATTGTGCTAGCCGTGTGTTATTATGGATCGTAAATAAAAAAACAAAATTCCAATTAAAATTGAAAATTGACTCTCGAATTATAATTTAATATTTTTGAAAAGCTGGGCTGTTTTATAAAACAAAATTGTGAGATTACAAACTGTGTAACTACATATTTTGAAAAAGTAGATGTAAATCTAGTTTCGAACTATATGACAGAGTTAGATTAAGAATTGAATACATTTGTGACACACATATTACCAAACACCGTATGTCCCGTGCTTGTATTTGTATGTCGTATGTGTTTAGTGTTGAACTATTTTTGTATCAAACATTACAATGCCCTGTCCCCGATGTAGTGTGCGATGTATTGTAATCATCTAACTAATAACAAACATACTGATTTTATTTACGGAAGTTGTGGTGCCACTTGACTCACTCGCTTGCTAACTAGAAAATTTTATACTTCAAATATCTTTTGCCACATTTATTGCATTTGTACTGTATCTTTTGACACAATTTTCTTTTCAAAACATCTGTTTGTCTCTCATCAGAAAAAAAAGAAAAAATTGATTATAATGTAAAATTTTAAAAATTACCGCAAACATTTTTATTTGTTGTTCTTGTTAAATAAAAGCCACGGACCAATTAAAAGTTTTGCGGTAAACCGATATGATATATTTTAATGTGTAAGTACCTATATTAAAAAAAATATTTTAAAATGAAAATTATTTTAAATTTATTAAATGGTTCTATTTTTAGAATAAGTCGGTTAAATACTTAGATAAGTGAATCATTGTGATGACTACAGAACAACTTTATTATTTAAAGCCACAAAGTTCCTGGATTCAGGGTTAAGTCGAAATGCAGGCCCGACGAGAGGGTGGGGTAGTCCGGATTGTAACCCCGGGGCCCGGACTGGAAGAAGAGACTTGTAGCGGTAGGTAGGGACCCGGGTAAAAGTAAAAAACTTTTTTTTCTTTGCTCGTAACTTATTTTTTCGGGAGAAAATTTTTAAAAGATATGCTTTCTTCCCGGGACCCATCATTTCTCTCCACTGCCATGTCGAAACGGAAAGAAAGTTGAAATAAAAATATTAAATTTTAATTTCTAATAAGCAACAGTTGCTTTCATTTTTAACGTTTAGTTCGAATCTCGTAACTTGGATTACTTTAAAACTTTTTTTGGTGGCGATTAGAATTCCATTGTTGTCTTAATATTAAAAAGCCTTTATGTATAGTAAATAGAATCAAAGATAGTTAATTTTTAGTTGGTGGATTAATATTTCAATTAACGTAAAAGCCCCCATTATGGAACGGTATCTAATACTGGAACAGTATTGACATTTACATATTTATTTCTTTAATTAAGTAAGGAAACATTAAATGCGAGATTAATTTAAATTGAGAAACAATCATGCTATTAATAATAATTTTTGTTATCAGACGTTTCTTTCAGAAATAACTTCATTAATATGTAAATGTCAAAACTGTTCCAGTATTAGATACCGTCCCATAATGGCGGCTTTTACGTTATGTAAATAAAAATAAAATAAAAACAATAAAGACAAAATAATATCTCATTGTTATAGAATTCGTCGAATTAATAACCTTTTTATATTATAAAATTATTGTCCGTTTTAAAAGTAACTATTTATTATGGCTTTTGGTAGAGAAATGCTTCTGACGGATACAGTTGTTTTAAAGAAATTCAGTACTTGTATTGATAGTTTTAGAAGTACTTCAGTTTTGGATTCTCTGGAGTATAATTATAAAGTATAAACTTACTTTTTAATTTGTTTCGGAATTTCAGTAACATTTGAACAAAATTTTCATTCAGCTGTTTATTTTAGTCCCTTTTTAAGGTCCTAGGGCTGTCCGCAATAATTATAATCTTTCAAAATCTGGCCTACGTTAGAATGTACGGTATTATTTATCCATCAGTGACAAAATTTTTGAAATCGGTTGAGTAATTTTTCAGAGTAGTTCAAATCTACACACATTTGTTTAACTAATAAATTCATAAATTTTATTTCTTTATTACATTAGTATGATTATTTTTTTAAGCAGTTCAAATAATTTATTCAGCATAATTAAATAATTTATAATTTGTATGTTTGGTGTGAACTAACTAAGAATTTAAGACAAAAATTATAAATTTAGACTTAAGATTGCTTGAATTTTATTACATTTTAATAAAATAATAAACATTTAGATCAAAAGAAATTAACCATTTTCTCGATTGATATAAAAAAGTGTTTTGATTAAAAATTTTTGGTATAATGTTCTTTTAATTGAGACCATACTTAAATATAACGATAAAACTTAATCTGGGAGCTTGCGGTCGAAATAAGTGACTATTTTACTAGTTATTTATTTATTTATTTATTTTTTTTTTTTTTATAATTTCGAATTAAAATAGATTTTTTTCCACAATTTATTAAAGTTAAGTCAGGGTAAAAGTCACAAAAAGTAGCCAAATAATCGATTTTTCTCCGATTTTCTTAAATATATTACAGTTTTTTACTGAATCCCAATTTTTTTTGAAAAGATTAAACCTAGTTTCAATAATTTCCACATCTTTTGTCTTATGAACATAATTAAATTAAGTTTTTAGAGAAACTTTCCCGTATTGAAAAGTGGGGATTCAAATTTTTTTCACGTATCGTTTCGTGTGAGGTATCGTTAGAAAAGTTTCGCAAAATGAAGTTGAGATTTCTTTTGCGATTTTACATTTTTAAACTTCGTTTCCGAAATATGTACTGAGCTTCAAAGTACGATTTTTGTGGTCTTGCCACCCGTAACCTTTTAAAATATAAAATATATTTGAATAGCTATCGGAAACTCTAGTCCCTGAGGAAGCCCGGCTTAATACAAACCCAATACGCATTGCGAGAATTTTCTTTGTTTAAAGTGATCGGTTATGGAATACTACCAGTATTTCTTATATTACGGTTTGTTAAAAATAGTCTGTACAACTAAAACATACGTCTACTGTTCCTTTTACTTTAATATTGACATTTTGACGACAAAAGTTTTATTTACATAACAAGCGAACATTGTTTAACACAGGAACAACACAACTAAATAAGTTTAGTGTCATAATTCTGTTCACACGTTTGTAGAGATATATGTAATAAGTACTATTCATATGTATTAGGAATTATCGCTAGAGGGCAACAATCACGTGAGAATAATATCTATAAATATAAAATCAATTTTTCTTCATATTTCGAATTAAGTATTCTTCGAAATTCGTGTGATAAAATCATCCTGTGAAACTAGATGAAAAAATTCAGAATTTAATTTTAAATTTATAAAAAAACGGCTGTACTGTTGACAGTTTTATATACCAAATAAAATTCGTGGGTTAACCTTTAAATAGTTGTACTGAATAAACTTCTGACACTTTTAAACATATTGAATAAATTGTATAGAACTAGAGGCAGGCCAGGCCGTTGTATTATAAACAGTGTATTTTTAGTTTTATGAATTTTTTTACATTTTTAAATAAGAAATTACATAATTTATTTGGCGCCAAATTGTTTATATCATCAACAGTATACATATTATATTAATATTGTACATTTATAATATACTATTACATATGCGCATAAAACAATTTTTTGGTGGTGTTAAGTGATTTGAAACACTGACTTATCGACCTATTTTTAAGAATTTTATTCAATTGTTTGTTTATATCAAGCATATTTTAATTTATTAACTGAATTATCGATGTATGAAATTAAAAAAAAAATGATTGCGAAATGATTTGATCGATTTTATTGTCGGTTTCTTATGATTAAGCACGGAGACTTTAACCGAAACTGTATAAAGAAATATTTGTAAATAATAAACAAATATTTTACTTCGCAAAAATACCACTTTTATTTTGAAACTGTGACAATATTGTTTCGAACCGTCAGTTCATTTTCAAACAGAATTCTGTTTGAAAATGAACTGACGGTTCGAAACAATATTGTCACAGTTTCAAAATAAAAGTGGTATTTTTGCGAAGTAAAATATTTGTTTATTATTTACAAATATGGAATACCATAAAGTAACGCTCAAATCTATTAAAGAAATATTTCTTACGCCGATCATATCATGCCAGTACCCCTTAATGATTAGTTTTAATCGAGATGATAGACCAGATTGACGATCGTAAATTCTTAAGGATAACAAAACATACAGATTATTAAAATTCATAGTCAAGTAAATAATTCAAAAATCGTTTAGATTGTGTTTTCTTTTTTATCTTGAGGTGTTTACGATTATACGTATCTAGTTTGTTGTTTCAACAGAACATTTTTTAAGGCATTACATCACCTTGAAAAGCCAGAAAAGAAGGTTTTATTGGGGAATTTCTTTCTTCGCAACAAGTAATGCCATCAATATACAATTTTTTAGAGTAAGTACATTATACGTAGTCTGAGGTAGGTACACAAAAAATATTGTTTTCCAATTTAAAAACAAAATGGCGACACAGGAGCAGGCCCAATGCGGATGCTTTTTTTCGAAGAGGTTCATGGTATGGGTAGCATAACAATTTTCAAACAACAGCCAGAACATAAAAATATTGCATTCATTATTTAAATTAGTTTTACTAAAGCGGCACACAAGATTTTCTATTAAAAAATATTGACTTATAGATAAATAGTAACAATTTAAAAAAAAAAAATTGAAAATCAATGAAAAAATCAATCCTAATTTATTTATAAAAAATTTACTCGTGATTTTATTATATGTATTTTTACTAATTTTAAAAATCTTGTGTAAAGCCGTATAAATACTTATCTATGAGAAGCTACCGGTAAAATTTTAAGTTAATTGGATGAAAATTGCTGGAGTTATCTTGTCGACCGTTTTGGAAAACGTAATTTCGACGAAAACGCATGTAAAGTCTCAAAAAGTGTGTAACGCATTGTATCTAGAATTTTTGAATTATTTATGGAAATATGGCAAAATTAATGAAAAAAAAATCATAGACCAAGCTAAGATGCTACAAAGTGCTATGTGCTTTAAAGACACGCTTAGGCAAATGTGTCCACTAGTATAGTAATTCTGGACAAAAAAATTGTAAAACTTGACAAAAGGAGAATCTATTATTATTATTTTATTGAAGTCTAAACTAACCCTTTGATTTTGATTGTTTTAAGTAATTGCTTATAGTTAAGTGGGTTGGATCGAAAAGAATGAAAGTTTAGCATCCGTTATTTAGGCCTTTTATCTACAGTAGATGTCACCCACATCATTATTTTATACAATTTATTTTCATTTTGGTGGAGGATAAGGGAAGTGATGTAGATTTGAAACGTGCTCGATAGTAGCGGTTTTCATGGAAGAACTATGCCTATATTTAACTGTAATTGTAAAGAGGAATATCCGAAAAACTTTCATACAAGCATTGTAGACCATAGGAAGCGAATATTCGGCCATCTGACTAGTTCTCTCTCTGAATACACTTTAAATGTTTAGAGAACTTGAAAATTGACAATGACTTTAAACCTGTCAAACTATAAAATGCAAAAAATTGTAATTTTTAATACTTTATTCGTTATGCATTTCAAATCAAAAAAACAAATTGTAAGCCAAAAATACAAATGCCATGCTATTCGACAAATGTTAAACATTAAATTCGTATATACGAGTATTCTTTATTGTTACGCTGAATTAACTTTGTCGAAAAAAAATTGCAGACACATTTCCTGCGTCACAAAAAAAGTTTTATTTCTTTTTTCTTTTTTTCGTTTGCATCAAAATTATATTCTTCAGTCAGACGGACGATGGATGATATTATTATACCGTATAACATAAAACCTTGACATCTTTAAACGCGAATATGAATAATTACGACGAACTAAGATTAGTTGCAGCATTTTAAGAAAAAAACGTTTTAATATATTTTTAATTGTTAAAACTGACTTGAATCTGTTTTTATTACATGTCAAAAAAGAACTATAATATTGATCAGAGTGACTCACACGACATTGTAAATTTGAACGATCTATAAATCAATTTTACAGTGGTGAAAATGTAGACATGCTCCATTTCCAAAAAAAATTCAGTTTATTGATAGAATTTTATTTAATATTAATCTTTAGTACAGTACTCTCTCTGAATATTGCCAGCTACGGGAACGGCCGAGAAAATATACCTACATATTTTTAAGAAAAGTAATTAATACTGCCGCATTTTGGTCTTATATTCCATTTCATAATAATGATGCACACGATCAAATCTTTTTCTCAATAATAAAATTATACATCTTGTAAACGACAGGATTGGAACAGACCTTTTCTAATTCTTAACTTGCAAAAATAGTGAACTAATGTGATGGGAAAGAGAAATTGGAGCACGACAACGTTGAGAGAAGATACTGTAATTTAATTTACTCGAAAAAGAAAAATCGGTACACAAGATTACTAAAAAAATATTGATTTATCACTAAATGACACCAGTCTGGAAAAAATTTTGAAAATTGATGAAAAAGTCAACCTTAATTTGCCTACAAAAAATTTATTTGTTAACCAATATCAAAAATTATGGGTATTCCTAAGTAATCTATCTAAGAAGCTACGAGTAAAATTTCAAGTCAATCGGATGAAAATGATTGGAGTTATCCTGCAAACAGTTTTGGAAAACGTAGTTTCGAGAACAATGTGCGTAAAGTATAATTAACGTCATCTGTGAGTGATTTAAAGAAATAGAATTGATCTGTAATGAAGGAAAGTTATTGACCAAATTGAGAGACTTTAAAATGCTACGCCCAGAGAAACGGCCTTTTTGAAGATTTTTCAACCGCTCGAAGTTGTTTCAAAAATCGGGCCCGAAACAATTTTAAAATATTTTTTTAGCCATAATTTCTTTTGAATATCGTTCTAGAGATGCTAATACATCGTTTAAACCAGTCAAATACAGTCAAATACTTTTCAATGTATAGTATCTGGCGTAAGTAGGTTTTTTTTTCAATCAGAGTCACTGTCTTGATGCTACTTGAGCCCGGAACTATGATAGAAATAATTTATTTTAAAGTCTCTAGAAGCCAAAAATGACATTCACTAAAATTTATATAACTCTCGAACGAAAAATCCTGTTTTTACGAAATTTGGTAAAAATATTGGAAGTCCAAAAAGTTAGACATGTCCGATGCCCGAAATGGATTTTTAGGCATTTTTGCCTAAAAAGTTTTTGTGGAAAAAGTGAATTTTTTGCCCAAATTTCCTCAAGTTTTTGCCATATTTTCTTAAACCGTTGGAAAGAGGAGAAAATAATCACATAAAAAGGATTTTTGAAAAATAATTCTATATCAAATAGCTTCCAAGAAAAACTAATTTTTGTAAACGGAAATTCGTTATATTATGCAGGATACTGCGACAGGGATATTTTCTTTTTTTAACACAAATTAATATAAATATTATTAAAAATCAACTTGAGGAAAAATTTTTAGTAACAGTTTTATCTACATGTTATAAAACATCGGAGAACAAAAAAAGTATAAAGTATGCTCAACTCTGCATAGGCAGAGCAAATTGTTCGAAAAGTTATATTGCTTGGTGGGCCGCATGAAAGCTTGCAACGGGCCGCAAGTTGCCAACCCCTGGTTTAAACCATTTTAAAAAGGCGAAATTTTTTTGTTTTAATATGATGTAACTCATTAATAGAACCGAATTTGAAAAAAGTGATTTTTAGTTACGTCGTTTTAAATAGCGGTGTTAATTCTATAATCTAACATGCTATATGTGCGAGGACTGCCTGTATTATAAGATTAATGCATATGTTCAAATCTTTTTATTTATGTTCATGCATTGCATCGTCTAGACAAAATTTTTGATTTTACCAGCGCCCCCGCCACCGTTTTTAACTTGTGAACCAGATTCGGTTACCTAATTAATACATAATTCTGTTAATGATTGATTTATTACCGCGATTGACAAGATCGAGGGCGTTTTTTATTACTCGCATTTGGCAACTAATTTATTTTTTGGCGATATGTAGAGATAATGTAGTAAGAGACGCGTAGGCGAAAATTTTTATATTGTTTTTAGTCTAATATAAGTGACAATAAATCAAAATAATCAATTTAATATTATTTGTGACTTACAATTTTTTGTTAGTAACAAATTATGTATTCAGCTGCTGATTAAACGACAGCACAATATAAAATTCATTTTAATAATATAGTTTTGAGTTGACTATTACAAAAGATCGGGTGCCAGTTGTTGAATTTGAGTGTTAATAAATATTAATTGCTCTAATAAATTTGGGTGACATTAATTCAGAATTTTTTTTTAACGGTGTCGTGCCTGTAGCATACGTGCTTGAAGCGTACATACATTTAAATCGCGTGCTTCAAGCGTACACATTCAAAATAAATGACATTATTTCAGCTGGAGATATTTTATTAAATAATCAAACAATAGAAATATAAATATATTGCATTTTATTATTATGTAATACGATTAACAGTAATGCCTACCTGTTAATCAGGGGGACATCATATTTATTGAAAACAAACAGATGACAGTTAATTATGTAATATATGTTAATATAATCCTTATGACTTTGCTTAGTCCCAAGTCTGGGATAAAAGAGTGAGGGGAAGTGTAATATTAAACTAATGAAATATTTCAAAATAAAGCATACTCTTTGTTTTTGGGCCGTTTATTATATTGTCTTGAAAAACTTATTTTTACGGAATTTTATATACACAAATCATTAAATGGTTATCTGTTATTAATTAAAATAAAAATAAAACCAGTCTTTTTATATTATCATATTATGGGTTTTTCCCATTTTAGTTGCCGGCTTACTAACTTCGTTAAAGAAGCGTCCTGAGGATGTACTGGCCATCTTTTGCAAAATATCATAAAGTACATTTTTCGTAAGATTTGGGTTTGTTTATCTAAACTCAAAAATGTCATCTGTTTGTTTTCAATAAATATGTTGTCCCCATAATTAACAGGTAGGCATTACTGTTAATCGTATTATGGTAATAATAAAATGTCAAGTATTTATATTTCTGTTGTTTGATATTGTTAATAAAATATCTCCAGCTCAAATGATATCATATATTTGGATTGTGTACGCTTGGAGCACGCGATGTAAATTTATGTACGCTTCAAACACGAATTTTAGTATGTACGCTTCAAGCCCGTACGCTACAAGGACGTAATCTTTTTAACCGTTTGATGGTCTTTGACGTTGTAGGACGTTAAGGGAAACCTGATAAACTGCGCACTACGCTGTACCACGGTAACAGTTCTATATAAAATGTATTAGTTGCCAGAACAGTGTATCAGTTGGTTATTTCGTCATAATTCTCCATGACCGCCATCATACGTTAAAATCCGTCTTTTCATTATTGTTCAAAAATTCATTGACACAGTATTTTAAATACAATTTCACAGACAGAAATTTTTGAAAAAGATCCTTTTTGGAGGTTTTATTGTAAGAAAATTGTAATGTAGGTATTATTCACTTGTTTATTAAATTGTTTTTAAATAGGCTATATAGCGAAGCTATAAGAAATGAAGGTATAATAATAATCAGACCAATTTGAGCATATGCGATTTTCGTCAGATCTTAACGTTTTGGGATGAACCTGGACTTTTGTTCTGGATATTTTGTTTGTACTAGTATTTATAACTAGCAGTATTAAAAGGGATGATTATAAATATTTGTGTTAAATGGAAAGAATTTTATAATGTTTAAAAAATTGTTTTATTTATTGGAATCCACAGCAAGAATAAGATAAAATTTATTTCTTCAACTATTTGCAATGAAATTGATAAAGGCTTGTTTGTATAAGAATGACAGTCTCTATTTCTTTGACTAGTTTGGCCATAAATTCATCTTGCTATTTTAAATTATTATTTATAGTCCGTACAAGTGATTATCAGTGAGTTAGAGTTATTGTCGTTACATTGTAGAGGTGTGTTAATATAGTTTTAATCTCTGGTTGAATAGACTTTAATTACATATTGCTAAAACCAACTAAAAACTTGTTATACATGGCTGTTATAATACATGGATTTTTTTTTAAATATCACTTCTATAAATTACACAGCAGTTCAGTGATGATAATATCAAAATTCACTGAGCAGTTTATTACAAAAGAATAAAATAGCAATAAATTTTATGGAAATTAAATTTGAAAAGAATGTTTTTTTATTGTTTTTAAAATATAAAGTGAATTAACCTATTGTTTTCTTGATAACAAATTTATTAGTTAATTTAGGTAAAAAGGTTAAATGTCAAAAGATTCATTCAATATTGGTATATCAATAACAGGATATTTCAGCTTCGAATTTCAAAAGTCTGTTTTACTGGGGAGCAGCATTAGTTTTGGTTTTGACTTGATATTTAATAGAATTCGGTTTAGTAATTTCACTGTGATTATGCAACTGGTTTTGTATCCCACAGGAACTTCTAATTGGAATAAAATTATCCTACGTGTTACTATACTTTGGTACTATACCAAATTTCATCGAATTCAGTTCAGTCGTTTTGCTGTGATTAGGTAACTGATTTTGTATCCCACAGGAACCTTCAACTGGGGTAAAATCCTATGTGTTAATTCAGTAACAGGTAAATAGTGTCAGTGAATCAAATTTCATCGAATTCGGTTTAGTTATTGGGGTTGATTGAGTAATTGATTTTGTGTCCCCCAGAACCTGAAACCGGGATAAAGTTTACTTTTTGTGTTAATTCAGTGCATAAAGAATTTGTATATAAAATTTTATCAGAATCGGTTCAGCCGTTTTGGCGTGATTGAGCGACAGACATCCAAACATCCAAACCTTTACCTAACTTATAATTCCATTCTACTTAATTTTTTATTCCATTTAGTTACTAAAATCTTTAAAACAAAAATATCCTTTTTCGTGCCATTTTTCCCCTATATATACGTGTATACGGTGTCTGTGAACTCCAGGCGTACAGTTTTACTGCAACAATCATTAATAATCAAAAGAATTATAAATAAATATAAAAGTTAAATTAAGTCTTCTGACAATTCAAATATCAATAATAGCAATAAATAATAATATTTTCCGTATTTTCTTCACTTCATTTAAATATATTCATCCAAAAATAAATATAAACAAATTCATTTTTCTAATATTAAAAATCAAACACGTATACAACCAGAAGCACAAGATAGATAATAATATTTTGATATGATATACAAACATCAAGGCGTTTTGAAAAAGATTTGCAAATCTTTAAAACGCTATTCATAAATACTCGTACATACATATGGCATGGCACCAAGAGGGCACCACTGTGAACAATAAACAACAGTGTTAAACATTGGGAATATCGAAAGAGGAGAACACGAACCGAGCGAGACAAAAATGTGAACATCAAATTAAATCACAATACAATAATATGAAACATAAATATACAACTTATATCGAATGTATACGATTGTCTCTTATGCCGCTGCTACACGATGCTACGAACACCTTCCAACATTCGACGTTGGATGGTTCATAGCATCGTGTAGCCGTTGTTCGAACCTACGAGTGTCCAATGTCGAGCGTCAAACATTCGCATTTGGTCGTGTCCCGTTCGATGTCGGTATTCTTGCACCGAGTCAAAGGGATGCTTCGAACGTTTGAAGGTCAATGTTGGTTGTGTTCGTTGGTTGCGCACGACTCGTTCATGTGAAGAGAGACAACATCAGTGTATAACATTAGAGATAACATCAGACAGATAACATCTTCGTCACGTTTGTCCCAACACATTATACAAGAGAGACAACATCAGTGTATAACATTAGAGATAACATCAGACAGATAACAGCGTTGTCAACACATCATCATTCGTATTGGATCAAACATTCGACTCACCGTGTAGCAGATACATTCGTCGCACCAACTATCGAACTTAATTGCCTCAAACGTTCGATCGAATGTTGGAAGGAACGTTCGTAGCATCGTGTAGAAGCCGCTTTATGTTCAGTGTACGACGAACGGCATATTATGGCCGCCGTGCATCATTTGACAGCTCATATTTGAGGTTATGTACACGTGTATATGTATATGTAGGCATACAGTGAAAGTCAAAAGATTTTATTTATTTATATTCGTAAATTGCATTTTGTAGTCCTTATTGAATATCGTAGAGACTGTTCAGCAGCGCCGGATCTACCATTTTTTAGAACCGCGGCAGAATCTTGAAAATGGGGTCCTCCTTCCAACGTTTGACATAAATTGTCAAAAAACTCATAAGTATATATACATTCCTCAAAAATACTAATTAAACTAGGTCAACGTCTTTCTGAACAAAAATCACGTGAGCAACCCCTTAAAATAAAATATAATAAAAAAGGAAAGCACGTTTCTTGAAAACAGTACCTGAACTAATAATGCATACTTCATCTCTTTTAGCGAATTTCCAAAACTGGAAATTCAGCTTTTACGCCAGGTGTCATGGTGCGACCTAAGCCCGGGACCATATATATATATATATATATATATATATATATATATATATATATATATATATATATATATATATATATATATATATATATGTATCCGCGCGATAACTCTCGAATAAAACGTCTAACGCTTATGAAATTTTGTGTGCGGACTGGATTCTGAATTGGCTTGGCTAAGTTCGTTAGCCAGACACGTCGGATGCCCAGAAGTAGGTTTTCTGGCCATTTTTTATCATTCGATCCTATCATAAGGCAGTTCGATTTTTACATCGTTGAAAAGGAAAAAAAAAATTATGAAGAAAATATTCTTATAATTTTCTTTCTATTTTAAGTATTTTTCGAGAAAATGTAAATTTTCACTTTTATTCTTTCTTTGTTAGTCTAATAAGTAATTTATATTTATATCTCAGTTCTTTATAAAGTATACAAAAATTTCACTTTTTTAT